>OV884009.1:107402731-107916779 GCA_930367205.1 Acanthosoma haemorrhoidale | reverse complement strand
AAAACTAAAAAGGCCAATTTAAACAATTAACTGTATTGAGCAATAAACAAAGTACAATCTGGAAGGTTACACAGAAAAAACATATGGCGGCAATTTGACAGTGTTCCCAAGAAACGATAAACATCAAAGTCACTAAACAATTAATCACAAATAGTAAATAATAATTAATATCCAACACTCCTCCTTAATTATTATTGTCCTTTAAACACTTAACACCTAGGAGAGAGCGAAAAGTTTCAAATTTAATTTTACACAAAGGTTTTGTTAAAATGTCACTAATTTGTTTGTCTGAGCTAATATGATTAAAACAAAACATTTTGTTAAACTGTTCTAACAAATAATGATACCTGACTCTAACATGTTTTGTACGCCTTAACGCTTTTGCATCACTCTTTTCAATCATAAATAAAGCACTTTTATTGTCAATGAAAAATGGTGTCAACTCCTTATAAATACCAATCTCCTGATAAAGATGAACGATCCATACAAGCTCCTTTAAGGCTTCACACGCTGCAATGAACTCCGCTTCGGCCGTGGAAAGAGCAGTGCAATTTTGTTTTCTTGATGCCCAAGCAACAGCTCCTCCTGACATCATAATTAGGTAGCCGCTAGTAGATTTTCTTGTACTGAGATCACCAGCAAAATCAGCATCCGAGTACATCTGTAGGTCGCTTCCTTTTTCATACAGCAAACCATAATCCGAGGTCCCTTTTAAGTACTTGAATATTCTTTTCAGTTGCTTCCAATGATCAATTGTCGGGTTCTCCATGAATCTACTAAGATAGTTAACCGAATAAGCAAGGTCAGGTCGAGTAACATTCGATAAGTACAGTAGACTTCCTATTGCCTCTCGATATGGTTTATTTTTCGCACAATCTTGATTTGTTTCTTCTTGATGGGGTTCCATAGGGGTCGTCACGGGGTCACATTGTTCCATCTTAAATCTTGATAGTATCTTCCAGGCATAAGCAGGTTGACTTACAAAAATTGAGTCGCTTCCACGTAGAATCTGCATTCCTAAATAATTTTTGGCTTCACCAAAGGTAATGTCGAACCTTTTATTCAATTTTTCTAATAGTTTCATAATTTCTGTTTTTGACTCTCCGAGAATTAGTCCATCATCCACATATAAACAAAGAATAATTGTGTCTTCACCAGGGTTAACATATACACACTCGTCAGCAGCTGAAGAAACAAATCCTTCGCTTGATAAAAACTTTGAGAATGTTGAGTTCCAATTTCGAGGGGCTTGCTTTAAACCGTAGAGACTCTTCTGTAGTTTGCATACCTTTTCTGTTCCATCTTGAAAACCTTCGGGTTGCAGCATATACAGCTCTTCATTCAACTCTCCATTTAAAAACGCGGTTTTAACGTCAAACTGATAAAGCAAGTAACTCTGCTTAACTGCCAAAGCCAATAAAAAACGTATGCTTTCATAGCTGGCTACAGGGCTGAATGTCTCAGTAAAGTCAACGCCTTGTTTTTGTTCAAAACCTCTCACTACGAGCCTGGCTTTCTTCTTTTCTCTGTTGTCAGAACATTTCTTCCTAAAAACCCACTTGCATGTAAGAGGTTTCTTTTCCATAGGTAAATCCACTAAGGTCCAGGTAGCGTTTTTCCGCAATGCATCCATTTCCTCCTGCATTGCACTTTTCCATCCTGGATCGCTAACAGCCTCAGCAAGAGTAATGTCTTCAGAGACACAGAAATTAGCTGCAGCGTCATAATCCTGAAAACGAGATGGCCTTTTGATGTGCCAGTCGAACAGTGTGGAGACAGTATTATTTGAATGAGCAGAGGATATGTTATCATGCTTTATTTGCATTTTATATATCATTCCGTCCCTAGTGCCCACAGCCCAACATTTATTGTTTCTATCGAGTATTCTGCAGGATTCACCAACAATTTCAAATGTATGGCCCTTATCAACGGTGGAACTTACAGAAAATAAACTCACTTTTAATTCGGGAACAAAAAGAACGTTTTTCAATATTCCGGGGACCCATTCTGTTCCATCGAACATCTGAACTGAAATATCACCTATACCTGCAGCCTCCAGACAAGATCCGTCACTAATTTTTACTGTTCTTGACACTGGGTTAATAAAATCAAAAACATGACATTCATGAGTCATATGTTCAGTCGAACCACTGTCAACAATCCAAAAATGACTAGATTTTATATTCTCATTGCCTAATGCCATATACGCATGCCTTTCAACATTTTCCCCTTCCTTTTTATTTAGAGCTTGGCAGTCCTTTATAAAGTGCCCTGCCTTTTTACAATAAAAGCAAGTTTTAGGTTTTACAGAATTGTTGGTATTCGAGTTTGACTTATTCTTAAAACATTTTGATTTATCATGACCAAGTTTATAACAGATGGTACACCTTAAGTGCTTTGATCTTGAAGAGAATGCAGCATCACTATCTGTTTTATCACTGCTACGAGAAGTTAATCTTTCCTCTTCTATTAAAAGACGTGACATAAGCTCATTTAAATTTTTGTTATTTGACGATTCCCAGGCAGGAATAAAATGATCAAACTCAGGGGGTAATGATATAAGAATTTTAGTCATTAACATTTTGTCAGAAATTTCCTCCCCTAACATTTTGACTTTTGAAACCATATCCTCCAGTCTAGATATGTGATGCGAAATTCCCCGATTTTCGTATTTGTACGCAAAAAATTGCTGTTGTAAAAGATGCAAACTAACCTCTGACTTTTTATCAAACACAGTTAAAAGCTTTTTCCAAATTGCGAACGCCGTCTCACATGAAAGTAAATACCTCAGTTGACTCTCATCCACTCTCGATGTTATAATTTCTTGAGCCAAACGATCTTTTAGAGTCCATTCTTTTAAAAGCTTCTCATCCGTCGGCTTCGTTTCATCGATGCATACTTCGTAGGTGCCTTTAGCCTTCAATATAATCACAGTTCGGAACCTCCAAACTTCCCAATTCGAGGCACCTCTCATCATAAGTTGTGTTTCCATCTCGAAAGGTAACAGGCGAAAAGTCCTCGAATAAAATAACAAGCAAGAAGTCCGAAAAAAAAAACGCGATCACACCGACACGGTTCACAAACTTGACACGACGGCAAATGTCCACAAATACAGTTAAAAACGGCCTGGGCCCATAACCTGTTGAAAATCGGGTTATTAAATAAAACTAAAAAGGTCAATTTAAACAATTAACTGTATTGAGCAATAAACAAAGTACAATCTGGAAGGTTACACAGAAAAAACATATGGCGGCAATTTGACAGTGTTCCCAAGAAACGATAAACATCAAAGTCACTAAACAATTAATCACAAATAGTAAATAATAATTAATATCCAACACTACCCAAGAGAAGGCTAAATCTCTCTGACTGAAGTTACTAATATACCAGAGTGTCACGAGACCTGCACTTCATTTTGGACTCCAATCCACAAATTTATTCATTCCAGCATAACTTTGCAGCTTCATAGTTCCATAATAGAATTCTACACCTCGTACTCTGGCACACCCTCTTCACCGAAAGGATAGCTGATGACGTAGAATACGGCATATCATTTTTTTCGAATCCATTCATCACTGTCACTAATATTTTGCCACCTTCAACCTCCACCACTACCCGCTAGATGGCAACTCACTATATCCGATGGCGTGGAAAGACAACTTGACCTACTGACCTCTCTCTATCTCTTCAACACGCCCTTGACGCGTGCACCTCAAAACCTATCTAAAATTATTCGATCTCTGATCATCGCAATAATGAAATGTACTGAGAACTCTCTGCACTCTCACCTCTGCCTAGATCAACACCTCGCCCGAGGTCTCAACACTAATAGGTTTCTCCTAGAAAAAGGATACTATCATCCAAATATTCCAATTTATTTTGTCTTCTGCTTGAGAGATAAAAACACCTTGGATACACTCTCACACTCGGTCCTAACCAGCTCCTTGAACTGTACACTGCTCTTATTGCACTGCCGCTACCGGCTCTACACCTCTCCCAGTGGTTACTCCCGTCTTCTGACGGTTAGTCATTCCTCAAATGGTCCCCTTAGACGAGAGCATCGGTGGCATCACAACCTTCAAGTCTCATCCCCAAAGCGGTCCACATCTCTCCAGTTGCCACTCGCCTTTGGGATCCGGCTGGTGTTCACCTACCCTATGATACCGAATGTAAATTCGTAATCATTCCAAAACCAAACTAAGTGGTTCTAACATAACCATCTACTTCTTCTCCTGATCACAGGATACTATCAGGGTACTCCATCTTCGATATACGGATTCAGATCAACAAACTCCAGTCCACTGACTTGGCCACGAGCAAGGTCATACACCAAATCTGATGCTCTCTCGTTCTTCTCGCCCATCAAAATGACTAGCTCTCCGAGACTTCCCCTTGTGGGCGTGTCCAACATCATATAAACAATAAGTGCCCAAAACCAAAAATATCATTAGCAAAATCCCATCATACTTCCACGAAAAATTTAAATTGTCATCCGAAAACATACTAACATTTCATAAAGTAGTAATCTGCACCACATTGACATATGCCATACTAGGTTGGAGCTACACACGTGTTTCAAATTTCTGGCAATCAGAAGTCTTACAAAACATAAGTATGAGGATAACTAACAACTATCCTCAACAATATGGAAACAACCAGGAAGATAATGTATTTTTCAAAATTCTATGTCCAAAAATCCATTAATAAGAGAAATAGTTAATTATAGTAAACAGAGCCTCAAAGATACGTCCACATAGGTACACAAAATATATTGTTAGAATAACATTAGCCTAATTAAATTTAATATTTACTCAATTAATTTTGTTTATTTTTATTATGTAGGTTTTTGTTATGGTTTTTCTACTGTTAACTCCATAATTTGTAAATTTCATTACCCGTGTATGAAGGAGCATTAATTGCGATTCTCACCAAAATTGCCAATTATATAAATAATATATATAAGACAATTATTGAAGGTGAATAAACTGAGATCAGTTTCTCCGTAAACCAAGCAAGCAATTTTATTCACTATATTTTATATTATAACAATTATTCATATTATTTACACAATCTTACCTGTAAACAAAGAAACGACAATTACAGTTTATAATTATCACTTCTCTATTCACACTCTAATTACAACTTTAGTTACTTAATATAACCTTCTGTAACCTCTCACTTTTTAGAATATTGCTGATAGCTCCATCTAGTGGTGGTCAGTAGAAGAAGAATGGCAAATTCAAATCAAAGAAAGTATACTTTCTTTACATATATACATATATGATTTTATCTGTTTCATAATTCGTTGACGTTTTTCCTGTGAACTAGACTAGATGTGTTTCTCGGTAAACGAAAGAAACAACATTTTAAGCCTTAATTCCAAATATTGTTCTTTTATAACTCTTTAATTTCTCACTTAGCTTTACACAACACATAAATTCACTATACACTTCTCCACTCTCTCTGTAACCTCTCGTCACGACATTCGGTTGTCTGCTGACGCCCAGGTCATCCGTGCGCGCCGGATTTTAAAGTTAAGAAAAACGTTACAAGACGTATTCTTCATATAAATATATATACACACATAAAGGGTTTAAGTACCCTTTTATATTCCAGAAATCTTGGTTTGAAAAAGGTTTTTTTTTGTTTTTTTTCAATTAGTTATAATTGAAGTATCCTAAGCAGCATTACAGGTATTTATTTATTACAAATACATTTTAAACGAGTAATTTAAGTTTATTATAAAAATATTTTGCAATTTAACGTTGATTGTGAATGTAGAAAAAGGTTTTAACTTAAATGAGGTTGCTACATGAAATATGGCAGTAGTTTCTGAAATGATCACTAGATGGCATTACAGCGTTGTTCTGTAGTCGTAGAGAATATACCTTAGATAGTCATTTCGTAGTGGCATAGATAACAATATTACTATAACTTAATATATAAAAATTAATGACTCAACTATTTTCATGTGTATTCTGCACAGGGAATAATACATAAAGTGAAATTAAATAATTTACCACTATCGATCGAAGCTAGACGAATAACTTTAGGTAAACACTTCTATGAACGAAAATGGTTGTGGAATGATAATTGGACCATAGTGAATAATTAAATGTTTCACTATCAACGGTCACACCATTGAGAAGGTGAAAGAAATATCAGTGTATTTATCGGTCACTGTTGATGACTACTCACGTATGCAATCAATCGATAAATGTGTTTATTTGAACCAATGCATTAGTTTATTAGTTATTAGTTACATATTTCCGAAAAGGTACTAAATCCATTTTTTGAAATTTTTCAGGAAACACAAAATTCTGTCCTTCATTTGTTATTAGACCAATTTACCTAATTCTATTTGAAGAAAATTTTTTTTACATTTTTAATAAATTTTTTGTTCAGTCTATTGCACTTTTCCCTTGAATTTTTAACAATATAATATCAATATAGTACTTTTTGGAACGAAATGTGAAATTTTTTATTTTACTATTGATGTAGAAATAGAATATAGTTTTTTTTTAAAGAATGGGACCTATAAGGATAATGGTTTACAAAGGATACGGTACGTTTCGGAACGAAATGGCTTTAGTATGCTTTGGAATGAAATAAAATATGTACTTAGTGCCCCTTTTGGAAAGAGCTCCAATTTTGAAAAGTGATTTAAACGACTGTGTTTTTTTTGGATGAAATCGGATGACCGGTTTCGATAAAACCAAGCCATCAGAGTACAAATACGTCAAATATCGATTTCCAATTGTATTATAGTACCTTTTGGAAATCAACATCTCAATTGTATGTGGGCCACCTCGAAACCGGAGATTACGTTGCAGAAGTTTTAAGTTTTATCCCTGGTTTGTTACCCTCTCTCATCGAGTGTGGAATGAAATGAAATACATAGTGCCCCTTTTGGAAAGATCTCCAATTTGGAAACGTGATTTTAAAGGACTTCTGTATTTTTTGAATGGAATCGAATGATGGATTTCGATAAAACCATGCCGTTAGAATACAAATATGTCAAAATATCGATATCAAAAAAAATTTCCTATAGTACCTTTTGGAAATCAACGCCTCAAAGGCTACACCCAGTGCGGAGTGTTAGCTAGTAACGAATATTAACACACATGACTGGTCTCCCCTCTTTGTTCATCATGAAAAGAAACATCAGTTTTTAGGTTTCGTTGTAAATTAAGGGTGATGAGCAATGGTGCAGACCACTAATATAACTAACTCAAGACTTCAAGTTAACAATTTTTATTTAGATAAAATTACAATCTGATTGAGCTATAAGTAGTTGTGATAAATGATCTCATTCTTTACAATTTTCATTCACTCGCTCATTCATACTATATATACAAACAACCCAGAGACCCCCCAAGTCCACATTGTCACCTCCCTTGCGTGCGAAGAAGGAAGTGGAGTATTGGGAAGTCCCCCACGCTTCTATGTCAGCCGCGTCACTGGATAAGAGCCAGCGGGGCTGACAAAGAGCGTGAGAGCCACACACGCTCAGGACATGATTAGAGAAACTGGCCATTGCTAGGACTCCCACTGTCACTTATTTATAGCAGGTCACGAGGCCACTGCCGTTTTAGTCTCAGCGGAGGATTATAGGGATGCGTAGTGCAGTGCAATGACTGTGCTAGGGAATTGGGGTGGCTGGATAGGTTACTATGGAATTTTATGAATTTGGAAGGGATGAGTTAAAGAATGTAGGGTATATTCAGATCATTATGAAGGATTGCTGACGTAATAAGGGGCATATTGTTCAACTCAAGACTAGGAACTATAAATGTAGAAATAACCTGTCTGCTTTAAGGTGGTAGATCCTAATATCAACAGAGGTGGAATTAGGCAAGGCGATGAACCATGATCATATGAACATCCAGACAATATAGCTTCCATGATCCCTACATCCTTTCAGTGTGCAGCCGAGCTACACTCATTCATCTTCTTACTTCTATAATATTTGTCATTTTTATTATTTTTACTACTTATAAATAATTTTAGAATTTTTTTATTTTATTATTGATGTTATACTATTATTTTTCAAACTAACACACTTAAACATTAATATTTTTATCCTGTTAAAAAAGCCGGTCGACGTTACACTTATTTGGCGATCCTCGCAATATGAATGTAATTGATAACCTGTTCGTATTTCGTAGCCTGAAGATGACAACGTAGATTTGTCCAAAGCGTTTGTTGAATAAAAATAATTTTTGGAGGCTCGAAAATATAAATCAAAAGCTATTAAACCATTGAGTGAGAGCTCAACTTGGAATATCATATTTTACGAAGTATTAATAACAAAGTTAAACTCATTGATATGAGATAATAAAAATATATTTGGCCTGAAAACTTTTTCCTACCTCATTTTGAAATAAAAGTAAAAATGAGGAATAAAAAATAAATAAACAAAAAATAAGAATTAAAAAATTGTTGTATTGGAAATAAAATTAATCATTAGCCCTTATTTTTTAAAAGAAATTGTAAAAAAAAATTGTCAAAAAACCTGGTTAAATAAAAAAAATTTTTTAGACAGACACCTTAGGTGTAAAAAATCCATTCCAATGTGCGCCTTAATCCGTTAACTGGTCACCAACCAACTGAACTACCCGCTCACCTTCGCCTTTGCACGAATGGGCGACCTTCCCCATATTGTAATATGGAGACCCCGAACTGGATATTGGAGAACCAAGCCAGGAGTATATTCCTTTTGCCGAATCAGCGAACCTAATGGACTATATATTAAGTAGGTCGAACGGGAATTGACAATGTGAGAAGAGATAAGATTTCACCGTGTGGAGATGTGCTTAGAGCTTTCTCCGAGATCGGTTTGGCATTCGGAGCCCGGAGCTGGGGAGTGCACGATCTGAATATCCTATCAGGTGCGGACCATTGGAAACTAGGCGACGCGGGTAACGGTCTGCCTCCAGCCGCAGGGAGCACCCTCGTCCACCAACCAATACTGCTTCATATCACCCCTACACCCCGCCCAACTGAGGCTTTACTTTCTAACCGATCGGCTATCGTCTAAATGTCATCCTATTGCTCTGTCTGCCGATTTCTTCAAAAAAATCAATAGTCTATATGAATATTTAATGGTATATTAAACTACATGAAAGATTACATTGTACATGAAGACATAAATATAATTTGGATCGAAATTAAACGATCCTCAAAAGCTCTAATGAACCCCATTATGAAATCATTGAGGCTGATATTGTCTATCAGAATGACACCTCAGCTATATCAGAATGTCAGGCAGGATTTCCACGTAGAACAGAGTGTAATGATAGTATATTGACACTCCATTCTCTAATACAAACTAGCATCCTGTGAAAAAACAACTTCTTTGTTGTTTTTGTCGATTTCTAATCAGAGTGTTTGACTCTACTGACTATCAACATAAAATTTCCTTTTCGGCCATAGTACTACAAGTGTAAGCATTTCAAACGATAACTACGGAGGAGCTTCTTTGCTTGAGCTTGGGTCCGAAAGCGAAATAATTTAGTCAATTAAATAACAAGGTACACTAACTGGGCCAAGAGCATGAAGGAAATTCGCAATAAAACTATCCATTCCCAATATCAGCTATTACATAATCAAATGAGATATAATTTTAATTTGCCAGAACACCCCTTTTATATTCCAGTTTCGTATTTACAATGTACAATAATAATACCTACGTTTATTTTATTTCCATAACAATGCTATACAAACAAACGTCATTTACCTTAAAAACCTACAACCGTTTAATAAAACAAGAAATGATTGTTTTATAACAAGGAGCCATGGATCATATCGGGTATAACGTATTAACACCATAAGGCGGGAGAATGCAGCTACCTAGAAGGACGAGAGCCACTTGACCCACCAACGTTTTTTTATATTCTTTATTCTCAATTTCATTTTTGTTTCTTTTTATTATTATTCCTGCACATTCGAAAGCATAATCAATCAGAAGTTGTAATAGTTAAGGTTGAAATAAATATATAGAATGAACAAAACTTTATGCTGTTCCAAACACAAAACAAACTAATACATTAGATACTGAAACATTTTTAAAACCAAATTTAATAGAGAACAATAATTATTCTAACAATAAAGAAATAATTTTTTGCACATTTACTCCACAATGTAACTTTTGTTCCACATTTTCCACGATTAATGTTATTGCTCTTAAGACAAATATTTGATGATTTGTTTTCATCCCGGTCGAATTTGACGTTTTCTTTTTAGCATCCTTTTTTGTGGCGATTGAAATAGCTTTTTTTTTATTATATTCCTTTACTGTGCTATAGTTACATTCTGCCTTTTATAAGGCAATAAGTAATTAAGATAAATGCTCTCATTCATACCATATTTACAGTTCATCATTCACTCGCTCATTCATACAATATTTACATACAGCCCAGAGACCCCCCAAATCCACCGCGAAGAGAAAGCGGAGTCCTGGGAACTCCCCCACGCTCCTCCGTCAGCCGTGTCACCGGATACTAGCCAGTGGAGGCTGACCAAGAGCGCGAGAGCCACAGACGCTCAGGACATGATTGGAGAAACTGGCCATTGTCAGGACTCCCACTAACACGCGTTTATAGCAGGTCACGAGGCCCATGCCGTTTCAGTCTCCGAGGAGGATTATAGGGATGAGTGGTGCAGTGCAATAACTGTGCTACAGGATTAGGGTGGTTGGAAAGGCTACTGTGGAATTTCATAAACTTGGAAGGGATGAGTTCTAGAATGTAGGATATATTAATGTCGTTATGAAGGGTTTTGTTGCTGACATAATAAGGGTCATTTACTATTGTTCTCAGGACATTTGATTGAAAGGATTAGATACGCTTGATGCTCGACTTTTTTGCTGTCCCCCATAGCTCTATTCCGTATGTCCAGATTGGTTTAAGTATAACTTTGTAGATTAGTAGTTTATTTTCTATTGAGAGATGGGATGTCCTTTGAAGTAGTCTGTACGTCTGTTTAGTTCTTGTCTTTTTAGTCTCGTATTTGGGTTCCAGGTCAGTCGTTTGTCAAGATGGAAGCCTAAGTACCGTACTGTCTCGGATACAGGGAGAGGAATAGAATTAAAATAAACTAGTGGACAAGACTTGCGACAAAGGGTGAAGGTAATGTGGGAGCATTTTGCTTCATTAACTTTGATCCGCCATTGATTGAGAGTGATTGTACCAATACTCGATCTCGTCAAGGTGTTTTTGAAGGTTATGGGATGCTATGTCGGGGTCTGGGTGGGATTACAAGACTGCAGTGTCATCTGCAAATGTGGCCAAGAAGGTATTGGGAGTAGAGGGGACATCAGCGGTGTATAGGTTATAGAGAATGGGGCCCAGGACACTGCCCTGTGGAACTCCTGCACTTATGGGATAGTAGTTAGAGTATTCTAAACCACAGCGGACTTGGAAGAAGCGGTTTAAAAGGTAGGACTGTAGGATTAGGAAAAGGGTCTGTGGTAAATATCTTTTGAGCTTGTAGAGCAAACCTGCGTGCCAAACCCTGTCAAAAGCTTGAGCTATATCGAGAAAGGCAGCAGTGCAATACTGTTTGGTTTCAAGGGCTGAGGAGATGTGATCAACAACGCGAAGGCCTTGTTGAGCGGTGGAATGTCGTTGTCGGAAACCAAACTGGTGTGTGGGAAAAAGGTTTTTAGATTCAACAATTGGAAGTAGACGTTTTAGTAGGAGTTTCTCAAATATTTTTGAGAGGATAGGGAGTAGGCTAATTGGACGGAAAGATGAGGCGTCATTAGGTGGTTTACCGGGTTTGCCGATTTGGCGCGTATAGGTTAAAAAGATTATGGCTTTAGGAGGAAGTTGTTTGAGAATTTAAGGAGTAAGGAGATCATATCCAGGGGATTTTTGGTAAGGTAAGTTTTTCAGAAGGTATTTGACCTCAGAGGGATTAACGGCTTTTGGTGGAAGAGAGAGAGGAATAGGTGAAGTGAGGAAATCTTCCACAGTTGTGCTGTGAGTATGGCTTTGATGAGAAAGGTGAGCTGTGAAAGTATGGGTAAGATGCAGAGCAAATTCCTCCGACCTATCCCCATCCGAAGCCGCCCAGGATCCATCATCACGACGGAGTGGATGTGAAACATGTTGATACTTTAGGATTTTTTTGGTTACATTCCACAAGGAGTTATCCCTGGTAGACAGAGAGGAGAGGTAGGAATTGAAAAAATCGGAACGGAAGGATGCCAATCGCCGCTTTACCAATCGGCAGTACTGATTGTACGAGCGGCGATCAGCAGGATGCCAGGATCTTTGCCACACTCTTCTAGAGCGGCGTTTGGATTGGATTAGGTCTTTTAGATGCTGAGGTAAACGATTATGATTATGGATTTTTGGGTGACGATGGGGTGACGATGCCTCCCAAGCCGACCTCTGGATGAGAGTAATGAAAGAATGCACTGCATCGTCTAGGTCGTGGGATGTTTTCAGGGACAATTTGAGGATTACGGACTCTGTAAGAAGCTGGCGGAAGTGGTCCCAGTCAACTGGGCCCCTAATATATTGTGAATTGGTCTTAGGGAAATGGTTAATAATAAAGGACTATGATCAGAGGAGAGGTTATCGAGGCGCGTGAGTGAATAGTTAAGTGTTCCTAAACTATTGTAAAAAAAGAAGTCAAGGAGATCAGGATTTCGGTTGGGATCAGATGGCCAATAGGTGGCTGTGTCAGGAGTGATAGTGGAGCAATGTTTCCGTGTGAGTGCAGACAGCAAAGCTCGTCCTCGTGTATTTGTGGATCTTGACCCCCAGTGTTGGTGCTCAGTCCCCACCCACAAGGAAACGATGTCCGATGGAGTCTAGAAAGGAGATGAATTGGGAGTCGGAAATGGATTTATTGGGAGGGCAGTACACTGATGCTAGAGTAAGGGGAAAAGTGAGGGTGGTGATTGACACTGCAGTGGATTGAAGGAAATCATGTGCTACCAAAGGAACTATGTGATGGGATATGGAGTTATGGACAATGACAGCGGTACATGCATGGAGCTCTTCCATCTGGGTGATCAGTTTGATAAGTCTGGTACTGTCGAACGGTAAATGGTCGTTTACTTGTAAGTCTTGTTTCAGTAATAAGAGCTACATCGGTGTTTTTGTCATGGAGTAGCGCTGTCAGTTCGTTAGTGTGGATGCGAACACCATTCGCATTCCAAAGGGGAATGGATAAGGTGTCGGGAGGATCCACTTATGGATTTTGTTTAACGGGGATAAGGTAGGAGACAAGATTTGTAAGAAGGGAAATGAGAGGGGGTAATTAGGGTTCTGAACTCTGTAAGGAATGAGGTTAATAGGCTAGTGAGATCCGAAGAACTTGAAGGTGGAGGAATATAAGAGATGTGTGGTTGAGGATGGGATTGAGCTTGAGGGTTAACGGGATGAATGGAATGCTGGGAAAGGTGATCTTGCGGACAGGGAGTGGGCGGTGCCTGTGACTGCTCTCTGTTGCGAACGGCATCGGCGAAAGAGACAGTAGGCCTCAAATTTCTGGCTGGGCCGCTTCTTGCTGCAAGTTTTTTCTCTTCTGGTTGACGACGTTGTTCTTTCCTGGACTTCAGCGTTCTGTAGGCCTCGCAGCCCTTGTAGTTGGCCGGATGTCCTTGCTGGCAAAGCACGCATACCGCAGGCGATTTAAAGGGCTTTTTGCACAATTCGCTTTTGTGATTTTATGTGCCATACGCCTGACAGTTATGGCTCTGGACGATATCGCGTTTGGGATACGGTTTTGACCTGTACCCATGTGTAGTACAGGTTTGTTTGGTCGTATATCTTCTCAACTCCAGGTGTCCTCTCGAGATCAACAAAGAACAGTGGTAATGCCGTTTTTATTGTTTCATCCTGTTGCCTATCCTCACGCAACACGTTTGTTATTTGGTGAACTTATTTGTATCCGAGAGCTGAGAGTTCTTCTATTTCGTCAGCTGGTGTGGTTGGGTGCAACTTTCTGATTACCACTCGGAGTGATCGTTCCTGCTTTAATTGGTAGGAGTGGTAGTCTGCATTGGTTTCCTCCAAATATTTAACAATCGCTCGATAAGTATCGGTAGAGTCTGGGGAAAGTTTCGTATCCCGGAAGCGATTGAGGCACGTATATTTTCCGGTACCTACAATTTTGCTCATTTGTGAGCATAGTAATTTAAAGTTGCTAATGTTGCGTACAAATATAGCAGGCGGCTTGGGCTGTGTTGGAGTTTTGTTGACTTCCATTTCTTCTGTTGGGATATTTTTCAAAGCCTCAAAGGTGTTTGGCGTGAAAAAAGGCGACTGTAAGGCGGTTTGTTTTTTGGATGTGCTGGCTTGTGGAGGTTTCTCCTCCATGGAACTAGCTGGAGAGGAGGTCATTTGTACGTTCCTATTCACCTTCTTGGTTTTCGCTTTACAGACGACGGTGTCGGAGTGACCTAGATCTTTTTTTCTTATTTTGAGACATCATTTGTTGATAAAATCTCATTTTATCATAACAACGGTTTTTTTATTAGTAAAAAAGAAGTACATAGCGACGGTACAACTCCCAGTGGCGAGTCACGGGTCTTGGCTCTGAGCCACCAGACCGACTGGCTCAGAGAACTATCGTTAGTGAACGATCAGTGAACGTCTGGCAAGGCGTTCCAATATGGCCGACTACTCAGTCCGACATCACTTATTACACTTCACCTAAATATAATAAGCAATTTACTCACTCTTGAGGGCTCCCTCGTGGCCAGCTCCCTCAAGTTGCCTGCTGAAACAATTTTGTAACTGAATTATAGCCTATAGACGGTAGTATATAGTATTTGAATGACGAGCGAAGTAGAGAGATGTTCTAGAAGGTAGCGCATGCGCAAAAACTGTTTTTGAAATAGCTAGAGATATTTCTTCAGATGTTCCATAAGTGGATTGGATTTCTTCAATTAGTTCCTTTATACTAGCTTTCTTATTTTTTCATGTTTTTATTTTGTTTTTGTTTTTTCTCAACCCCTTTTTTCAAACATTTTTAGCAAATTGTGAACAATAAGAATATTATACATTGGTGATTAATAGCTCCTTTTTCTGCATAACTTATGCATTGTAAGAAGGGTAGAAATAGACAAACAATTATCATTTTGAAGTTAAAATTACATAATCAAGTGATAGGGCTCACCTTTGGTTTACAAATCGGGAAAATAAAAACTTAATACTAAAGCGTTCCTGCCTCGACTCCGTTCTGCCATGGATAGGGGAACGGAGCGGGGGTTATCGTGCTAAATACTGGGTTTGTCATGCATTGCAACTTTCAATGAATTCATTCACCGTAGCCAGCTCAAAAACCTCGTGAAGCTCACTGTTTCTCCCCTGCTTGAATGTAGTATGTCTGACCATTTTCATCAGTATGCCGTTTTGAAATTGTTGGAGTCACCGCGCTGTCATATCGGTCAGATGACGAAACAGCGGTGCACCATACTGCAAAGCAGGCCTGAGTATACTCTTGTAGATCAGTAGCTTCAGACGCAGTGATAGATTGGGGGAAGTCAATAAATGCGTAAGCCGGTAAGACTTCGTGCGTGTTTGCTTCAACTTCCTCGCAAAATGGTTACTACAACGGAGGTGTCGGTCCATTTTAATGCCCAGATATACTAGGTTGTTTGTTGGTGAGTTTTGCTGCGTTCCTACTGCGTAAGTAGTTGGCAGCGGACATTTTCCCTTTTGGAATGAGAAAATTACGCAGCCAGTCTTACCCGCGTTTACATCAAAGTAGCTATATCCAGGATATTGTAAAATACATGTGCATGCCATCTCCTTGTCCCGGATCCTACAGAATACTTTCGAAACGTCATTTTCAGAAAACATTTCATCTGACCCTTTCCCATCCTTTTAGGTACGTACTTATAGTATGCATAAAAAACATTAAGACGTTAAGACTTTAACTCAAAATAGACAAAGTAAAAAAGTCATAGGACGGAATGTTTGGTATGGACCCAGGATATAGGGTGGACGTCCTAAAGCAGTATACAATCTTTATTGCCATGGCTAACAAAATAAATACGGCCTTTGAGATGCTTCGTAATCTGAATTCTATTTCCACAGTTATATATACGAGTATAGACATAGACACGTTACTCCCTCCCCCCATAAAAAGATGACGAGTCCCTTATCTCAAAATGAGACTATTGTGCATGGTTTACCCCAAAAAAATTATATGATATCAATTTTCTTTATAATAATAATGTTAATGTTACATATTAATATAATAACTATCAGACCATGCTGATCATTATTAGCAATCTGTGACTGTCTGTACGGCGAATGAGTGTGTTTTCTTACTCGCGTGCCAATACACTAATGCATCTATTATATTCAACTGTATCCAAATACATAAAATTTAATGAAATATATAAGGGAGGTATCTTTTCTACGGATACGTAAATCTTTTTATATACCTACCTGGCTCACCCTCAGACCCACGCCGATACGACTAAACATGATTAATTAAAATATTTGATTTACTAGGGTGCCATTTAACTATTCAACTACAACGGATTTGATTCCTTTATCAAATCTTGAGCATTAGCGTAAAGTGATACAAAATTATGTTTAACTGAATAATATTTAATCAATTTATTATTGCCCCAATTGCTTTTAATCCAAAGTAATTTATTTTAATAAATTTACGTGGTGATCAATGGAAGAAATTTAATTTATATACACTAGAGTTATACAATACAATATGCTTTTTTCAAAAGTTTGAAAGTATTTAATAAAATAGAATGAACTCAAATGATGCAAAAAGATTACACATATATTATCTAATGAATATCAGTAACTTTGTTAAAAAATATACATGGATGTCTTCCTAAATGAGAAGTCCTGACCAAGGCATGCCTTCCTGGGTCCTGTCCCAGAATTAAGCAAAAAGAGCGCTTTTTTTATCTTTATTTCCTATCCCCTTGTTACAAAATCATTACATAATTCAATATAGAATCTAAATGAATCTATTTAAAATTTATTTATTATATTACCTGTAGCTAGGCTACATTTTATACAATTTTTAATAATTTTACATTGTGGTCTGCGCTTCTACAAAACTATAATGATGTACATTATACATTAATTTATCGAGTATCTTCACACATCACTTCACGAACATTCTATCAGGGCGTGCGGCTTGATTGCTGGGTGTTAAGAAACATTTTTTAACACCTGCAATGAACGTGGGACGTGATACTAATGCCCATTCAAAGGTCATTGCCTGTCACTCCAATCTGTCTTTATTTATTTTTTTTTTTTTATTGTTAACAATTTTTATTATAACAATTTAATGTGCCTGATTGGGCTATAAGTAATTGTGATAAATGATCTCATTCATACCAATTTACAATTTTCATTCGCTCGTTCATTCATACTATATATACAAACTGCCCAGAGGCCCCTCAAGTTCACATGGTTGTCACCTCTCTCGCGTGCGAAGGAGGAAGCGGAGTCTTGGGAAGTCCCCCACGCTCCTAAGTCAGCAGCGTTCTTGGATAAGAGCCAGCGGAGGCTGACCAAGAGCGCTAGAGCCACAGACGCTCAGGACATGATTAGAGAAACTGGCCATTGCCAGGACTCCCACTGTCACTTATTTATAGCAGGTCACGAGGCCACTGCCGTTTTAGTCTCCAAGGAGGATTATAGGGATCTGTGGTGCAGTGCAATGATTGTGCTAGGGGATTAGGGTGGTTGGATAGGTTACTATGGAATTTCATGAACTTGGAAGGGATGAGTTCAAGAATGTAAGGTATATTAAGATCGTTATGAAGGGTTTTCTTGCTCACGTAATAAGGGGCATTTACTATTGTTCTCAGGACGTTTGATTGAAAGGAATAGATGCTTTTGATGTTCGACTTTATTGCTGTCCCCCATAGCTCTATTCCGTATGTCCAAATTGGCTTAAGTATAACATTGTAAATAAGTAGTTTATTTTCTATTGAGAGATGGGATGTCCTTCGAACCAATCTGTCTTTATGATGGTCAATAAGGCGTCCATCTGTACATTTTCACACCTTCACCTCGCAATGTTCTATCACTTAAATACTATTTCCTGTATGCAATTTACATGCAGGGGTACACCATATAACACTGTATGTGCCAAATATACTATAATGGTTGGTTTGGAGATCCCACTCCGACTAAAGGTTCCCCCTGAGGGAAAGGGTTACAACGTTGACTCGAATTCCTGATGAAATTCAATCGGACGAGATGGCGTTCCACCGGTCACCGGTTAACCAAACCACTTACAAGCGATTCTAAACACAAAGACAGGGTAGGGGATCTCTCAAATCTCTTAAACTGCACTTATCAAGATCTGTTATCAGATTATTTTTAAAATAATGTTATATGAAATTCCATACATGTGTATGGCGCACCAGAATAAGGAAGGAAAATTAGCCACTATAAAACTGTTTGCAGATTTAGCGATTGGATGACGTCATTAATTTGGGGCATTTTTGTGAACGGTGTTTAAATATGTTAAACATAGGTTAAATTGTTTAAACATTCATCTTCCAGTTATAACCTAATGCACAATTCATTGACTACAATTGTTGGATCTGACACACAAAGATATTAACTTTATCAATTCACCATTTACGTAAGAACTGACCTACTATACATTTTTTTAAAATATTTGTTTCTTTATTAAATCTTAATCTTAATTCTTTAAAAATTTAATTTTCCCCAATGTATGAAAATCCCTTAATTACTTGTACTTTAACTCTTCCCTTTATTAAAATTTCCTTTTATTTTGTTAGACCGATTCATAACGTTTCGGTAGAATCCTAAAGCAATACAGAATCTTGATTCGGCCAAAAAGAAAAAAGTCTCAGCACATTTATGGGTCAGAAAACACTGACATTCTAACGCAGGAAGAAAAAGCAAACAGATATACAGGAGATTCATAAAAAAAAATTATTTGAATTAATTCCATGAATAGGGGTTATGAGGAGATTTTGGTTACGATATTAATGGTGTTAACAATTTCGGTTCTGTAGACATGACTTTTTTGATAAGATTCTTGGGATCGATGATTTCTTCCACACATATGCACAGAATACCTTTAACTAATTTAGGCTTCATCATAGTACGGATTAGGGTGAGGTGAGGTAAGATATAGGCTTGGTAAGATGTTGTATGAGGGCCATGGGATAACTCCGTGTCCAAAGCATGCTGGTTTTCTCCAAAGAAGAGGATTAAATGCCCATTCCATCTAATAAAAAGTTCCATGTACACCACATATGCACAGAATATTATTAATTAATTAATTCTTTAAGTTTCGTTGGCAGGAAATGTAATTTATTATAATTACCTGAACTTTCCCTAACAATAAAAATAGAAGCACTAAATTCGGAAAGACTTGCAAAGCCGACAAGTCCCCGTCACAAACAATATTATTTTTTCTAAAAAAACCTTATCTATATATTGAGATGTTCAACTTCTTATCTCTCGTTATTATTTTGAATAAAAATACTAAAGTGTAAACTCTTTGACTGAAATGTGGATTTCCCTTGAGACAGAAATTGTCAGGTTACGTGTACCACAGGGCCTTCATAGACAGCAGTAATTATTTGAGATCTGTGTGAGCTGTTAGTGCCGTTCCTAAAACACATGAGCAATCGGAAGTGATGGCTTCTGCGTTGAACCAAAGTCTACTATTCTCAGAAAGTGTAAGGTGTTACCCTACCCCAGCCTCTGTCAGCAGACCAACCTGTGTTTCATAGTAAGTATATATTAAAGGAAGCAATACAAAATAATAAAACTAAAATTCAACAAATATGTTAATAAAAAAAAGTAGTTTACATTTTTAATTTCAAAGTATGAGAGTTACGGTGACACTCGATGAGAGAGGGTAACAAACCGGGGAGAAAACTGAGAACTTCTGCAACGTAATCTCCGGTTTCGAGGTGGCCCGCATACAATTGAGATGTTGATTTCCAAAAGGTACTATAATACTATTGGAAATCGATATTTGACGTATTTGTACTCTGATGGCTTGGTTTTATCGAAACCGGTCATCCGATTTCATCCAAAAAAACACAGAAGTCGTTTAAATCACTTTTCAAAATTGGAGCTCTTTCCAAAAGGGGCACTAAGTACATATTTTATTTCATTCCAAAGCATACTAAAGCCATTTCTTTCCAAAACGTACCGTATCCTTTGTAAAACATTATCCATTCTTTCAAAAAGTACTATATTCTATTTCTACATCAATAGTAAAATAAAAAATTTCACATTTCGTTCCAAAAAGTATTATCTTGATATATTATATTGTTATAAATTCAAGGGAAAAGTGCTGAAAAAATAGACTGAACAAAAAAATTTATTAAAAATGTAAAAAAAATTCTATATCTTTCTGCAAATAGAATCAGGTAAATTGGTCCAATAACAAATTAAGGACAGAATTTTGTGTTTCCTGAAAAATTTAAAAAATGGATTTAGTACCTTTTGGGAAATGAGCGTCACAATTATTTACAAGGGTGCCTGGTCCTCAGTCACAGCCTTTTATTTTTCTCCATTATTTTATCGTTAAATTCTTTTGGCACTCTATGAGAAGATGTATTGCTCTTTGAGAAATGTTTTTATTCTTCTTCATCATGTATGGATAGAATGTAAGATGGCTTGATTTTTAAAGCTTCTTGATTCAGTAATTAGAAAAGAGCCTTCAAAACCTAGGTGTTATTGATTGGAGCTCAAGCAATTTGGTTTATTGATGAGTGCATTATGTTAAAATATAATGTTTGGAGAAAGAAAATAGGATAGGATTGATAAGATTGGCTAAACTGGGAACGGTAGCTTAGTGGAAGATATGGGGAATGTGATGTCACGCTTTCTCACCGCCGTGCTTCCTGTCCTCAGACCCAAGTATACATTTGAGCCTCTAATGCCAGCTTGGTCCAACCTTAATAACTGCCTTTAATCGTTCCGCCTCTCTTCCGCCAAGTTTCTCTACCACTTGGACCACTTCTTCTCGCCACTCTTCACCCTCCCATTCCACTAGCTCGAAAAAAATCTAGCAAAAGAAGTGAATCCCATCAGTAATCTCTGCTTATTGCCAAATCCTCTACTTCCACGCGGGTGCAAGGGATTTGTCTGCTACCACATGCTGTCTTATAAGTGAAACTCCCCGCATAATACACAATTTATAACAATGTAGAATTGTGATAAATAAATTAACAACAACTTGTGATTCTTTACAAACACATTAGTTTTAAGTATATGTATATATATTGCTCGCATGAAAAAAGTCAGGACAAGGGGATTACATAATTAACTAGAGATGTCACGGGTAGTAGGGCTGTCCTGTGGGGGGAGGTGCTCTCTTCCCCCAACCCTAGGGCCAACGGTCTCAATACAGCGCAAGCTCACGCCAATCATCTATTTTCCCTTTTAGCTACATCACTTATAGCAGGCTCTGTTAGATTTTTCAACTTTTTAAATGAAGTTGGGTAGTGATAAAACTAAAAATTGGTGTAATTAGCATTATAATGTTTATTTTTATCACATTAAAATAACATTTTAGAAGATTAAGTCTGAATAACTACTGACCTTTAAATTGGTTCATTTGAGTTAATTGTTGACGAATTTTATTTTGTTCGCCTGATTGATTCTTGTCAGAAATATTTTTTTTTAATTTTATATTAAAATAATATGAGACTATAGATTGGGCCAATAAGTTAGATGATTACTATCTGAATCCCAGGAGAAATGTTCAGAAAAAATGAATAAGTTTTGGTTTAAACTTTGAGCCAGTAATGTGTGGATAAAACGCTTCTCGTCAAAATGATTTTCCAAGATCAATTCCTGAAACATTCGCTCATATAATTTACGAATTCTTGTTACACCATACGTCTGTTGAAATAATCCTTCACAATTTTTGATGATCAGAAGACGTTTTGGCATATTTATTGGCAAATCACTAAATGCCGTCAAGCACTCTTCGCAAGAAATTTTAGTTTAAAGTCTTCATATTATAAATCCTGAAACAATAAAATAATATTGATTTTCAGTTGTACTCATTTAAATTGCAAAAGTTATAAATAAAATTACCAGCTATATATTCAATTACATCAGATACTACATCCGATAGCAGGTCATTGCTGTCTATGTTGTAGTCTTCAGTGTTCGGAGGTTCTAAATTAATCAAAATCAAGCTAATAATATTTTTTTTTATAATTGTATCTAAGTGATTTCATTTTCTTCCATCATAATGTTGTTTGGATGGTAGAGATTAATTTCTTCTACGCTGTTCATTTCGCACTCAATTTCCCAAAATATTGATTTTATCTAAACTTGATGAAGACTTATGAAGTTCTTAGTGTACAATGACTTTTTGAAAATATTACAAAATTCAAGAGCACTTAGATTATTATTGCGTCCTCCTCTACATCTAATGTTACTAGATAATCTTTCCAAATGGTCTTGACTTATTTTGTATCTGGGAATATACTTTAACAGTTCTTCTTTCCTGACCAATCTGTAGTACATATATTTTGAACTGAAACAGACGGGAAAGCCCAAGAATCCTGTTAACATAGAGCAATTGATGACCGTTGTACCACTTTCATGCCTTAATTTTTTTATATAATTTTCCACTTTTTCTAAAGCCCCAAAAAATTAATTTTCATTCCACTTGTTCAACGCCTTTTTTGAATTTTAGGCTTCTAGAATTTATGATATTAAACAAGTTATTGAAAATTCTTATGAAATTGATCGTCCCTTAAGAACATCGATTCCCTTGCTTTTATCGTCTAAGCAATATTGAAGAGCATCTGCAACAAATGAACTCAACAATTCTGTAGAGTTTTACTTTTATTTTTTGGCTACTATAAAATATATGCTTTTCCCCGTTGTACTTTTTCACTTTCCTGTAAATTCAGTATTTCTCTTAAAACACTCCTACTTACTAGTGTATCTCACATGTCTATGAAGTTTTACAAATCATAGAGTGTATTTTTCATCAACTTTAACACGTGACGTGGATCGGAAAACATGTCACCAGTATGATCGTCTTTTTGAAATGAGTTCTTCATCTGAACTGGGTCTTTAAAATCACAGCCTAATTATCCTAAAGTAGACATGTTTGAAGATGTTCCATCACAAATGTATAGTGTGGGGCTGTACATATGACTGGGTCATGAGTCATGGGTCAGATACTACAATATAGTGTGGGGGTGTACATATGACTAGGTCACGGGTCAGATGCTACATTATAGTGTGCGGCTGAACATATGACTGGGTCATGGGTCAGATGCTACATTATAGTGCAGGCCTGCATATGAGTGGGTCATGGGTCAGATACTACAATATAGTGTGGGGGTGTACATATGACTAGGTCACGGGTCAGATGCTACAATATAGTGTGCGACTGAACATATGACTGGGTAATGGGTCAGATGCTACAGTATAGTGTGGAGGTGTACATATGACTGGGTCATGGGTCAGATGCTACATTATAGTGCAGGGCTGCATATGACTGGGTCATGGGTCAGATGCTACATTATAGTGTGGAGGTGTACATATGACTGGGTCATGGGTCAGATGCTACATTATAGTGCAGGGCTGCATATGACTGGGTCATGGGTCAGATGCTACATTATAGTGCAGGGCTGCATATGAGTGGGTCATGGGTCAGATACTACAATATAGTGTGGGGGTGTACATATGACTAGGTCACGGGTCAGATGCTACAATATAGTGTGCGACTGAACATATGACTGGGTAATGGGTCAGATGCTACAGTATAGTGTGGAGGTGAACATATGACTGGGTCATGAGTCATGGGTCAGATACTACAATATAGTGTGGGGGTGTACATATGACTAGGTCACGGGTCAGATACTACAATATAGTGTGCGACTGAACATATGACTGGGTAATGGGTCAGATGCTACAGTATAGTGTGGAGGTGAACATATGACTGGGTCATGGGTCATGGGTCAGATACTACAATATAGTGTGGGGGTGTACATATGACTAGGTCACGGGTCAGATGCTACATTATAGTGTGCGGCTGAACATATGACTGGGTCATGGGTCAGATGCTACAGTATAGTGTGGAGGTGTACATATGACTGGGTCATGGGTCAGATGCTACATTATAGTGCAGGGCTGCATATGACTGGGTCATGGGTCAGATGCTACATTACAGTGTGGGAGTGAACATATGACTGGTTCATGGGTCAGATACTACAATATAGTGTGGGGGTGTACATATGAATAGGTCACGGGTCAGATGCTACATTATAGTGTGCGGCTGAACATATGACTGGGTCATGGGTCAGATGCTACAGTATAGTGTGGAGGTGTACATATGACTGGGTCATGGGTCAGATGCTACATTATAGTGCAGGGCTGCATATGACTGGGTCATGGGTCAGATGCTACATTATAGTGTGGAGGTGTACATATGACTGGGTCATGGGTCAGATGCTACATTATAGTGCAGGGCTGCATATGACTGGGTCATGGGTCAGATGCTACATTACAGTGTGGGAGTGAACATATGACTGGTTCATGGGTCAGATGCTACAGTATAGTGTGCGGCTGAACATATGACTGGGTCATGGGTCAGATGCTACATTATAGTGCAGGCCTGCATATGAGTGGGTCATGGGTCAGATACTACAATATAGTGTGGGGGTGTACATATGACTAGGTCACGGGTCAGATGCTACAATATAGTGTGCGACTGAACATATGACTGGGTAATGGGTCAGATGCTACAGTATAGTGTGGAGGTGAACATATGACTGGGTCATGGGTCAGATGCTACATTATAGTGTGGGGCTGCATATGACTGGGTCATGGGTCAGATGCTACATTATAGTGTGGGGGTGAACATATGACTGGGTCATGGGTCAGATGCTACAGTATAGTGTGGAGGTGTACATATGACTGGGTCATGGGTCAGATGCTACAGTATAGTGAGTGGCTGTACATATGACTAATACTGAACTAATTAGTATGGCATATGACTAATTAGTTCACTGTGCATATCCGTGAAGATTGGTTGGTCATATTTTGAATTCGGCGAAGTTATTTTTGGATCAGAGACAATCGAGTGACGGTTTAAAATTTCGATGAAAAAACTTTTTGTTTAGTTTCTGAAATATAGTTTGATTTTTTTTTTTAAATGTCTCCGAAATCATTTTTTGTATTCTGCCTGTAATGTGTCCTTAACCAATGGGAAATAAGCATAACGCGAATAGCTCCTACACTGAGACTTAAAACTCATATATTGAGGTGAAAAGAATTCTTTGACTTTACCCCCATATTTTATTTTATTGAATTTAAAACAAAAATTTATTGGCATAAGGTGTTGAATGTGCCCTGAAAAATTGGAATTTTATTGAACAGTTTTTACGACGCCATAGAGATAAAAACCTTATACGAATGTAGAGACTCTCTCTTCTCCTATTGTCCGTGGAAATATTTTCATAAGTGCCCTAATCTGAGGGATGTGTGTGAGTCGTGATATTGAGGACGCTGTAAGCAACTGCCACCATTTTGTCGGAGGGGCCAATGGGACGCTGGAGCCGGGAGATGCAGCCTCCCACACAGAACCGCCCACTGCCTTCTGTATCACCACAGCCACTCACCCACAAATCAATACACATAAAATATTGACATGATGCCGACTGAACAGCATGCAACCCTCATTTAATTGCATTGCGTTCATTCAACCAGCTACGTTCAATTGATTGGGAATCGTTAAGGTGTATATCAAAACACGTGGTAATATACTCGTAAGTTATTGGTTAGAATTAAATGATGGAAAGTATTAAAACAAGTAAACAGGAATAAACTCGGTCCCTTTTAATTTTTCATTACAGCTTTCAAGTACCATCATACTATCTCCCCCCCCCCTCAGTTAAAGACATATTAAACACATTAAAAGTGAGCATTAAAATTCAAATATATTATAAAGAGTAAAGTTTTGAGAGCCACATCGTTTTAAAGTCGTTTGATTAAGTTATTTTTTTTATCAATATATTAGCTAATAACAATTTATCTTTTTTTTTTTAAAGGAAATTATCAGTGGCCAAGAATGATGGTTGGACAAAAGGAATAAGGTATAATACCGACGACTTTTTCCCAATCATTTAACAGTATTTACGAAACTGTCGTGCCCCACACTCAGACTCTTATGTTTGTTTAATAGAGTACATGTTAGTTCTTTATTGATGAAAAAATATTGTAACTATTAAAAAAATATTTTTTATTGAAGCTGATCGTCAAAAGATCTAACGGTGTTATTAAAATAGTTATTGGCTGGTGTAGGGTGGAAGGGGGGGGGGAGTGGGGCGTAGCCGACTGGTATCTAAGGCGACTCAAACACATCACCAACAGGACTTATCGATTCACCGGTGACACGTCATCCCCTCTTCCACCACGTCGTCTCTCCTCATTTGTCTCAGCCTCATTTTTATTCAATTATCTCACCTATTTCATCCGTAAGGGACAACCTCTGCGGTGTGTCTATTGGTCATTTCCGCCAGTTCCTTCGGCTAAGATTGGCCGAGACGTACTCAAGTGCTCAGCCAGCCACATCTAAGAATAGAATAAAAAAAAAAATTTAAAACCACAGATAAATAAAATCATGATCAAACATAATAAAATAAAGAGTTTACATCAGTCACAAAGAAAAAAAAAACATTCCAATAAATAAATAAACAACTGAATCGTTATAAAAGTCGAAAAAATAAAATGGTATAAGACAATATTAAGTAAAAAAGGAAAGGTAAAGTAAGCGATAGCAAATAATGAGAAATATATATTAAAGTAATAGGGAATAGTTTAATATTGTCGGTCAGCCGGTGAGAAAGTGTTTGAACAGGAGCGTTAGGACGTAAGCATGTCTATATTAGGAAGAAGACAATTGCAAACTGGAGTAGAAGCAGTGGAGGGACTGTCCTATTCTAGCAATCTTCTTAAAGGATAAATTATGACAAATAAAAACAAATTCTTGAATAACTTCTATTAGTCAAGAAAGTAGCCGTGGAGATAGCCACTATAGTAGGACCACCGTAAAATAGATAAAAATCCCACATACCTCAAAAACAAATTCAAATACCGCACTCCACTTTGTACCTTGGACGATGTGATCAACGGATCCGTACCCACACAGCACTATCGAGAAAATACCAACTTAAGAACTTAAATTAAGAACTCAAGAAAAACTTTCCGAGTTCCGTTTTCGCTCGAATGACACGATTCAATTTAATAAGAATATTTATTTTAAGATTATTAAAAATGTATTTCGAAATACTAATGGATACATTAATTTTATTGACAGCAGTCTGGGCTACTAAAATTATGACCAAGATGTCTTTATGTGAAACGCACATTTCAACTGATAAATATTTAAAAGCACATAGGATGAAACAATATAAATCATTTTTAGTCTGGACAGTCAAGACAATGAAACGCAGTGGTGCCTTCGGTAGGCTGATTGACACACACGTCTGGCGTTCACAAAATTGACAGCCCAGCTCAGATTATCCGGAAAACGCCAAATAAAACTGCAATACAGAATGAAATAGTAAGAACAGACCCACAGACACAATGGCCTCTCTGCATTTGTAAAGAAACTGAAGGTCTTCATCACATATTATTTATCTGCCTGATGTACAATAGCCTACGGGCTTCATTTCATAACTATCAAGATCAAGATCTACCTTGATAGCCAGATCTTGATCTTTATACTGCATCAGAGTTGAAAATACT
Source organism: Acanthosoma haemorrhoidale (assembly GCA_930367205.1). NCBI lineage: Eukaryota > Metazoa > Arthropoda > Insecta > Hemiptera > Acanthosomatidae > Acanthosoma > Acanthosoma haemorrhoidale. The sequence goes on along the minus strand of OV884009.1, from coordinate 107,889,045 downwards.
ATACTTATTTCATCTGTGGTGTAGTGAAAGATCGGAGTATGGTATTACTTTAAAAATCAACCTTCATTTTGTTTTTCTTTAATGTTCTTATTTTCCTTTACTTTTATAATATGTTTAATAATAATAATAATTTATTTAAAAAGATAGATAAAATTATAATGAGATGAAAAGGACAAATTATATATAAAAAAAGGTTCTCTGGGGAACACCAAAGAGCAAATGAAACATAAAAATACAAAACCCAAAATATACATGGCTGCAGGTATAGGGAGGGGTGTATTCCAACGTAAGGAAATAGGTAATGGGGGAGGAAGGGATTGGATATACAAACCCATTTGAGGCAAGCGTAGGAGTAAACCTTCAAATAGTTTATGCAATAAACCTCAATTATACGAAAACAAACAGCTGAGGTGAATGGGGCAACTTTAATTCATCGACATACGCGAATATGTAGACTGCTCTAAGCCAGAAACCGACACCTTTACATATGACGGTACTTACTAAGCCACTATGTACTGAGCTCGGACCCGACATGTACTTCATGTAACCAAGTCTCCGGTCAGCAGAGGGTCAGGTTGGGGTAGGATTGGGCAGGTCGGATTTAGACAGCGTGAACAGCCCAGGGTGGCTAATCAAATGAAATTATTATACGAACATAGTCTGGAATGCATTTTATTAATTATAAGTACGCAACACCCTAAAAACACCTGTAATTTGCAGACCGAGAAGGCTGCGAAAAAACAACTTGTTTCCGCTCCCTCAGGAAATTTTCCTTGATTCCGAAGTTTTGTGGTGGCATAAGTCCGAACTCTTAAGCCAGAATAAATCCACCAGACACCATTTTTTAGAAAAATGTGGTTATATTTGAAAAATGGCATGTTTATTATTATTTTTTTAAATGTACTTATTTGTAATTCGTGTACTTAAATGGGTTTAAACAAAATATAAATGTCTGGGCAGTGCGTAGTTTATTTTTTTCATTTTATATACTTCTTCATTTGTTTCCCACCGCAGTGTCATCCATCTTCACTTTAACTTTTCTCCATTCCAGCTATATCCTGATGAAAACTTATCCATTTTCATCTAAAACTGCTCCCCAAAAAGGTTGGGAGGGAAAAAATCGAAATGGGAGTGCATAAAGTGAATGTTTAGTGGAGTACTGTAATCTACCCCTCATTTTTGTACAAAAAGTTATGACACACGTTTTCAAATTCAGTCCAAGCTTTTTATTTTTTGCATTTCTTGTTCGGCAAACCTCAAAATGTTATGGAAGGATTTTGATGGAGAAGAGTGAGATAGATAAAAAAGTGTGTTGTAGGATGTTGAATGACTAAGGGGTAGACGATGATGTAGAAGGCTACCTTGGCAACATCGATATCCGCCAGTGTTGTGGCCTGACAGAGTGGCAGGTAGCCACAGCAACCGAATCAATGACGGTCTCTCTCTCTCTCTCTCTCTCTCTCTCTCTCTCTCTCTCTCTCTCTCTCTCTCTCTCTCTCTCTCTCTCTCTCTTTCTCTCACACTCACTCTCCATCCACCTCCTTACCCACCGAGCATTTATTATTTATTAGTGAATAAATTAACTGACACTCCGCCGCAATAGAGGAACAGTTTGTATGATCAATTCCATAAAGGCTTTTGTCCTGAAAATCAATTTCATTAAAGATGTGACGTTGTTGACACAAAACAAAAATAATGTTGAATTATATTGGTGGATGAGGGACTATCTGAATGTCACTCAATAATAAGATGAAATACTGATTTTGGTTGAAATATATGTTTTCCCTTCGATTATCTAATGGCACTGTTTTTTTTTTGGTTAAATAACCTCAATTCATTACTTTGTTTATAATATTGATTTTTTTTTCTATTTTTAAAAATAATAACTCACTTTTTTAAAATGTGTTTTTTCTTCTAAATATATTGCAATGCCTTTTTTCTGATAAAGCTTGATGTTTCAGTGACAATTCCAAAAAATTTGTTTTTCCTTTCAAGATAGATAGAATTCTGCCAAGACATTGATATTTGTATTCATAAATAATTATAGCACATAGTTGAAACAGTTGTTTTTCTCTTCAAAGAAATATTGTTCTCTAGGTCATTCACACGTTTCAGATAAAAACCATACCTAGTAATTAAAAAAATAAATATTTTCCTACCCTACTAAGGGTATTGAATTAAAGATCATGAAGTCCTAATAATGTGTATCTTGGGACTTTAATAGACTATTGTTACAAAAATTGTGCAGTATCATACAATTAAGAGTTTTAGCAATATTGCTAATTACTGTCTAATGATTAATTTCCTAAGTTTTATTAAATTATATTCATTAGTACATACATTCAAAGGCGGTTTCTCTAACAATATTTGTTAGAATTGAGCTCCACCTAATAAGTCGATTGACAAGTGATGTACAGGCACTGAATTGCTAAACTGAACGAAATGAAGACATGGAGTTATATTGTGGAGACAGCCAAATTAGATTTTACCTTAGATTCTCAGGGTGAGTTAACAGTAAAAGCAGTAGCGCAAACGACAGAGTTTTTGTCGGTGGCTTGTGAAGTACCATCACTTTAAACAAATTGTTTAAATTATGAGATGGCCCCAATGCAATTAGGTATACGCATAAAATGTCAATCAAATTCATTACATCTCTAGTTTCTTATTTTACTAAATTGGTTCTGACAGTTATTCCTAACTTTTTATTCGTTATATAGTATCTGATAACATTCCAAATTATATTATATAGTTTTATTACATTATCAAACACACAAAACCAGTATACATATTCTTTCCATTTATGTAATTATATATATCTTTTTTCAAAATTGTAGTCCTTGATGATGCCTGAACAGGTGAAACATTGAAGGTGTTAATGATATCGTGTCAATAATAGAATTATGAAGGGACTAAAGTTTAATTGAACAACCCACAGTGCCAATACGTGTCTTATTAAATAACAATATCTTGGAAAATATTATTAGCGATCACAAATATCATCATTAATAATTAACTAAAATGAAACCAAAACAAAAAAAAATGTTAGTTAAAAGAAGCTAAATTCATAAACTAACAACTAAAATGACTAATTTCGTTGTTTATCAATTTAAGAGTAATTAAATCATAAATAAAAATCGTATTTGTACTTAAGGCAAATAAACTAAGGTAAGTAAAGTTTGCCATCAACGGGTTTTCTGCATGGTCGATCCGGTCTTCCAAGCAGCTTACCTTTCCACTGCAGTAATAGTCTCTTCTTATACTCATTTCGCAGCACTACTCCGAGTTGGGATGGCCCGTAGTCAAAACTTCCCTGGATCCCTCCTCTTCAGTACTGTAACGACAAAAAGCCTCCTTACCTTCATAACTTCCTTCAATTCAAATCTCGTTATACCAGATCACTCATGCCCATCTCACCTGTAACAAACCTCCCTCCTTTCATCATTCTTTTCTAATCCTAGACCCAAACCTACTCTTGATGGAATCCCTATCAATATTCTTCGCTCCCTATCTCTTTCAATTTTTAAATATAGATTTTACCAATTCCTTACCTTCCTTTAAACTATCCATTCCTAATTCATCAGTATTATTGTCATTCCGATTTTGATAAATCCTTTCACACTTATTTTCGTCCCATTATAATTTCTATAATGAACCTTATTAGTTACAATTGTTATGTCATTCACTTCATTCAATACTTGGTTTTTTTCAATGCTATGCTGTTGGTTCATTTAAGTAATTCATGAACTCTGGTCCACTCGAAAGTGATGTCAGGCAGATCCTGGACAGAGACGCAACTGTTGCGTGGAAAGAGGTCCTTGCTCCTGTGACACACTGTGTACTTCCTCTCCTCGACAACAGTCTGTTTAAACCTGGCGAGGAAGGAACCTCGGATGTCATCACGTCGACCCAGCCGTTAGAAATCTGTTTGATATTCCTAATGCGCCGTTCGGGAGCGTTCGTTCAACTTGCCCACCACCTCTTTCTTTCTCTTCTCTCCAACTGTCTCTTTGTCGTCTTCTTGTTTCTCTCCTCCCTGATGGTACCGTCATTTTTATTTCAGTGTATACAAGTTTTTAACCCCAAATTTTTCTTAGATCAATCATGAACAAAATCATTTACTAGCGTAGATATCCTAAAGGACATAGAAAGTGGAGAAACACTATCGGAATGTATTGGCGGGATTCGGCGCGTATGTTTTACTGAATGGTTGTGAAATACTGATCAGATTAATTTTAGGCCATGTATTTATTGAGATTAGGTTGATGAAAAAATGATGTAAGATTTACATCAAATCTACATGTGAACGACATCTTGGCATATCTGCTTCATTCAGAACCCTGACATCTGAAGTAAGACGTGCATTGCTTAACACACATAAGGGATTGCGCACTCCCTACCATATAAGCTGTTTATCATATTATTTAACATATATTTACTACACCAGCCTAAGCTGATATCCCAACAAACACATAATTTCACTGTGAATTTGTGTTTAGTCAATTAAAAATCAAGTGTAAAAAAGCACGATTTTGTAACAGTGCTGCCTTCTTCAAAAAATTATACCGAGTAGATCATCGAAGCCGGGTCTTCAACCACACGCTCTCCTGATGTAAGATTGGTGTATGTTCTATCCAATAAGCCACCCAATCAAGCTTTATGCTCTATGGCGTATTTGGTGTCTACATTGCTACGTTTCACAATTGGAGGGTTATCCTATTCGGGCTACTTACGTCAATAACAATATATTAATGTATCTAATATAAGCAGATCCAAATTCATATAATATAGGGAAATAATAAAAAATGTATCTTTCTACGGATACATATACAACATTTTTATATATATCTTACTTACCCTCAGACCCGTAGAGCCGTACGCTCCAGTCATGTAATTAAAAAAGTTTATATAAAAGTGGTGCCATTAATTTTTTTTTTTTTACCCCTTCCTGGGCTTTTGGCCCACACGGGGAAGGCCATTAAATTATTCTAGCTACTTATAGATTTGATTTCTTTATCACATTCTACGCGCACCGTTAAAATGAAAATAAGATTTAACTATATTTAGTACTGTCCCAATCTATTCTAAGCCAAAGTAATTTAATTTAATAAGTTTAGGTGGTGATCAATGAACGAAATTTCTTTATTATAAATTAACTTTTCAATACGACATTTTCAGATGTTTGAAAGTATTTACAAATAGCATGTATTTAAAGCGATGAAACAGGTTACAATTATCTTATCAACTAACTATCAGAAACTATGCTTACAAATCTACAACCATGTCATCATTGATGCGAGTGCATCAAGACAGGATGTCCCAAGCCTTCAACCTGCCCTAGTAGAGGAATGCCTATTCCACCGTCTTCATCTTAGAGGTATCCTAGAGATCAGTTCTGGGAGTTGCCCCGAAAAAGAATTGAGATGTTCCGGGGTCCACCCCGAAAAAGAGTTTTTGTTTTCTTTTCCCCCCTTCAGATCCCCTTGTTATTAAAAATTATGGATTTCAATATAGATTCTGTATAAATGAATCTATTTACAATAGCTCAATATTAAATATCCTGTAGCTTGGCTACATTTTCTTCAATTTCACACTGTGATTCGCGATTGTTACAATATATATTATACATTCATTACATGTTTAAAAGTACATAAATATACATGTTTATGAATCATAAAAATTAAAACTAACTTACATCTAACAAACAAAACCTTAACCTAATTTTCCCTGACAGTCTTGCCATCGATGCGGGAAGGGTGGGGACCTTAGTGTTAAACTGAGTTTGTTAGGTGCTGAAACGAGTCAAAAAAATGGATGAACTCGCCCACCGACGGCACACTAAGCAGAGGGTACAGGTCGGCGTTCATTAATCTCTCTCGAGCGGTATGTCAGGCCACTTTTCACATGATAATAAATAAAAAATTATTATTATAGATATTTTTTAAAATACCTTCACAGGGATGAGGGAAATATTAAATAATTTTTTTTTTGGGGGGGGGGTTAAGATATCAAGTACAATTTTTATGTAAAATAATTTGAAATTTCTTTATTGTGATAAAATTACAATCTGCCTTAATAGGCAATATGTAATTGTGATAAATGTTCTCGTTCACACCGTATTTACAATTTTCATTTACTCGTATGTCATGGTAACATCAAGCGTATCCAATCCTTTCAATCAAAAGTCCTAAGAACAATAGTAAATGCCCCTTATTATGTCAGCAACAAAACCCTTCATAACGACCTTAATATACCCTACATTCTAGAACTCATCCCTTCCAAGTTTATGAAATTCCACAGTAGCCTTTCCAACCACCCTAATCCTGTAGCACAGTCATTGCACTGCGCCACTCATCCCTATAATCCTCCTCGGAGACTGAAACGGCAGGGGCCTCGTGACCTGCTATAAACGCGTGTTAGTGGGAGTCCTGACAATGGCCAGTTTCTCCAATCATGTCCTGAATCAATGAGCGTATGTCATGGTACGTTCGGTGGACGGGGATAAAAACATTTTATTTTATTTATTTATCAATACTCTATCTATCGGATACACAACTTTATCCACATACATAAAACCCTAAGGCAATAAATAAAGGATGTATCTCTTCTAAGGATACATATACCCGTTTATCTATTTACCTGACTTACCCATAAACACCACGCTGTTAGGCTCTAGTTGAGTAATTAGAATATTTTAATTTTAGGGATGCCATCTAACTATTCAACTACTGACAGATTTGATTCCTCAAATCTTGAGCGTATTCCATTAGCGTAAAGCTGTACCAAATTATACCTTACTCAAATATTTAATTTACTTACTGTTGGTCCCAATTGAATCTAAATCCAAAGTAATTTACGTTAATAAATTAACGTGGTGATCAAATGGATGGAATTCAATGGTAAAATAGAATTTACAAGACAAAATGTTTTATAGAAACAACAAGAGGTTAAAATGTTTTATCGAGGACTGACTGATTTTACTATTAACTCAAAATGACGAAAAAATAAATACAAATAATGCTTAAATATTACTAGAGTACATCGATGTCTTCAGTCTGATGTAGAAGCAACCTCAAAGCCAAGAGCTGTTAAAACTCCTCCAGTCCTACCACCAAGCGAGTGCCACTCCCCTAAGAGCAACTCAGCGAGTCTCCACCACTCGCCTGAGGGCGACTGTTACAAAAAAAAAAAAATTGCACCGCTTTTTAGTATTGTACACTACCTTCCCCATGTCGGGGGTTGAACATATAAACCTCCTTTGCCAGGATTCTGTCTTAAGGCGTATAACTGTTCTTTGATACCTTCCAACATAAAGGGGTTTTTATTTATTTTTCCAAACTACTCATCTACCTGACTTTAACACCTCTTTGGTTTCATGTGGATAGTCCATGACTTACACCTTTCAGATAAGTACTTTGTCATCTCTGCTCGCCTTCCTTGCTTTCAACCCTTACTCTAGGTGTACAACTGTGGATTGCTTGTCCCTCAAACCCTAGTTTATGGTCACTAGTAAAGTACACACCTGCATCTCGCTGTTTCTCACATAGTCAATTCTATCTACTAATATTAATTCCTCTATATTAAATTTACATACATGGCAGGTTATACATATAACAGTTTACTGGTGTGCTCACGTTATTTTCATTGTTAACCCCCATTAACATCTGCCTTTATCCGTCATATTCACTGTTCTTGGTAAGAAATAACCCCTGAAAACTTCGGGGGAGTTTTAAATTATTATGTGAACACGAGGAACTCAATTCGCATGTGTTAGTTGACAAACTAGAAAGATATTAATAGTACTCTATCACACTGCCTAAACGTTTTATTTTAACGCTACCACGGGATCCGTATCCCGGACAGTGTCCACTAATGGACCTGTTATGCCGGTGGTTTACGGGACCATGGAATATTTCGTAGCGTACGGTTCGTGAGTGGACTTGGAGGAGTGGACTTTTTAAAAAGATTTATTTGAAAGAGCAGTACAACATTGGTATAGAGCTATAAGCTATTTACTATGTTACACCCTGGCACAGAACGAATTGAAGGTCCTGTCTTCATGAGGACAATATATATAGAGAGATACTATTGATAACTATTGTGGTGACGGGTACGACTCATAAATAGGTCATCGGGGTCCTTAGGGAATGCTTAGTATTATTAACAGTCTAATATTAACTATGTTCAAAGATAAACATAAATAGTGTGTAAGGGTTTTGATTCAAAGGTCACCAAGGTTGTAGTTTACATAACTCTTCCCCTTTTTAAAGCTTGGGACCTGTTGAAGGATGTCTAAAGGGTGAGTTTGGGGGGTCAATACCTGAAATATATAATTCTCGTGGTATACTCGGTAACTAGAACACGTTTACTTGAAATCTCTCGTTTGAACGGTAGACAACATCGAAATGAACACGATACATCTCTAAACGCCATCTCATTATTTTGTCATTTTTTATTATGGAGGCAGGTTTTGCAAACAGGAAACTACGCTTTCCTGATCGGTGATCAGCCTAAAGTGTCGGCCAGGAAGATAAATCCTCCTGTGATAGTGTTTTCGAAGAACGTCACAGGTGAGTCGGAGTTTGGAGACAACAAAGCACCTATAGGAATGCGGAAGTGTATGTTTCTGCAGTAAATGGTACATTTTCATCTATCCTTTGAACAACGGAATATGAAATGTTTAGTTGATCGAAAAACTTTATGGCTTAAGTAGTCATTTAGAATAATAGATAGATAGAATAATAGAAAAACATTCCTATTGCCCTTTACAGTGCAGCCATTTAGTCTGGGGCAGGTTGATCTATTAAAGAGCGATGACACTCAAGTTCAGGCTGGACGGGACCTTCGCTTTTCATGTAGCCCAAAAAATTGATTGAGCTTCTGGAAAAATACAAATTTATTCTCATTCAAAGTTAGATTATACTTCTTTATGGGCTGGACGAACCGCTCGGCGTTTTGGTCGTGATCTTCTCGAGTCGTCCTGTAGATGGTAACACCATCGACGTACGGAAACATGTCTTGTAATTTATCGCCTTTAATCTTTTCCATTATTCGCTGAAAACACGCTAAACCGTTGGTCACGCCAAAAGGTACCCTATTGTAGAACTGACAAAGTCTCTTATAAGCCTCAAAAGTAGTGTATGGTTTTTCATGTTTCACAATGGGAACCTGGATATTGCCTATTGGCCGAAATAAGATTCACACCACTGTAAATCTTATATTTAGCAACACTGTTGACAATATCGTCAACCCTCGGAAGAGGGTAGGCATCTGATCTGACAGGCGTAAATCTGTTGACGGTTTGAGAGTGATCCACTACCATTCACTTCTTGGAATTCTTGTTGTTGACCATTAGGACTTGGGCGTTGCATGGAGATGTACTTTCTTCTACTACTCTATCCTTTATAAGGCACTTTACTTCTCCTCTTCTAAAGTTTCTGTCGGTATCGGAATACCTCCTTCATTTTATGGTCACGGGTCTTAAACCAGATGTTAAATTAGAAAAGAGAGAAGCCGAAGTTACTATCGCTGACTGTATCCCACAGATAGTGATACGAGCTCTAACCCCTCCATACAATTGTTCGACATTACAGTGTGTCTGACGGTGTCTATACACAAGACATTCAATTTTCCCTTGTAAAAGTTTCCTTTGAAAACCTTCTCGATCACACAGTACCCATCGAGTTAACAGATTTGGACGCTTGAAGCTCTTGTCATAGCTAACTCCTCACAAACTCGGAACTGATGAAGTTATCGCAGCATGGGGCATCTGCCATCAGACCATTGATTTGAACTTTGAGCTTTCGATAAAAAGGAAGGGTTGTCAGCGAGGACCTATGCTCATGTCTTTACGTTCTTTTCGTATCTTTCCTGATTGCAATCACCTCTTCTTGCAATCATGACAAACTTCATCACGAACAAAACAGACTTTACGAGAGTGATTTGCCACAATATGCAGTGGATGCAGCTGCTGATTGCTAGATTGGTGTATCATTGGAGCAATCTGATTGTGAGGACTCAAGTGTGGGTTGTACTACGGAGTCGACTGATGGAACCTGGACGTTATTAATATATGATTGCAACTGTTTTTCAACCATTTCGAGAGATCTCGCCTGATAAGCAGTTTTGAGAGTAAGGGTGGAATTTTCCTGTAATCTCTCACGAAACCAGAGAGTGGTATCATGGGTATGATAAAGATATCTCCTATGGATTCATCTCTGTATTGACTGGCGATAACGGCATTAAAATTAAAATCTTTTCTTATAGTTTTTAAGACTCGCCTGGTAGTTAGCGCCTTGTAGACAATTGATGGCGGGTGAATAGTCTTGACGTAAAGTTATTTGTAAACATCTATAGCTTCTTTGTTGCCAGAACAGTCTTCAATAACTTAGTAGACTTAAGGTGACACAAGGGTTATGGCATAATCGTATTTCATAGTATTGACTCGGGATCTCCGAATGAGCGATCAGAATGTGATTATACTAATGGATTTTTTTTTTCATTATGTCTAGTGGGTTAGTACCCTCCATGGTAATGTGCATGCACCTGTGCACCTGTGCACTTTGCCGGGAGGTGAGCTCGATTTCTTGCTGATTGGAGCTTAGCCACTAGGCCACTAGGCACTTCTGGGCGCTTTTCTGCAGCGTTGTGGAGGGCTTCCTTTTCTTCTTCCTGCCCCGGACTAAAATGAATCCTTCCTCATCATCAGTGGAGACCACAGGATCCTCCTCGGAGTCACCTGTTAAAGTAGTAAGAGCTCCGCCAGGGTTTCACATCTCCTGCCTCCTACGACGGTGGGGATGGATGTATTTACCCACATGGGCCAGGGATGGGACTGGTTATAGCAGCAAAGTCTTGTACTGGTTTCCCATCACCTTTGCGAGCATTCTGTACTCGTCAGACCCCTTATCCCAACAAGATCAGTGGGATACGATACTCTCGTAGAGATGGTATTTATGAACAGGATGTACGTCATTATACTTTTGTACAATACAGATCACTATTAGTAGAAAACAGAATTTGTATAAAATGTAGCCAAGCTACAGGAAAATAGAATCGTTTGTAGAATCTATATTATGTAACATATATTAATTTTGTAACTAGGGGATATGAAACAAAAAAAATACTCCATGGCCACCTGATTTATTTAATTGCCCCATTTTGTGCTGTTCGCTTATTCTGCTTTGCTTTTAGCTCGGGGATGATTGTTTTCAGTTTTTCGTTCTCTATTCCGTTAAATGCTACATACAATAAAATGTTAATCAACACCATTACCTTTCAGTTTTCCTGGACCTCAGGACAGTTACCTATTTCTTTACATTATCGGGAACTTGTACTATTAAATCATCCCTGATATCTCATGCCTTTTGCATGCCCAAGACAGTTTGGTTCGTGATGCTTCCTTCGGGCTCTATTAATAGTTTATCTCCACCATCTGAATGAGATCGGGTTTATGAATGATCCTCTCTTCCCCTTGTAATCAAGATTTTCCACATTGATAGCAAACATTAACAGTAATTCCACTTAGAATAAGAATAATAGAAACATATTATGTAAACATCAAATTAGGGTATACAATTAGGATGATTTGATTAGTGAATTTAGAAAAGCAAAATCTATGCATGTATGTTCTTTTGACGAATGGTATTGATTTCTTGTTTCTTCATGTGATTAATCTTTGGTGTTCCATGGTGCAAGGTTATTAAATTAAATGGACTTGGCTGGCCAGCCATTCTCTTCTAATCTTGTTCCTCCCTCGGTGTAGCAGAGCCTCTCGACCTAACAGTAGAAGAATGCGCTCATAGAGACCTTATCTTGGTAACCATCTGCTCAGACATCAAGCTAAATCTCAGCTTGACAGTTCAGATGGCGCCACCATCGTAATTGCGGCTGGACGAACTACGCTGCTAAGTTGCTGGCTTTAGAAATGGTATTTTCTGTAGTGTTCAAAAAATGCCTCAACCTGCCAGCTTCGTACACGACTATCATTTTTCGAGTAGTGTCTTAAAATATCGTGAGTCGGAATTTATGCTCGGCCATTCTCGATGATATATAGAATAGTAAATGAAACCCAAAGACGGTTGAATAATTGAATAAATGATTTTTCAAAGTAAACAATAATATAAATTTTATAAACAAAATAGTAAAAAAAGGATTTTTTTTTTTTCAACTCTTATCAACTATCTTCATTCATACCGTATTTACAAGTTCCATTCACTCTCTCATTCATTCAGTATTTACAAACATGTACACATAGCCCAGGGATCAAACAAATTCACCTATAGAATTGTCACTCTCCTGGCTGTAGAGAAGATGGTTGGGGAGTTCCCCACGCTACCACAAGAGCCATATCACTGGTACATAGGGGGCGTGGGGTCTAAAGTAAACGCGATAGTCGAAGACGCTGAGGATCAAACTGGCCAGTGCCAGAGCTCTCACTCTGTCCATATTTACAAAATAACATAGGACCACTTCCGCTTTAATCTCCTAGGTGGATTGCAGGGATGGGTGCTTCAAAGTGATTTTGGTAATGATCGGATCGTCTGGCTCCAAAACTGGCCACGAGACTCCAACGTGGTTTACAGCCACAAGACATTTTCTTTTCACTTTTCTTTTTTTTAATTTACTTTTAAAAGTTTCAGGTATTGGAAAGGGCTCCTTGCTAGAACGGACGAGTCCGTGACAGGATGAGATGGGTGTCCAGTCATAAATCAGTCGTGTAAATAGAGAAAATTCTGGCTCCAGACTTATGTACAAAATCTGATCGGCTGGCTCCAAAACTGGCAGCGTGTCATTGTCAGGCCCCAAGATAGGGTTTACTTGCTCTAGATTCAATACCACTTGACTAAGCGGATAGTCAAACATCCCCTTGAGAAGATATACGTATGTATTATGTATTCCCCTCACAATTATTTATTCACCCCCCGCTGACCCTTGGCTGATCCTTCCTGCTCCAGTTACTTCCTGCTCTGGGAACAGTAACCTCCCAGTGACATGCTAACCTTTCCGAAAAGATTTCTTTTCCAATTGAAGTGACAATAACGGACCGGTGTTGACCGTTGCACTGGACAATCGTCTGCATCTGCTACTATATCGTGCCCCAAAAGTTATTTTATCCCTCTGAAATTTTAAAGAGACCTAGAAATATCCTGATTAAGGGTTGTTTAAAATGCAATAACATGTCAGGGAAAAAAATGAAGGATAAAAAATATGCTTCTCCAACTGTTGAGCTATCTCAAGTCAAAGGTTAAAGATATTTAAGATTTTAATTTCATACTTTCCCCCCACTGTTAAGGAAATTAAAGGCAGCAACGCTTAAAAAAATTAAAGAACTAACATAAAAAATTGGGTATTTAAAGTGGTTTGAGTCAATTTCAATGGTCACTTTATGGTCAATTTACTATTTAAATACAATTATGTTTAGCCGAGATAGAAGTATTTGATTCGCGATCATTAATACTTTAAATATTAATATTTCCCTGAAGACACAGTTCAAATGCGAAAATCAATGAGCAATTATTATGCCTACAGTTATTGCCAATTTGTAGTGCGAGTTCATGTTAATATGGATAACGAAAATTTGTAAATTTGTGAAAAAGTTAAATACTACCCCACTTTTGTAAGCTTTTGATTTTTTTAAGGTAATAATTTTTTTTGTAACACTCCATTCACATTCGGGATCCCTGTTTTAACTCCCATAACCGGGTATAAGGTACCGTAAACAAAAACAAGAAATAAAAATAATATTTGTGAAATATTGAGATCGCAAAAACGCTGACATAAAAAATTTTTGTATTTAATTTTCCTGTTTTCGGTACCCCACAAAACAAGAAACATTTTTTGGCAAGGAATCGTTAGCCCATTTGTGCGAAGCCCGGGGGGTTTCATTAACATATATTGAATGATTGTGAATAAAATACTTCATTCTCGGCTAAAAATAATTGTGTCTAATTACACATTACATTAACTATAAACAGTTTGAAATTGACTGGAACCACTTTAAATATCCGATTTTTTATGTCGGTAAATTTTTTTTTCTTCCCCAATTACTTCTTTACTTTCGATTGTATGTATTTGATAATAATAAACTCATAATTAAAGTCGGTAAAATTTGTTTAAAGTATCTTTAATCAACATCTCTCCGTTGTTGATGAACTCATTTGAAATAAAGTGGGGACATGACTTCTGATGGAATTAAATGGTTTCTGTAAAAGCAGGATGTTGGACGTGCCTTAAAACGAGCAACTTAGCTAGAGAATGTAGACAATTACAGGACAGTTAAACATAAAAACATTTCTTTCTTTACCTGCAGCCAACAGCGAAACAACTGGGTTCCGAAAAGGTGACAAGCAAACAAGCACCAATTTCTTTGTTTTTATTTTTATAGTTTGCAATGCTGGTCAAAAGCCCAACTGACACGTGCTCAAATAATGCCGTCTCTACCTTTAGACAAACGTGTGGAATTTTCAAAGGCTTTCAGCATTAGGACAGGTATCTACAAAACTGGGCAAATACCTTATTTGTCACAGACCTATTCTTTATAAAGGGTCATTGTTAAAGACAATTTACAGGCTTACCTAGAATTACAATTCAAATGAAACATGTTTAGTCAGCACGTTTTGTACAATGTTAGTGTAATTCACAAACGAGGGACTAAAAACCTACATAGTAGTATGTATCTTTTTTATGTTATATATATATATATACCTATTTATGTTATAGGTTTTTGGATATGGAGGTTTAAAAAAAATATTACGCAAATTTTTCTTACTAAGGAAGTTTTATATAGTTACATAAAGCAGACCTCTAAGTGAAAGGATCGCAATTGATATTTTTGGTTAAGCTCCTGGGGTAGTTTATTGTCATGTCAGTAAAATGAGAATAATTCACGAAGGAAGAAATAAAAAAAACTCGTTGAAAAATAAAATGATTTGATAATAAAACAGGATATTTATGTGTTTCATGCATTTACATAAAATTGCTAAAGAGTTATACGTGATATTTATTTTATGTTTTAATCTTTAGAAATTTTAATTTACATAATTTTACATAGCCGGTGGGGTTATTATAACACGATACGAAACATAATTACACGAAATAATAATCTTAGAATGATAAAACTGAATGAGTCCAAAACGTCGCATTTATTTGATAAATTTATAATAAAGAGTGTCACAGAATTAACGCTAGATTTGAATTTGCTCCCATTTGTGCAGTAAAGTGCTGGTAACTCTAAAGAAAAAAAAATTTGACAGCTGACAGTTTAGGGTTAGTAAAAATGGAGCGTTACACGATAGAACAACGTGTCTTTGTTTGTTGAACATTATCTCAAAAATAATGAAAGTTTGGCGGCCGCAGTCGGAAAATTTCATACAAAATATGGTCGGAATAGTGTTTTGACTTCATCAACTGTGAAGAGATTAATTGAAAAAATTAGGGAGACTGGATCAGTTAGAGACACTAAACACACTGGTCGTTCAAAAACAAGTCGTTCTAATGTCAATATCGAAGCAGTGCGTCAGAGATTTGTTGAAAATCCAGGAACATCAATTCGGTCATAAACACAGTTCTTTGTGCCGAAATTGGATGATATTGATGTGGCCAATATTTTGTGTCAACAAGATGGTGCCACATGCCATACAGCCCATTAAACAATTCAAATACTGCATGAGACACTTCCAGGTCGTGTACTCTCTCGTTTCGGTGATCAGAATTGGCCCCCTAGATCATGTGATTTAACACCTTTAGATTTCTTTTTATGGGGTTATTTGAAGTCAAAGGTGTATGTCAACAAGCCCACATCCACCCGTGCATTAACGAAATTCAGCCACAGTTATGCTAAATGGTCATGGAAAATTTCGACAAAAGAGTGCGTATGTGCCAGCAAAGTCGTGGAGGCCATTTGCCCGATGTGTTATTCCATAAATAACCCTATCCTATTTACTTTATAATTCAATAAAAAATAACAACAAAAATACTAAAAACTGTGATTTCTATTTAAATCACATCTTGCGTTAATTCTGGGACACCCTTTACAAATGGGATATTGTGCTTAAGTTATGATATTCCAATACACACAGACATCATTGAAAAGGACAAATATTACTAAAATTACTATGGCTGGTGTAAGAGTACAAGGAGAGTTACCGTTCTTCTTCTTACAGCATACAGCAGGGGATTTACAATGATATTTTAAATGTTGTAAGCAAGCATATCAAGGGAACCAAAGTATTAAGTAAATTGATCTATAAATTAGCAAACTCTGACTCATAATTGTTTTATTTAAAAGAGAACTGTGCAAGAGAAATGTGCCCTAAACATAAATACAATTATTTTCAAGGGCACAAAACTTATTTACTTATCAGTCTTGAAATGTAAAAATATAAACCTTTAGGCAACCTTAATTTCAAATTAATTTACTTTAGAGATGGAGCTTTTCTTTTTACAAATAAAACTAATGCAAACATTAAACATTCTAAAATTATCAGTAAAATTAAATCGAACTGGTTAGGGATACTGCCATTAGTTGGATTTTCAATGATGACATACAAATACTTAAGTTAATAAAATACAAGCAATAAAAACCATTAGTAGTACTTCCATAGGTAACAATAAATCCTCATTGAAATCAACTAATCTGCTACGTAATGATAAAAAATTAGTACAAGACAAAACGTCGAAAGTTCCCCATTTGATAAATTGAACAACCTTACTAAATTAAATAGAATAGACAATTTAATCTTAATGGAACAAGAAACGGAATTTGCAATATATTGCAATTACGACAAACGAGATATATAATTAATAAAAAAAAACACACAAGGACAAACTCCACTAAATCAACAAATTAATAAAGATCTAAATATTCTCAGAAAATTTCTTTAAAATAATAAGCAACTCATAATCAAATCTGACGAAACGAAAAATAAGATTATGATATCAAAATTCTCTCAAAATCAAGATTCCTCTCCCTGTATCCGAGACAGTACGGTACTTAGGTTTCCATCTCGACAAAAGGCTGACATGGAACGAGGTAAAAAGACAAGAAATAAACAGACGCTTTGGACAACTAAATATAAATTACTTATCTACAAGTTACACTTAAGCCAATCTGGACATCCGGCCAATAGACCTATGGGAGACAGCAAAAAAGTCGAACATCAAGCGCATCCAATCCATTCAATCATAAGTCCTGAGAACAATGCCCCTTATTACGTCTGCAACAAAACCCTTCATAACGATCTTAATATACCTTACATTCTCAAATTCATCCCTTCCAAGTTTATAAAATTCCACAGTAACCTATCCAACCACCCTAATCCCCTAGCTCAGTCATTGCACTGCTCCACTCATCCCTATAATCCTCCTCGGAGACTAAACCGGCATTGGCCTCGTGACCTGCTATAAATGCGTGATAGTGGGAGTTCTGGCAATGTCCAGTTTCTCCAATCATGTTCTGAGCGTGTGTGGCTCTCGCGCTCTTTGTCAGCCTCCGCTGATTCTTATCTAGTGACGCGTCTGACGTAGGAGCGTGGGGAAATTCCCAATACTCCGCTTCCTCTTTCGCAAGCGAGGGAGGTGACAATGATGTGGACCTGGGAGGTCTCTGGGCTGTTTTTTAATATTTTATGAATGAGCGAGTGAATGATGAATTGTAAATATGGTATGGATGAGACCATTTATCACAATTACTTATTGCCCAATGAGGCAGAATGTAATTTTATCATAATAAAGCTGTTTTTAATAATAAAATAATAATTATAACCTTAGCAACAGCTAGGAATTGAATTGAAACTAATTACCGATTTTTACAAGCCCTGTATGATGGGGATGAAAATGTTAAATGTTACTAGTTTTTATTTTTGTTTTGCCCTTAGCTTCACGTGATCAATATCCCCATAACGGGATTTCCCCACTAGCCCGTGTGGCGTACTCAGGGGGGGGGGAGGTCCTGGCCTGTGGTGAGCGTATTCTTTTGCAATTGGATTGTTGCACCGGTCAGCGCACCTTGGTATATTCTATGATACCGTCTATAGTGAAGCAGTTATAAATAACTATAAGTTTGGTTAGCTGATATAAATAACAGTGTGTTACGAAACCTGGCATGTGTTCAGAAGGTTTCAGTTTGTTTGAGTGTATACATTCTGTTTGTAATATCTATGTCTCATTGTGTAAATAAATTGTGTCGCGCTATTCAATTACATATAAAAATGTGTTTCATTATTCAGCCCTTGTCACAACAAGTTGGCGACGAGGATAAAAGTACAAAACATTGGGAAAATTGAGTGCCGCTAACAATACTATAACCGCTAAAAGGTATTTTATTTATTTTTTACTAACCGTTATATACCTGATTTAAACAAGCAAATCAAGTCACAATGAATTCAGAACAATTCGAGAAGTTGATGTTAGTCTTGTCATCTGCTCTGGGAAGTCAAAAAACCACACCAGCATTACCACTGACACCATTTGAAAACTATGACCCCAAAACTGAACAGTTTTCGTCATACATGGAGCGTTTTGACAATTATTGTGATCTCAAAAACGTCACTGATGATACAAAAAAGGTTCAACTTTTGCGTTCATCAATTGGAAAAGAACATTATAACCACTTAGCCGCTTTTCTGGGACCAGATGATCCTATCAAGGAAATCGACTTCATAACCTTGAAGTGCCATTTCGAAAAAATGCTGGCTCCATCAGTCTCAACCGTCGTCTCACAGCACTACTTCCTCAGCATCACTCAGCAGCCACATCAATCAATTTCGGATTTCGTCGCATCTCTGAAGGGAAAGTTGAAGGACTGTGATTTTTACACAACCTGTTCCAGTGCAACCTGTAAAAAGAGGTTCTCAATAGCTCAAATATTCCTCCGTGCACAGTTCATCAGAGGCCTGAAGGACAATTGGATACGCGAACAGATCCTTCAAGACACAACCCTCAAGGATTACGATGGATTCGTAACGAAGGCCACAGCACTGGAAGCATCTCGATTTGAGTCGGGTCAATTAAATAAGCTACCTGAGAAGCCGCCGGATCAAGTTACAGACGCAAACAAGATTGATCGTCGTCAAGAAAGAAATCGTCCCAGCCGCCAGCGTTCTGGGTCTCAAGACAATCGTCATCAGTCCAGCTCTCATCCGCGTCATCGTTCTCAGTCCCGCAGCACCAGAAGCCGTGTGGATTATCGAGCATTAGGTCTCGATGGCCTTTGTCTCAACTGTGGTCGCTCAAACCATAAATCGCGTGATTGCAGAACAGAGCGTAAATCCATGAAGTGCCACTCTTGTGGAAAAATCGGGCATGTCACGAAAGTTTGTATCACCACCCTGCTCCGGAAATCGAAGACCAAGAAGCTGTCAACTGAATACCTTCAAGAGGAAGAGGATCATCACCCCAACAACGAATATGGCATCGTTCGGATTGAAACCGTTGAGGATCTGTATGAGGTTGGACCAGACACTGATAAATACATCGTCACAGTCACTCTCAACAACAAACCGCAATCGTTTGAAGTGGATTCAGGAGCACGTTTCTCCTTGATCTCAGAAACTGCTTTCAAAAAACTTGAACTCAACGTACCGCTTCAACCGACTCCAGTCACTTTCCACTCTTACTCAGATCACCTCATCAAGCCTAAGGGTAAAGTTACCGTCTTAGTCGCATACAAAGGGAATTCGATGGAAGCCGATTTATTCATAGTCCCAGCAGGACATGACGCTTTACTTGGACGCATGTGGATTCGTAGTCTCGGGATCAGCCTCAATGAGATTGATAGCCACAAAAACTCAGCTCTCCGTCCAGTTGATGTCAACGCAGTCACTCCGATCGAAGACATCTTCAGGAATTACGAAGACATTTTCGAAGAAAGGATCGGGTGTGTTCCAAACGTTGAAGTTAAGCTTCAACTTAGAGAAGGGGTGAAACCAGTTTTCGTCCGTGAACGGGATGTTCCGTTTGCAATGCGAGAGCGAGTTGAGAGAGAGTTAGCCACGCTAGAGTCTCAAGGAGTCATTAGTCCCGTTGCATCAAGCGATTGGGGATCGCCACTCGTTGTTATAGCTAAGCCTGATGGTGGTGTAAGGCTATGTGTGGATTATAAGTGTGGGGTAAACTCCAGACTCGTTGCCTCAAATCACCCTATCCGCAGAATAGATGAGGTTCTACACAGTCTCAGAGATTCTAAGTATTTTTGTAAATTGGACTTACACAAGGCATATTTGCATTTGCGGGTCGATGAAGAAGGGAGCAAGATACAAACGATTTCAACGCATAAGGGTACGTTCAAAATGAATCGCCTCAGTTTCGGAATTAAGACCGCTCCAGCAGAATTCAACCGGATCCTAGGTCAATTACTGAACGGCCTACCAAAGGTTGAGGCATACTTTGATGACATCATCTGTAATGGCTCAGATCTCGAAGAATGCTCCAGAACTCTCATCGCATGTTTGGAAACACTCAAAGAATATGATATCCATCTCAATCGTGCTAAATGCTCATTCTTCAAGGAAAGCATAAATTACCTCGGTCATGTAGTGTCACACAATCAAATTCAGAAGTGCCCAGCTAAGGTTCAAGCAGTTTCTCGGATGCTGCAACCAAAGAATGTGGATGAATTGAGGAGATTCCTTGGTTTAATCACTTATTATTCCAAATTCATTCCAGATTTCTCTTCGAAGTCCTACCCACTACGCTGCTTACTCAGGAAGGGTGAACGATTCTTTTGGTCTGCAGCTGCTGAGGCCTCCTTCCGGAATCTCAAGACAGAATTGTGCTCAGACAAAGTGCTCATTCCGTTTGACCCTTCAAAACAGGTTATTCTCACAACTGATGCCTCGCCAACCGGAATAGCCGCAGTACTTAGTCATGAAATTGATGGTCACGAGCGTCCAATCGCCTACGCCTCACGAGCTTTGACGCAGGCTGAGTCAAACTACAGCCAGCTCGACAGGGAAGCCCTGGCTATCGTATATGCCGCAACACACTTCTTTAACTACCTACTCGGCAAACGTTTCGTTCTCGTCACAGACAATGAGCCGCTTTCGAGGATTTTTCATCCAGACCGGACACTGCCGCAGATGACCTCTTCGCGTTTACTGAGGTATGCCTCTTTTCTCAGTGGACTCGACTACACCGTTCGATACAAGAAAGGGAAAGAGAACGAGAATGTCGATTGTCTGTCCCGGGCACCAGTCTCTACAGCTAGTGAGTCACAAGCAATGTCGATTGATCAGGAAGTCAACGTTCTGTATGCTGAAACACTGCTCCAGATCTCCAGTATGGCTATCACTGCAGACACAGTAGCCAAGGAAACCGGAAAAGACCCAAAGTTGCAAGCATTACTGCAGGAGCTCAAGAACAGCCGCAAGGATAGCTCGTACACTGTCTCTGGGAACATTTTATTCCGTTCCGATCGAGCAGTAATCCCAAAGTCTCTCCAAGTGCCAATTCTCCAAGAGCTTCATGCATCGCATTTGGGAATAACTAAGATGAAGCAACTCGCCAGGAGATACGTTTACTGGGAAGGATTGGACAAGGACATAGAACATCTTGTAAAGAGCTGTGAATCCTGTGCCAAAGTCCGTCACAGTCCGCAGAAAGCGCCAATTCATCACTGGGATCAGCCTGATGAGAATTGGGAGAGAGTGCACATTGACTATGCGGGGCCTTGCGATGGCCATTTCTTTTTGATGTGTGTGGACGCAAAGTCGAAGTGGGCAGAAGTTCGCATGATCCGCGATGCTCCGTCCTCGTTTTCAACAACAACTCTGCTTGAAGGCATATTTTCGGTACATTGGTTACCCCTCGGTGATGGTTTCAGACAACGCCGCCATCTTCAAAAGTGAAGAGTTCCAGCTGTATTGCAAAGAGCGGGGGATATTTCAAAAGTTTAGCGCGCCAAATCATCCAGCCACGAATGGTCTAGCAGAACGCAGCATCCAGACATTGAAAAGAAGGCTCAAGGCTGCTGCTGATGATCCTGCTCCGCTGTGTTCTAAGCTGTGGAACATAATGTTCCGCTACAGGGCAACACCCTTAGCCTCAGGTCTATCTCCTTCGGAACTGTACCTAAAGAGAAGGATCCGTACTCGTCTCGATGCTCTGATACCAAACAGCAAACCTCTGGCTCCAACTGTGCCTACTGCATTGTGGGTTCGTAATCTTCAAGTGGGGGAGAGAGTGCAGGTGAAGATTCGCTTAGAAAACCAAGACGTTTGGCAGTTTGGCACCATCAGGAGAAAACTCGGCCAGTACCATTATATTGTCGAGTTGGACACAGGTCGCACCCTGAAACGCCATATTAATCAACTGGTCGTCACCTTGGTTCCGAAGAAAGAAGTCTCCTTAACTCCTTTGGTTCCACAGCACAGAATGGGGGTGCCATCCAAAACTGAAACTACAAGCTTGCCACTAGACCACCAATCGCCACCAACACCTCCTTCACCACATGTAAGTAGTCCAGGTACACAGCGCGACTTGCCTAATCCATGTCATCCAAGGCCACCTGTTCAGCCTGGTCCGTCTGGCCCTCCATCGCCTAGCCCTACCAGGAGCCGGAAAAAGCCGAAGTATCTCGAGGACTATGTCTCCAACTTGTGTTGTGGACCTGTCATTAAATAAGTGGGGGAGATTATAGTGAAGCAGTTATAAATAACTATAAGTTTGGTTAGCTGATATAAATAACAGTGTGTTACGAAACCTGGCATGTGTTCAGAAGGTTTCAGTTTGTTTGAGTGTATACATTCTGTTTGTAATATCTATGTCTCATTGTGTAAATAAATTGTGTCGCGTTATTCAATTACATATAAAAATGTGTTTCATTATTCAGCCCTTGTCACAACACCGTCTTTATTCATGAAAACCAAATTATATAAACTTCTTAAACTCTATTTTCAAACTGTATGCAGTGATGCTTAGTAACCATAAACTATTCACAAATAGTGCATCCTAAATCTAGCTTAACTAATTTACCCTTAATCCTGACTTATCCTACATTTATAACGCCCCTATGCCATCCCGTACAACGATGTATTTCTTCATAATTTTTTCTTATCGTGGAAGTATTTACGATTCTCATAGAGTGAATCCGTGAAAGAGCTAGAAAACTTATTAAAAAATTTAAATTGATATAAATTACTTTAAATGTTATAAGTTTTTCACACCATCAATTGGCAAACTGAAGATGACAGCTTAGAGTTTAGAGAATAATCTAAACAATTTTACATATCCGGTGGGGTTTATTATAACATAATTATACAGTAAAATTTACATTTGTTAACATGAAATGACAATTGAAGTATCGTAGTCGAATCTAATGGGAAAATCGGAAAAGAACACTCCTAGGAGGATATCTATAACGGAGAGTGGCGAAATGTTAACAAACTGAAGTGGCCGTAAATAAAAATTAAATCATTAAGCACACTGAACCGGACAAAATAATACTGAGATATTTGCGAAATTTATGGATGTTTATTATTATATGGCCCGTTTTTCGGATTTTATGAATTCCCGAAAGGACACATCAGAACTTTTAGGGAAATCCTGAGAACGGTTCTTTTTTTCAAAAGTTAAAAACAATAGTTTTGCTTAACAGTGTTCTTATTTGTGTAAAGTTGACTGTCGGGAAAGGTTGAACAATTGTCGGAGGTGAACAATTGTCGGAAAAGGTGAACAATTGTCGGAGGTCAACAATTGTCGGATTGTTGTAGTTAATAACATGGACCATGTTCCATGTAGGCGTTAATATCTGACTCCATTTTTTTGATAGGAATGTGTCCCGACAAGACACTGGGTTCAGGATGAGGTTCAGAGGTTCATAAAGAATAAGACCAGTTTTCAGAGTTCGGGCGAGAGATCGGCAGCGTAATATGTAAGTACAAGTCGTCAGAGGTCTGCTAGGGGCTGTGTGGCAAAGTGCCGTCGTAGAGGTGTGGCATAGCGAGAGTAGATTAGCGGAAGGCTGAGTGGGCTTACTCCCAGGGGCCCGGGACCCCCTGGTGTAAGTGCCCAGTCGTGCGGCTATGGAGACTAAGAGACAGAGCGTCTTTTCAGGGCGAAATTTACTGATATAAATATGGTAACCCCTCCCTCGTGGAAGGCGGAGTCTGTCTGCAGGTGGTCTGTTTTATTATCCCATGGGTCCAAAAGGGTTCCTAAGCTGTTTATTTTATGACCACGGAAACGTGACTGAAGGTCTATTCTAATAGGGGTAAGTGTGCTTGCCCTAGGTTTTATGGCAGTCAGGTGGCTAATTCTCTTAGGTTTATTGCCGTTGGGGTAAAAGGGTGTGTTTTTTATGGCTGCTAGGGTCTCACCCACTTGGGTTATTTGACCGCCTATAGGTGCCCCTATGTCTACCTGGCTAGTCAGGTACCCTTTTATGACGGTGCCCCTCTGAGTTATTACAAGAAGTTTACACAGCTTTGCATTTCTATTATAATACATTATGAACCAGAGTGTAGGGTAATTTACATATTCACATATTCGCTATATATCGCTACATTGACATTTTATGGATGTGTGGTGGATCATAGTTTACCGGCCGGGTCCACACTTGCTGTTATGTCCAAAGCCAAAAATCAATATCATTCTTAAATTTTCCGGGCCATCAATATAAATGAGGTTTTCAAATCTACTTTTTCAATTCCAATTACTTACTTCTGCTGCTAGTAGTCATCCAGCGAATAAGTTATAATGACTTTATCAAAAGGCCTGAGGCATATTTTATTATAAATGCAAACTCGTTGAGTATGCAACTGTTTGGTGGTGACCTTGCCAATGAACGGGCGTCCACACACGAGTCGACTAAAAACCAGACTGCTTTCAAATCAGTCTACAATTGGTTGAATGCAATCGTTTTTCCTAGACTCAAAACAGTTCTGTTTCAGTCAAGTTGCACTTAGGTGCATTGTCGTGTAGTGTGGTTGCACTTGAAATTTTTCAACATTACTTTTGTAGGAGAGGTAGAAAAACATTAAGTTTTGTACAATTATAAACTTCCACAATATTCTAGAAAAGATATTACGGGAAAGCATGGCAAGAAGGGACAGTAAAAGTTGATCTATAAAATAAAATAGGTTAATATACAAAATAAACACGTTTATTTATAAAATGTGGGAATACACGTTAGTAATACTTGTAGTAGGTGATATTTAAGTGGCCATAAGTAACTTTAGCATTTAATAAAGTTATTAATATTGTTTCTTCTGTAGACACACATTCCCTCATATTTGTGTATGTCTTTTTTATGGAAGGAGTAAGCGTCCTTAATAATTCCAGGTAAGAATCTTAGGGCATTCGATAAAATGCTATAAACTTGCTGTTTGTTGGATTCAGTTGTTCAGCTGCTACAAACAGCCATGACGCGATATTTCTTTGTACATAGGGAATGACACCAATATTCCCTTCTTAATGTTCCTCGTACTCTGCGGTAATGATAATAGGCAATTATGTTCTTCGTCTTAACTACTACTTGACATTTTGCAAAAATTGGTTTTGTGACCGACAAAACTTGTAGAGAAATTGGATCCGAATGATCCAGGATTAGTCATGGTTCCAGTTTGGTTGCATATGGTTCGAAACTTGAGTTGCTAACCTAACTCCCCGATTGTGGAGAGACAAAGCAGGTAATATCGGCGCCAACTTAATGGCGAGTATAAAATTGATGACCTATCTACCTTTGAATTACATCTGGTTTCTAACTGGATTCAACGTGTCTATAGTCCTTTATCATTTTCCTAAATCACTCAGCACTGGACATAATAACCGTATCTGAATACCCACTCCCCACTTGTTTTCTCGTTTTGAGAAAAATTTCTCTCCTCACAAAGTGGTAAAATAGTAATTAATGAATAACAACCAAAAACAAAAATCTACTGGTAACTTTGGGACTCAAACTAGGGTTTTGCCAATATCAAGTCGGGGGTTCTACCAATCTAGATACCCGGCCGGATGTTGGGGTGATCTCGAGTTCGGTGCACGATCCTCCTAGTAATTTTTTCTTTAGCTGGTACACGCGCACTACGTTGGAGGAGTGATTTTGAAACATGAAATTAACGTTAAACAATAAAAAAGTTAGACGATGGAAAATTAATTCGCTTATCTCTAAGGATCAAGGGTAATCTTCTATCTGTGGTAATCATGTAGGTCCTTCTGATGTCTTTAACATAAACACTGAAGTCCAACATACGGAAAGAATGCAAATGTTGCTGAATGGATGTCTGAATCCTCTCCTGATTATACCTCTGGTATACCTAGAGGGTCTACTTAACCAAGCAATAAACATGCTTGTACAGGGAGTTTCGTCAAATAGTTCACCCCCTACCTCAATCTGCTTCTAATAGATACATTTGGTTTGATTTTAAAATCTCAAATGACTGTGGCCTAAACAGCTGGTAATTATTACCGATAATGGGATCTATACAACTAAAAAATTGACGACGATAGAGGAGATTTAAAAATGGATTAGTTAAGAATCTGAATGGATTCTGCGTTCATTGTTAGAGGTGACTACATAAATGAGGCCAGGTTTGTTAATCTCGTTTGAGGTTTGATAGATGGATAACACATCCCTAAATAAACTTAAGCCGATTTGACAAGTAAGTGTTCCACTCATGTAAGTGGAGTCCGTCTCCAATTGACCACCCCCTCATTGACAAAACAGAGATTCTACGGGACTCGGAGCTTGTCATCTTTAAAGAATTATGCCGCAATAGTGCATACTTGACGCTTGACATAAACTTTCTCAGTTGCGATGAGGTAGGAGAACGATGTGTGAGGTGTGGCACCTTTTTATCCATCGCCGTATCGTTAGTTCATTCCCTATTATTTATCGACTCTGATCATTGTGGATGGACGTTAGAAATTAATTAGAGAATGCTTTTGTTCCGTGGCAAGCTAATGTTATTTAAAACGATCAAGGTTGTTCAATATCTCTTTTTTTTTTCTTAAACCAGATAAATACAATATCTTATTTGTACGTTTCGCTACAATTAAAATTTATTATAACTAACATACATCTATATTGTAGTTTCCTGCAAGTTAATTCCAACACCCTATCTTGTTCCAAGAATCTATTTTACCATTCCGTGTAACCAATGGCATCAGGTATTGTTGCTATTCTCAATTACATTTGATACTGAAATATTTTTCTACTCTATCTAGTATCTAGATGCGTTACTTTCCGACTAATGAATATAAATAGTTTATATTCTCATCGTCATTTGATAATATAGACTTTATTAGTTTCGGTTAAGGCGTAACAACAGGAAGTATGTGTTCAAAAAATGACCACCGGCTGATAGCTATTTAATACTTCAATGTCTGTATTTTCTCTGTTGACAACCTAAAAATGAATTCAAAGATATTCCCAACAACGTTGGTAGCCTAAAATTGATCAGCTAACTTTTCAAACCTATTTTAATAGGATTTTTTTGTCAGTATATTACCAAATAACATTTTTTTATTATTTTGTTTTATAGTTGAGCTATTTGTGGGTAAGCGAGATGGTCCTTTATCTCGTTAAAAAAAATCTTTCATGGCTTGATGCAACAACAAAATTTTTGTAAGGTAAAATTTAAAGTTTTGAAGAGTCCACTGGACAATGAGGAAGACAGAAACACGCTAGTCCGTTAATGGTTGATCCAGAATTGCCGATTGGATAGACGAGGAAGTGCCAAGGGGCCATGTAAGGGGAATACTAATACTTTAGTGGATAGGTTTTATTTGAAGGGGAGGGGGGAGGTACACGTTCAAATTATGTCGGGTTCATGCAAGGTCGAACATTAAGTACTGTATTCATTCCTACATCTCCCCTGACCGGTTTTACATCGCTGAGTCACATTAACATATAACATCGTCGTCATATTTTTTCTTAGTTTGCTGTCCTCAATAATATAAGATACCGTTGTTTATATTAAAAAAAAAAAAAAAATAATGCAAACAATAGGTATTTTTAGTGATGCACTTTCATTCATGGGATACGAATCATCTGTAAGTAGCTTTTTCGACAGGCATATTTTTAGTAATGCGCTATCTCTTTTCTGGAATGTAAGTTTCAATATTTGTTGTACCTAAACTTTTTGCTGACTTGTGAAGTGAATCGAAAAAAGAATTTCGGTACTGTTGAACTTAATTTTTTAGACCATTTTTCATTTTCGACTGTGGTTTTTCTTTCTTTTAAAATTAAATGGACTTTATTTATATTTCCTTATATTGTATCCCAAAAGATTTATAGTGCAACAAATTAGAATTTTCGCAACATGGGAGGATTTGTTGCAGAGTCTACTGTAACTTGTCTTTGTCCATCACATGTTTCATAAAGAAGTTCTATTATTGAAGGCATTTGATTTTGTCTCTCAATCTCTGATTGAGTTAGTCCTTATGGGTAGTGCATACAAATATAGTTTTTATAGCCATGCGATATTGAATGTAGCAGTGAATATAGTGAGCAATATTTTAATAGCAGCCTAAACGTAATTAGCTATTATTTATAATTTTTTGTCTAAGAAACAATGTACCGGCAGACAGGCGCGCCGGTCTTGCAGTGGTTGGACACAGTGACGTGGATGGACCCCGCGGCTTCCGCAGTTGTCGCCAATAGGAGAGCATTGGGCCATTGGTCTGTTGGTAAGAAATTATAAAACCCAATTATATTGAAATGCTCATTAATTACTAGCAATAATTTAAACGAAACGTCTAAGGAATTATTGAATATTTCACTCATTTAAAAAATATAAGAAAAATAAGGTACATTAGAAATATAGATCCACTTGTCTACTTAAACCATCTTGTTCACCTCTTCCACTCGATTCTTTATCAATTGAATCTTATCATACTAAATACATACTTATTTGTTATACATACTCTTTTTGTTTTTTCTCAACGTTAATTTTATAATGTATACTATATTATAAAGACGTGCATGCCGGCACAGTTGTACTGGCTAATCGCTGAAATGCCAAATTGTTTCTGAACCATTTGAAAGCATTTTTATTCTTAAGAAAAAATAATTTGTAGAATGAGCAAATGTCCATAAATGTGGAGCGCTTGTTAAAAAAAAAACAAGACCTTACTTGATCCTTACCAACAAAATACAGAGCAAACACTGACCACACAATTTTCTTGAAACCGTTTTTTGGCCGCCTTAAGAATTCAGGAAATAAATAAGAGAATAGCTTCTCCCCTAGGACCTGCTCGATTGACAAGCAGCTAACCATATACCTAAATAAATATAATTACCTTCTGCCCCCATTGTTCCAATAATATTTTTCGTACAAGTATTAATCAAAGACAAGAATAATCATAATAATTTAATGATGGTTATGTTCATTGTGAATTGTTTCTAATCTAACGTTGTCTATCATTAGGTCCGTTTGGAGGAGCCAGTTGGAGCTTGGCAAATGTTTAAAAGTGGTTGGTTATGTGTGAATGGCGACCAGAGACGATAACGATTATGAATGCACTGGGGTTGACCTACAGCTTGACCCCTCTCCACTAGTTACTTCCTCGTCCGGCCCTCGGCAAGGGCTGTATTTAGATCGCCTCTAAGGACTCTAACGGTCAGGCCCTAAGGGAGGGGCAAGTCGGTTAATTTCAACTGTTAAGGGATAAAATACACCGACGGTTGCTAGGAGACCAGGCTCTTATCAGAGCCCTAATCAACTCTACTGGTGTCGGATCCGTGTCTTGGGAAATTGGAAAGGGCATTAACACGTACGAACAATAGCGCTGATAAAAAATATTGTACATTATCGCACTTTTATGGGTTTCGATGAGTCGACGTCCTCTTGATTGATTTCCTAATTTTTAATTATTTATAATAAGACACACATACACAAGAAATTTCTCTAACACGCCCTATTAATTGCTACTTTGCATGGGAATTTTTCACCGCAACGAAAACTTTTTATATTAATATTTGGAAAAAAATCTCATTAACCTGACTTGATATTTTTTTTATGATTATAGTTAGTTGAACCTGGTATTTATTATAATATTCTTCATCTTTAATTTGATGCTGTACACTATGTCCCACAAACGAAATTAATTGTTTCATTACACAGTAAATAACTTATTAATATTCCAACGATTACTTATATTTTTAGCATCATTGGGACATCAAATGGAAATAACTAGCAAAATATCATCTCCCATTGTAAAAAACGAAATGAGTTAAAATTGTTAATTATAATAATTAAATTAAAATCACAATTTGATTAGAGTTCAAAAAACCAAAAATCACATATTATTAATCAGGGCGACGAGGTCTTTAATTTGATTACACTACTCAATAAGATATATTATTGTTTTTTAATACAACTTAATTATTTTTTATGGAATTGAGAATATTTGTTATGTCATGGGGTAATCAAATGAATTCTGGATGTAGAATTTCATGCTTATAGATCTCACAGTGGACTCAAATGGCCAGAAGATTGAAAACACCCTCGGGGGTAAATTTGGGGACTCCTGCCTCTTGTACCTATATTTATTTATAAATGATTTTGCGTTTATATCGTAAATAATATATAAATGAAAGAGTGGCTGGATCATAGTGCATACGTCATGAACTAGTCTTTTCGTTCGTTGGGGGGGGGGATGCGTTGGCCTCAGGCATGTTCATAGGTACAACTCGACTCGTGCTTGCAAGGAATGGTCCCAGGCATGAAACTGACCAGTCAATTCACATCCTTGAAAAATGGTAACTTACATTTAGAGTGAATCGTGAAGGGGGGGGGGAGGAGGTTTTCGAAAATCTGGAATTTAAAATACTAAAAGAAAACTCTTCGACCCCCCCCCCCCCAGTGATTCAGCTGGCATTTTTCGCAAGGGAAAATAAAGGAAGCGAAATTCAAAATTCGGTGAAGTTGTGTAGTTTAGATTTAAAGCGCTCGAGCGTACTAGGTCTGGCCAATCGTCCCATTAATTCGTATCATATTGGCGATTTAGTATAAGAAATGAGATAATTCATCACAACTACGCTATCTAGGGGAACATTGTTTTTTTTTTTCAATTGACGTCTGCTGACCTGTGCTCACAAAATATTATCCACGTAAGCAGATCTCCTTGGAAATATGTGAAGCATCCATGATATGAACCACATTCCCATATTTACACACAAATTTTCAATAAAATTGTTTTACATACGTAGAAGATATTTGTAGTGATATGTGGCATAGAATCATTAGAGTAAATAAATTATGTATATAAAATATGGAACTTATAAATATATATCTGTTGATGATTAAATTTTTAAAACAATAAACGGTTCCGTACTTGCACTTGCAGATAAACATTTACGATTTTTCTAGGGACAGGACAAAACCCATTCATGATATAAAGTACTGGTTTTTCTCCTATCTGAGATTAAAGCGCTAGACAAAAAAGATATTCCCAAAAGTACAGTTTTAGGAACCACTAGCTTGTTATGTATTATTTGTAATACATTACGTATTTACTTTAAAATTAGCTATTTCACTTTTAAATACCAAATGACTCTTCAAAATAAAAAGTGACTCGGTCCACATTGGAACAGACTGCCTCAAATACGTCCTTTTCAAAAAATTCAACGTAGTACATAATTGATGTATACTCAAATTGGGTAGAAAATTAATTTAATTATAACTAATTAATTATAAACAGATTTATTATGATAAAATTACTATCTGCCTCATTGGGCCTTAAACTAATAAAAAAATTAAAACGTTTTATTCCGGATATAAGAAAGGGAAAATAAATGGATATGGTGCTGGGATCTACTCATACCGCAGTGTTAAATATATGTGGTAAACTTTAATAACTCATCGATGTCACAATGAATAGCATAGAGCTAGACAATTACAGTAATTCACAGAAAGCAGTGAAAGGTGAATATTTGTTGCAGGCTCTGTTGAAGGCTTCAATGAATAATAGATTTGACTATTTGTCTGTCAATTGTTGACTGAAATTTCTCCAGCAGCTGCCCTTGTTGTTCCTATCTAAGGAATTTATAATTTTTGTAGTTGTTTAGGATTGTGCCTTTCCGCTGTTTATTACAGTCGATTACTGAAGTACGTTAGGTGGCAGGTGGTTCTACTTCCTGCATCTCGCCACCTCCAACCGACTCACGTCCCCGCTTTCCACCTTAATACGATCACCCATTCGTCCACAGATCTCTCAAGTACTATCATCTATATTATTTTTATGTCCAGTATCCATTTTTCCAATCGATTTATTTCAAAACATTATATTATAAAAAATAATCTTATGCTAATATCCAATGCATTAAAAACAAAAAACTAACATTAATAAAAACCAAACTATCTAGATGCTAATAGAACAAGAAAAACTTTCTTCATAATCTATTATGTCCTAAGCCCGAAGCCCTGCCTTTTATCTATGGCCTATCTCATTGTGGACTTATCAAACAAATGGTAAACGAATAACGAATAGTTTCCGGATATCAAGTTTACAGTTTCTATTGATATATGACAAAAGGATAAATGTCTATCTATGGTTTCTATGCAGCGTCAATGTGAGTCTGTGCTCTAGATAAACCTCAAGGTGCTTTACAATAGGGCGCCACTCTAATTATTTATTTACAATTTCAGGTCTTCTTTTGGTGTAGAATCATCTCATTTACATCCTTTTCCACCGTCTCCGATAATACTTAAATACTACATACATATAATAACATAAAAATTGAAAACATACAAGCCTTATCGAAGAAGATAAACAAGGCAGTTGACTCAATAACACCAACTCTGAGGAAAACACTGAAGATGATTTAAAACAAATGGTTTAAAAAGAAGATGACATTTTTTCCTGGTATTTTCGTTCATTACTTTTTTAACTCGTTTTCTGTCGTTGCAAATAATACTGCTAGTTTGTTTAATAAATGACTATCTTAAATTTCTCAAAATATATCCGATCATTTTCAACAACTTTTACACATCTTCCTATCAATAACTGATAATACTTCAAAAGCTGAAGGGCGGCCTGATCAAGGCACGTCTTGAACACAGGTATTACAAGGCTTGAAGTGTTTTACTTTGTAAGTAAATTACGTAAAGTAAGTTACTTTGCAGTAATCTTAAATCATTCTAACAACAAAGTTTAAAGCCAACGTTAATAAACAAAGTTATATTAATCTGTAACTACACACATTGTGTAATAAACATTTGTATGCAACTAACAAATTGTGGAATTACACTATAATGTAAAGATTCTAGATTCTGTTTATTTTCAAATATTACAGTAATGCAGTTGATATCATTTATAATTCTCCATACACTGGTGCAGAATATTTAATAATTTTCATTGAGGTGGAATGGGGCTAATAATTTGATATATTTATTTCTTGATGCAGCTGCTGTAACGGCTATATATAATTACTATCTGCGGACTGCTATATTTATAAAATATAATTGCTAACTGTCTCTCACATAGTGATTTTGTTTATATGAGGACGAGGAATCGATAAATGTGTAAAATGTATTTATTAATTGTGAAAGAATATGAGGTGGGGATAACTAGCAACCGACTTGGACACTCCAAGATCACCGGCTGTGTATGTACCCACCTGGGCATTGATTCATTTTTCTATATCCGAAAACCCATTAATACACAAATAGCAAATTACAGTAATTAGACCCCTAAAACATATATTGTTAGAATGACATTAACTAAATTAATTAAATTTACGATTGACTGAATTAATTTTATTTTTATTGCCAAGGTTTTGTTACGTTTTTCAACTGTAAACTCCGTCCTGTTTGTAAATTACATTACTGGTGTAAGAAACGTACGGTATAAACATGTTTAATTTGATTCTCGTATTTGTGGTGTATGAGAAATTACGTAATGAAACTATGGGATCTTTTGCTTTGGGAAGAGAGGTGCCGTTCCATCGGGACGAGGAATTGTTGGAAAGGTCCTGGAGGAATTAGGTGGGATGGCACTTGGCTACAGCTAGGTAGAGGTGGGAGGTACGGACAGACAGACAGTGGCTAAGCGTCATGCTCTAAGGAGCACACCTGCTATCCAACTTCCGGAGGAAGTGGATAACGCTAACGACATTTTCGTACTCGGCTATCGGCCGTGTCGATGAAGCAGATGTTGCCATGTCCTTCCTGGTCCAGGCAGCCACCTTAGCACCAGCAAACCAAATAAAGATAATTCAATTTTGAATCTCCAAGGCAAAAATCAACCCCTCACCCTCTCATCCAAACATATCAAGTGGTCATTTTCTAATTTACGGACGGCAGGTAACACAAAAAAAAATTTAAGAACCAACTAACAAAGTCACCTTTTTAGGGTTACCTTGTTTTGTTTTTTCAAAACCTGAAATTCTTTGTTATTTTTGCTATTTATTGACCAGCCACTGAAAAAATATAATCACCATAGGGACTCCTTAATATCCTCCAATAAGTAGCTCTCGTGGCAGACAGCCCGAATATCGGGGAGGTCTCGATCCTGCACTATGTTTCTTCTTTGGCTGGTCACTATCAATAATAATGGTATGATTTATATATAGGCAACTAAAATTGACAATACAAAAAACCTTTTGTTTTCACCTTGTGTCCTGGAGAGTCCGCTGTTCAAGCTAGAAATATGAAATTTCTGCCACTAGTCAAATGAGGAAATGAAAAATGTAGCCTTCTCCACAAAACACTAGTAAATAATGTTAAAATTAATTATTTGCTATCATATGCTATAAAACTCATGATTTTATATACTTTTGAGAAGGGCATGCAATGAAAAATATCGGCGTCCTAATTGACATTGTATAGTTTGTGTTTATTCGCAAAACTGTCATTAGCGTCGCGTATGCAACATTAATATGGCCAGGGTTTGTTTCTTTATATTAGCTATTTTCCATGGCGATAAAAACACCCCTTTAAAAAACAATAAAGGGTCAATTATTAATAAATTCTGTGGAATTAGAATATAAATAATTTTTCTATTATCATGAGTAGCCTATCAAACTCAACAGCTCGGCGTCTAGTTCTAGTTGATTTCGGAAAATTAATTTATAAAAGTACGTATTCAAGAAAACGCCATAGCCAGCACATGGAGCACTTTACAAAGTAAAAGTCCGTTCACTTGATTTCACCTTCATCATTTGATTCACCTACGGCTTACTTGAACTTAAAAAAATTATGCTTAGCTCACGACACCACTAATAAGTGCGATTTGAGGTGGTTGGAAGCAGTAAACTGTAAAGAGCCATACAAAAAAAAAAATGGATTCCAGGAATGAAGAGATATCTGTGAAGACGTGACCTGGAGAGTGGATACATGTGACCGGAGTCAGCCTCTACCTGTCATATGGTAAACATCTCGTACATGCCGGTTCGTGTTTATTTCGGATTTCTATGTCTTGTATCAGCGCAACAGTGGTAAATAGGTACTAGACTACGTAGAAAAAGGCGCTGCATCAAGCCGTACTACTTTCGTAACGTTTTTAAGCTTGTGGTGCGGGCAATGAACAGTCAATTTGCGAAGTAAAACAAGTTGGTAACCTTTATTTGTAGGGCCGACAAGGCACGACTTTCGGGTCTCGGGTCTTTCCCACCGGTCATGGTATCATTGCTTTTCGTTCTTCCCCTTCCCCAACAATATGGCTAGCAGTTGACGGGAATCGGTCTTGCAAGGGATGTCAGTCGGGAAGAACTACTACTACTCTCCCCTTTTTCTTCATTAACAATCAAATAAAAGAGAAATGGTTAAATGTATACTGCAAAACAATAATTCAAATTTATGTGGAACTCAATTACTCATTAGTGGGAATGTTAGCATTTAGTGATAGTTGTCAATGACTAGCGATTTTTGAGATTCACTAAAAGGGTGAAAGGTGGTACTAGCCAGAAATATCACCATTGGCTGGTGACTGTAGACCTTAACTGACACTGACCAAAGTGGTCAGCTTCATCAGGAATAAGCTACGGCCTTGACATTCATTGTTATTAATAGTCGCTATGCCACACCAGCAGCAAGGTATGAAGCCCGCAAAGACAAACACCAATGGAAATATTTCTTGCAATCAATTACTTAGAGGCTTAGTATTTACTTGTCATTTGTCAATTCATTGTTGTGTCTTCATATATGTATATCTACATGATGAGAGAGAGAGAGAGAGAGAGAGAGAGAGAGAGCTCTAATAACATTGTAATAACTGTATTTTTGTGATTAAATTATCTGGTCTTCAGTTGACGTAAAGGACGCAAATGGCCCTGTTTATTACGAAAATAATATCTTATAATGGTTATTATTCTGATAAGCAATGATAATAAGTAATGCAATTATGTATAAAGAAGAATGTAACTATGTAATATTCTCTATGCCGGTGGTGTTAAAACGTTATTTAAGAAGTTATCCCTTGTGGACTTGGGGGTCTCTGGGCTGTTTGTAAATATTGTATGAATGAGTGAGTGAATGATGAATTGTAAATATGGTATGAATGATAACATTTATCTCAATTACTCATTGCCTAATAAAAGGCAGATTGTAATTTTATCTCAATAAAATTGATTGAAACTGGAAAAAAAAAGAAGTTATTAGGAAAGGAAAATTTATTAGGAAGATGTTAGTTTATTACCATTGGTGGGCTCAAGGCTCCATGTGCATAGGGATTTCGCCCCGTGAGCAAATAATAATAAATATATTATGAAGTTAATAATATATAAAAATAAATATTTCAAACAAATACAGTTTCTTTTTATTGTTCGTTAAATAGAGGTTTTGAGTATTTAGTTAGTTTGTTCATTTGGGAAACTACAATAGAGTCTATAAAAATAAAATGTTACCTGGCTGGTAGTAAAACGGTTAGGGACCGTTAGAGGAGACAAGAGGAAACAGCAAATAAAAATCGCCCTCCTGCAAGGACAAAAAAATTGGATCTAGATCGGTACACTTGTTCCCCTTCGTCAGTGACCCGATGACCCTCGACCCTTGGAACAGGAAGGGTAGTGGGGGTCAAATTTAAAAATGTGCTTCACCTTGCACCCCTTTTGCACCCCTCTTTCTTCTCACACATCTTCTAATATTTAACTAGCTAACCCAGCAATCAGTAACCAAAGCCGCACTGTGTTTAACATTTTCTGTTAATTCTTACCGACTCCAATTTTTTTCCTTATTATGAAATTTTACTGACGAGCAGCAGTTTTCATTAAACAGACCATTTTTTTTTTTTTACTTTAAATATGAACTAAACTGATTTATTGAAATATAAATAAATGAGGTATAAAGGAAAGGAATACCCTGGGTCCCTGTAAATCCCGTTTCCTACAGATTAAATCCCTACTCAAACCACCCTGGAATGTATTAAAAATGTGATTTACATTGTTGGTACCCAAAACTTCATTTTTTTTTATAAATATTCCTTAAAGCATTGGGGGAAAATCAGAACTTTAAATGTTAAATAAATAGTTTCTGAGCTGGTACATGGAAATGATTTCTCCTTAGTTGCCCTCATCGAATTTTAACCGAATACTGATGAGCACATTTGAAACTTTTGTAGAATACCCCTTTCAACTTTCAGATATATTCGTTTTCATGACCGATATTGTGGCTCTCAAAACTTTAATGTATTTTTGTTCTTAACCTTTGTAGTTAAGGGGAACTTTACTTATCAAACTATGTCTCAAGTAAACGTTTTATCAGCTGCTTGCCTAAGTTAAATAAATGACTTAAAAGAATTGTTGTTTTTAAACAAACAGTGGATTTATTTACTGACAATTTGTTTAATGGCATATGATTATTAAAATATTTATAAAACAGTATACTAAAACTTAAAGAGAGAGAGGGGAGGGAGAGAGGGCCCAGTGACATTATCCAGCCAAATCGATAGGGAGCTGACCTTTACTGACATTTCACAACGGCTCCAGATGTACACTCCCTTCTCCAGAATCATCTGTAGTCTGCCGAACCTTCTCTAAGCTGTATCCTCTTAGCCACACAACAATAGACTCATTCCACCTTAGAGTGGTCATCTTTTCAGCCTCCAAAATCCAACACTCTTTTGCGGCGGGCAACATTTATTTTTTAAAGGTAAATTTGTAGTTGGACACTTGTAATAATAAACGAAAAAATTATTTAATTCCAAAATTATACTTTTAACATATAGAAATGATTGTTATTTGTAAAATAAATAATTCTTTAATAACAGGTATAAACGTGTTATAACGATTATTTATGAAAATATAAATATTAAAGTCAATTGGCACTGGACTTCATTGGCTGTAGCTTCGTAACTGGTAGAGTATGATGGTATTCCTTCTCGTAGCAATCATTGCGTTATCCATCTACACTTTAGGTGTGATATTAATTCATGAAAACAATGGTTCCGTTCCACGTAAGCATGTGCAAGAGTGAATAAAAAAACGATTTTATGTTTTACGATCCTTTTTTCTTACTTCAACGACCACTTTATTATGATAAAATTACAATCTGCCTCACAGGGCAATAAGTAATTGTGATAAATGGTCTCATTCATACCATATTTACAATTTTCATTCTCTCGCTCATTCATACCATATTTACAATTTTCATTCTCTCGCTCATTCATACATTATTTACAAACAGCCCAGAGACCTCACAGGTCCACACCGTTGTCGCCTCCCTCGCGTGCAAAGGAGGAAGTGGAGTCATGGGAAGTCCCCCACGTTCCTCCGTCAGCCGCGTCACTGTATAAGAGCCAGCGGAGGCTGATCACGAGCGCGAGAGCCACAGACGCTCAGGACAAGAATGGAGAAATTGGCCATTGCCAGGACTCCCACTGTCACGTATCTATAGCAGGTCACGAGCTCTTTGCCGTTTTAGTCTCCGAGGAGAATTATAGGGACGTGTGGTGCAGTGCAATGACTGTTCTTAGGGATTAGGCTGGTTGGATAGGCTACTATGGAATTTTATGAACTTGGAAGGGATGAGTTCAAGAATGTAAGGTATATTAAGATTGTTATGAAGGGTTTTGTTGCTGACGTAATAAGGGGCATTTACTATTGTTCTCACGACTGTTGATTGAAAGGATTGGATACGTTTGATGTTCGACTTTTTTGCTGTTCCCCATAGCTCTAATTCGTATGTCTAGATTGGCTTAGGTATAACTTTGTAGATTAGTAATTTATTTTCTATTGAGAAATAGGATGTCCTTTGAAGTAGTCTGTACAGTTGTCCAAAGCGCCTGTTTAGTCCTTGTCTTTTTAGCCTCGTATGTGGGTTACATATCGGCCTTTTGTCGAGATGGAAGCCTAAGTACCGTACTGTCTCGAATACAGGAAGAGGAATGGAACGTTTTTTATTAATAAATGAAATAATGTAATACTTTTCAGTATATACCAATTGTTTAATTGGACATACTAGATATTTTGGATTTCCTCCTTTTCAAAGGAAACGCCTCAATTGTCGAGTCCTCATAAACAGTTGGCGAATTGGAAGTTTCAAAGCGAATTGAAGAGGGAGGTATCTGTTCATTTCCTGCACATAAACAACCTAATGGCATGTCAGGTATCAAGAACAAACAAGTTGAGCTTAAGCTTAAGGGAAGTTGGATACAGTTGGTTGACTACACGTGAGAAACTATGCGATTTTTTTTTCACTCCGTAAAGTTCACTGAAGAACCAAACAAAATTTTTGTGTAAAAGATATTACAACTTGAAACTTTTTATTTTATATACTTTCACCTCATGTAAATTTTAATTAAATTTAAGTTTAATTAAAATACCTACTAATTATAATTTAATTTAAATTATCTCAAGTTTCTAAAAACACACTAAATTAATTTAAATTTTCAGTTACCTTCTTCTCCGACCAGTTTAGCGATTTGTGCAAGGCACGCACTTCTGCATAGCTCAGATGGTAATCCTCCC
The DNA here is from genome assembly GCA_930367205.1 of Acanthosoma haemorrhoidale. Classification (NCBI taxonomy): domain Eukaryota; kingdom Metazoa; phylum Arthropoda; class Insecta; order Hemiptera; family Acanthosomatidae; genus Acanthosoma; species Acanthosoma haemorrhoidale. The sequence continues at coordinate 107,849,204 of OV884009.1, read as the reverse complement.
TTGATTCGTTATGCAAGCAAGGGTGCAACTCTACAAGGTCTACAAAACCCAAGTTAAATTCTTGATCGTCTTCCATAACAGTTTAGACCAGCGACAAATGTTGCTATCACAAGTCTTGTACAGAAAAAAAAAAATAAAAACGGTGAAAAAACGTAATCAGGCAAGTATTGATAGAGTGGCGTGGCAAAAATTTTTCAGCATGTCGGCGATTAGTGACGACCGTCTGGCGGTGGGGTGGCTTCTAAGTACCACGCTACTATCACTCCATCTCGATGACCACCCCCCACATTCATTTACATATGTTTCTGCCACCTGCGTCTTCATCAACCCGCCTCCACTACTCCTTTAGGTGGCCTTAACTCCGGACACCTAGCTCAACACTCACACTCTCCCAGTTTTTTTCCCCCGTGTATTCATTCCATTAAAGTTGCCGACTTGTGGCCATTAGGACTAAGCAAAGTCCCTACATCACCTGGCTATTGTTTATGTATTAATTCTCCCCGAAATTAAAAAAAAAATGTACTGGTCGGACTAACATCAGATATAACTTTATTCGGGTGAAAAGGGAATGAATACTTTCAAGGTTACAGGTCTCAAGAAATACGAGTTCATGCACATTTAGAAATATTAGGTAATGCACATTTAGAAATGTTAAACATCCCTGCAGCTAGCAGTAACCAAATCCAAAAACCTAATTAATTATTGATTATTCATTATAATTTTTAGCATAATACGTTTAAATGAAACCAACCCATAAAATGGCATGTCTCTACGTAAAACGCGTTGAGAACATGATTTTAATGAGAACTTTTTTATAATTGTTGTCTAATAAAGTCTAACAAGTCTTGTATAGTATTAAGCAGGACTTTGATACTCTAACCTGTACGATAGGAAAATTATTCATTTAGTTTTTACTAAATGTTTTATTCAATGAGACCTCATAAATTTTATTGAGTGGCTTTTATTTTTAGCGTCGTCGAGTGATAAAATTTAATTGTCAGGCATCAAAAAAAAAAAATATTAATGGCGGTTTTAATGAAAACAAAACACAAATTACATATTCTGGACGAGGGCGTCAAATTTAACAATTTAATGCCATTTTACAATTCTAATTAATTAATTACTAACAATTAATCATGTTTTATTATGGAGGTGGCTGCAATTTATTTCTGCCTTGGATCAAAATGCCACGTGAAATGTCATGTCCGCAGCTTTAACTTTTCCAGCTTTGACTTTCAAATACTAAAACGAGATGGTCTGACAGGTGAAAATAGGGTTTCTGGTTTTGAAAGAAAAATAATAAAAACCTAAAAAGGACTAAGAACCGTGGACTATATAGCTTTAGATTTTGTTACGCGACTAAATCAAAATGTTGGTGATAAGGGACTTTAAATGGACACAGATAAATATAAATGCCGAGGTGGGACTGTTTTGCTAAAAGGTGACCATGGAGTTTGGATTGGTTCTAATAGGATATGTTGATGGGATAAGGTATTGTTAGGCAACACTGGGCAAGATGGTCAGGCAGCTTCCTGTGAACCAGGTGCCCTCATCAATATTCCCGCCAATTGTGTGCTAATCCACATCTCGTCCATCTCCCGAGCCATTATTTACCATTTTATTTATATTAATATTTTCTATTTGTAAAAGGCTACAACAGCTACGAACCATGTATGCCTGTATGTCTGGGGCACGTTAGGGAACGTAAAATTAAGATGGAAATGTGCCGCTTGTCTGAAGCCCTGCTCAGTCTGCCTTTTAGGCATTCCAACTCACAGCTCCATCAATTGTTAAGGACACATTTAAAATGGTATCACCTTAAGAAACTGAAATATATGCCATAATATAAATATTTCGGAGACAGTGAAATTGGTTATTTACTATCGTACCAGTGATATGTAACAGGTTTTTTAATTAGCGTTAATATTGTAGCGATGTAATAAAATTTCGTTCTGGTATGGATCCCACTGTTACTAATAATTATTAGTCGGAGAAATATACGGATCCCCAATATCCAGTCGAGTGCTCTACCGGATGAGTGGTCAGCTTGTAACTTTTTTTGTAACTGTAAAGTACAATGTGAATTATTTTCGGTTGAACCTTCGTATTGAATGGCTGCTGCCTAGCTCTGTACCCTTCAGGTGCGTGCATTCTTTGAATTTCTCTTGAGAGAAGGTGTCCACTCGTCGTTGTGACCAATTGGGTTTTAAAAAAACAAAACAAAAAAACATAAATCACAGCCAAAAATAGTGAGTATTTTGTTCTACAATCATTTATTTCATAAATGAGTTGAAGGCTTTGTTGGGGGCTTGGGTTGGTGAAAAAGAGTTGGTAGGTTTTTATAAAGTTTTATTTGTTGGCAGAAATCATAGTTCTTGACCATTTGCCCGATGAAAAGCAAAGAACCCCCTTTAGTCAACCTAAGTCGAACTGCCAACTAAACCTTCAACTCACCAAGACACTGGGGGCTATACAAGGAACTCAGAGTAAAACACTTATTTAATAAGTGATTACCTATACACCGCTGATGTCCCCTCTACCCCCAATACCTTCGTGGCCACATTTGCAGATGACACTGCAGTCTTGTCATCCCACCCAGACCCCGTTATAGCACGGCAATGAGCTCGTGACCTGCTATAATTACGTGACAGTGGAAGCCCTGGCAATGGCCAGTTTCTCCAATCATGTCCTGAGCGTCTATGGCTCTCGCGCTCTTCGCCAGGCCTCCACTGGCTCATATCCGGTGACGCGGCTGACGGACGGGCGTGGGGGACTTCCCAAGACTCCGCTTTCTCTTTCGCATGTGAGGGAGGTGACAAACATGTGGATTTGGGAGGCCTCTGGGCTTTTTGTAAATATTCTATGAATGAGCGAGTGAATGAAAATTGTAAATATGGTATGAATGAGAACATTTATCTCAATTACTTATTGCCTAATAAGGCAGATTGTAATTTTATCATAATAAGGAGTATTATATATATATATATATATATATATATATATATATATATAAAAAAGAAGTGATTAAGAAAGATTGACCGGACCATCTCTCTTTCTGGTTTCTTCATACAGATTAGTTGATAATGACAACAAAATAATATGACTTGGTGAAGATTAATATTAAGGGATTGAGTGAGCTGGTTATTTGCATGTGTGCTGGGGGTTATTGTGGGAGATGGTGGAGAGCACGAGGCAGATGTGTTAACTAGATTACAGGGAAGCTGCCCGAGAAGCCATACTTAGCTCCACTGTTGGGGCTTCTCGAGGAAGTCTCAGCGAAAGGCCCTACCATTGTCGCATTTCACCTCTCCTATACTCCCTGTAGTCTCACCGCCATCAGGATCCCAAGCGATCGGCAAGTCTGCCAGTCATTTCAACCCCAGCCATTTTTTTACAATCGAAAAGTCAACTATTCAGGGATACTCTGAACTTTAAATGATGTTACCATGAAATTTAGTCAATTACCATTACAGAATATTTAGATCTGTCATCGGAATCCATAAGTGATAAACTCCTTAAAGAAAAAAATATAATATCTGCAATAAAATCATCTGAACAGAAATAAATATAAAGCTACCACTCGTTTGTTATAAGTGATAGTTCCCATGGCTTGCTTGCTGCTATCTCTCGCCAATGCAACTCCTGATTTTTATTGTCTTGGCAATGGCGAGAGATGCCATTTCCTTTTATTATATAATTATCTTTCTCGCGACCTGTGCCATAACTGAAAAACTTGCTTGTCAGTCTTATCCCCCCCTTCATTATTTCCTTTCATCGCTCCAATCTTGTAAAAAGTATACATCATTGGGAAGTCAATCCCAGCTTTAAAATCCCATCTCTTTCAATTCCTACTTCCGCGCAAACTACCGATGCCTTACAACTTACAATGCTATCAGTAATTCGGAACTAATTATCAACAAAATTTCAATTACCCAAGACGTTTAATTTGTATTGTTTATTGTACTCGCGCTCTTCGACAGCCTCCACTGGTTAGCATCTGGTGACGCGGCTGACGTAGGAGCGCGAGGGACTTCCCAAGAGTCCGCTTCTTCTTTCTCACGCGAGGGAGGTGACATCCATGTGGACCTGGGAGGTCTCTGGGCTGTTTGTAAATACTGCATGAATGAGCGAGTGAATATAAATTGTAAATATGGTACGTATGAGACCATTTATCACAATTAATTATTACCTAATAAGGCAGATTGTAATTTTAGCACAATAAAGAAGTTTCTCAGTAAAATAACATATTACTTATTATTTTTCTCATCTTTGTCTGAAACCTTACATTTTTTTTTATCATGCACTATGGCTATAATTTAAATTTCTGTTTACGACCTGTTTTACAATAAATATTACGTCCCAAATATATGTTAAAATAAAGTTGATAATAGGACTTATGATTGGAGATTGTTCTGTGGATGTATTCTGTTATGTTCCAAATAGTAGGGAGACTGGTGGAAAGTGACAATGAGCTTGTGACTGCATAAATATGATAAGGACTGACGTTGAAGATACTGAGGTAAGGATGCTCATTTAAAAGAGGCGATAAGCGGACAGGCACGGACACCATTAGCAGAGAACAGGGGGGAGATAGGGCATTATCTAGCCAATAATTGTCCCCTTACCGTCCTCGGATAGCATTTCCAAATGAGCAACTGCCGTAAATAAGCACAAATACATAGAAGAAAAGTCTAGCTCATCTACACAGTACTTTTCAATCTTTTCTTGTGGACAGCGTTAAATCCATTTTTAGACATTAACAGAATGAATATTCATAACTAAATGCCAGTTTGATAAAGCAGACACTAGTTTCGGGCCATCAAACCTACTGTTGGTTCCTCAATGGAACTGTACATTTCTCTTAGTTTTGGTAAGCACATGGCCTTATGTAACCTATTAAAAAGTGAGACAGGTGAAGAAATTGTATGCCCTATATTGGGAAACTGGTGATAAGAGAGGAAATTAATCCAAATTTGGCACACTTGAGGGACAAGTGTATGTAATTGAGTGATTCTTCCAAGCGTACCTTTATTGAAGATTAGGGAAAAAAAGGAATTTTTCTTCTAAGGTGGTATAATTTTGAACTTCATTTTCTATACACACACTGGTACAGAAATAGCAATGACCCGTGTTCTGCATATGGCTGAGCTGGTGGCCTTCACAGCTACCGTTAATGACAGTTATCAATTCTTAGAACCTAATTGGAGTGCTTAGTTTCAAGACCGTTTTCTTATCCCTTCTTTAAGATATAATAAGGACCACTTGTGTATAATATTTACACAATGACCATCATCACAATTCATATTTTTTTAAATCTTTCCTTCTACCGTGGTTTGTTTAACTTTCCTATTTCTTGAAAAGTGATTTTTGAAACGGATAGAAGGTTCAAGGAACAATCTATGCAGGGACGCAGTATATTGAAGAAGGAGCAAGGAGAAAGATAGCCAGCATAAAAGACTGAGACGAGTAAAGGAATCCAGGTAGGTACTACTACAAGGTCTTCGGTTGACATGCAATGACGAATGCAGTAGTCATATAGATAAATAAGAAACTTTTATTTTTCTATCTTCCATGTCCATTGTTGTCCAATATATCAAAACCTTTAGAACAAATAGTCCAATCTTAATAACCTCCACTAACTTTAAAATAGTCTCAATCCATTCCATTGAGAATTAGGAATTGGTTATTCCTCTCACTGTGCCCTGAGTAAAACCCCTACAATAACTATAATGGACCAATATAAAATCACTATTATTATCCTAGACCTTTTGCATTTGACACGGTCCTTTCCACTCAAAAACGCCAATAGAGTCGTTCCGTTTCTTAACTTCGTAGAGTTCGAATGACACAACCAAAGGGCTTTTTCCCATACTTTCCCTATCCAAAGACCTTGTCCATGAACCCTTAATCTCCCAAACAATATACACAGTTCACCGGGCAATAATAATAACGGGATAATCAATCAATATAAACTGTGCTCCTTCTTCGTCACCCACTTTATTTTTATACCCAGTCCCAACTCATCTAATATATCCGTTAAAAACTTGGACGATCTCCCGTTAACTCATGCAGGAAATACAAAAATAATTTGTAAATAGATTCGCTTGAGTATCTATAATTGTGCATAATTGCCTGTAAATTTAAAGGGGCTATGATGAAGAAGAAAAAAAGCCCTGTTAACTCCTCGTTTGCTTTCTCATCTCCACTTGTGACAATTTTCCTACGATGGTCTCTGTCGGTTGCGCGTACAAAGAATTTTTTTAAACAGCTTTATTATGATAAAATTACAACCTGCCTTACTGGGCAATAAGTAATTGTCCCTCGCATGCGAGAGAGGAAGCGGAGTCTTGGGAAGTCTCCTCCGTCAGCCGCGTCACCGGATATGACGCGTAGAAAGAAAAAAACGATTCATAATCACACCTCAACTTTCATGAAATGAGATAAAAAAATAACTGCATTCCGGGAAGACATACGGGGTTAGGAATCGACAGTTATAATTTCTCAGATAGGTAGGTACTACTACAAGGTGAAATATAATCTTTAATTTAACCTTAATTAAGTATCCTTAAAAGCATCACTACGCTCCCGAAAAAGAAGATCACGCTTCTCCCACCACGCCCACAAAACCTGTTTTGTCTTAATTTTTATGTTACGTTATACATTGGGTACGACTGTAGTCCTTTATATTAACGCATACGCTAATGTTAGGGATTAAGATAGTCCCAGAATAATGAATGAGTAAAATTATAATTTCAATTTAATATTTTTAGTTATTCTATTTTCAATAATGTACGAATTTAAGAAAATGTATGTGTGAATTGTAGACATGTCCTTATTGTTGTTGTATTCGCGTGGGTAAGAGCTACTCTCCAGTGCCTTATTCGCAACTAGGGTCATTTTCACCCACATGAACATTCGCGGATATAAGAATATATTCTCCCTCGGGACAAGGATCCTTTTCCAGGTTCTTCCTCCTATTTCCGCTCCCGCATAAGGCATCAAAGCTGCTTGAAGGTGCACACTGAAGGCTTGTTAGTTCTCTTGTGCAAAGAGCAGCCGAATTCTCTCACGGCAGTGAAAAAATACTATTGAACACATCTAGAGGTAAAAATCTTATGTTTGCTCCATTAACCTGTGAGTGACATCATCTCCACGGTTAGATAAGATGGTGGTCCCAATGCACCTGTCACAACGGTAAGGACTGTTTTTATTTGTTATTGTGTCCATTGTTCTGAGCATTTCGTAACATTTCGCAGCTACTTCTGGATCCTCAGGGTTGGTTGAGACCAGCCGATGACATCCATCGCCGCGCAGTCGTTAACATGCGTAGGGTACATTGCTGTCACTGTTTCTTGGGTGTTGCCGTAACAACTGCGAATTTACCTGCAATCATCGCCCAAGATATTCACCTACAATTCTAAAAACGCAGTGCCATTATTTCCTTAAAAAATTGATGGATGTTTTTCATTTGGGCAAATTGGAAGCGTTTTAATTTACATCCAATCCTCTTCCCCAAAGCTTACGGACCGATTGTGGATCGGCTAACGTCAACTGTTCGTGTCCACCATTGAACACCCTTTACTCTACCTATTCCATTTTGTTATGAGATGCTTTAAAACGTTTCAAGCATATAAATATGACATTGTGAACCATGATCCAACGAACGGCATGGATCATGGTTCACATTGACGGCACATACCGCTGTCCTCCAATCAAGCTCCTTTTGCCAGTATTTTGAATACCTTCTTTCTTTTCCTACTTTAATATCTCTTGGTCAGCCTCCGCTGGCTCATATACGGTGACGCGGCTGGCGAAGGACCGTGGGGGACTGGGCGGAGACGCATGGGAGGGAGGTGACAACCATGTGGATTTGGGAGGTCTCTGGGCTGTTTGTAAATACTGTATGAATGAAATTTGTAAATATGGTATGAATGAGAACATTTATCACAATTACTTATTGCTCAATGAGGCAGATTGTAATTTTATCATAATACAGTTGTTTTATCATATCCTACCTTATTGCAATCGTCATCCTTGTGAAGGGGTAATCCCTCCATCTAGATGATCATAAAAAATAAATAAGCTGTAAATCCTGCTCAATTTATTTACATATTCGTGTTTTTACACTCTTTCTTTTTTTAGTCTGCAAAAAAATAGCAAATGAAATTAATGGAGGGTGCAATGAAAAAAAAAATGGTGAGGCCATTATTTATAAGATCACTTAGTTAATCCTCTTTTGACATTGAAAATACATTTTATTATGCAAGTAATGATGCCTTCATGAAAACGTGAGGTTTAGTTGCGGTATGAGATGGTGAGAAGATGGTTGCCCTGCTGGGCGAGATGTTGGCCAACGGACGCACATCCTGCCAACTCTAAGTGGACTGTCCTGTACCCGGAGGACATTGTAAATAGTTCCTTTACCTTCCTCTGTATCTCATCCTCCCTCTTACGGTCAATCTCATCTCCCCTTTCTAACAAATAGAAATAAATCACCAGTGTTGCTCATTCGGTTATTTTCCAAAACACTCAATACATTCAACGTACCACAATGATACATTTATCTCACATTTGGACAAAATACAGTGATCTGGTGAGCATACGCACCACACGTACCTCCTACTGACCGCAGTTCAGCCAACAGGACCACTCCATCCTTCATCCACTTTTGTCCTTCAAAGCTGTATCACTATGAAAGGAAAGTGTGATAGACGTGAATTTCCCACCGTACTCCCAAAACATTTTTTTTTCAACTGCTAAACTGTATTCGTGTCAAATTTAGGGAGGATATGACAATAAATAGAAATTTAATATTAGAGTGGAAAGGTGATTTTACACAAATTAGGGTACCCCAAAGTCTTTGTGAAGTATGACCAGAGTGAAGGTAGATCACTCATACAAGCTATCTAAGTTAGTAGATCCCCTCAAAGGATATTGGAAAAATCCGGGGCTTCCAGTATTTTTTTTGGGGGAGGGGGGGGGGACGAAATTCGACTGAATCACTGGTTTCTGTATAGCTTACGTACATAGCTTCCCCCTTGGTTGATATTTCCAATAGTACAAAAACAAACAAATATTTAATGAAGTAGGCCCAATAATATAGTTAGTATTGATCATAAAAATGAATTGCCTAACATCGTACGTTACATTTTGGTTATAACAATAATTCAATAATAAAAATTTCGTTGAAGCCTGATTTTTAATAATTTATCCTGATGAACATTAATATATTAAAACAGATTTTTTGTTAACAGTTAGGAGCTGAGCTGTGACTTGGTGTGAGTAATCCTAAGTTTATATACATAAGAACAGTGGATAATTTTTGGACCAGCAGACAAATTGGATTGGCCAGCAGCTGTTAAGTAAAGCCAGGACCAAAATGATTATTTGCAAGGATCAAATTGTGCTCACCCAAAAACATACACTCAAGAGCTGTGAGGATCCAACTCGAATGCCCCGACGAACCTTTCTCTATTCCGTGAACGTCCGATGGGCAGATTAGTGAGATACAATTTGAGCATACATAACTTACATGCTATGTATATGTTACTGTATGTGTTATTTTCCATTGTAGATGTCTTGTGGAAAATCTACTGGACACGTTCATCATGACCACGGATGTCTTGTTGACAAGTGAGCTGCCAAACCAAATCTCCTTGCTATATCAAGAAGTAGACATTTACCAGGTCTAAGCTCTTATGAGTCTTCAAGGTGAATTGCTAACTTTATCTAGGGGTTTATATCGGAGGAACCATTTGAGGAGGCCGACTGGGTATTCGTAGAAACGGTGCTTACGTTTCAATAATTGCTAACATCCATCAACTACAAGAAGATTGTTTCATTTTACCGTCCTTTTCCTAAATATGCTCAAATGTTAATCACAAAAAACATTAAATTTTCAAATATCTAATTGACAATGACTTCATTTTGGAAAAAAACGTTTTGTAAATAATTTTAAGAGCTACGTTTTCAGATAATCACTTTTTTGTAGCTGTTGATTGTCACTGTCCTGGTCTACCTATGTTCAAACCAGATTTGTATCGAAGGTTCGTCCAATCTAATTTTGCCTCTTTACAAACCGATACATTTGATCAAAACATGGTATAAAATATCAGCTACATATGTAATATCCCACCTGGCTGGCAGGCAAGGCATAATCAAACTTATTGTCAGTTATATAAACAATTTTGAAAATATACATCAATGAGGATTTGTCATTATCTGTATATAATTTTTTAAACTGGTACTTATGTATATATTGAAAAAATGATTATTAAAATTAAAATTAATTAAATAATTATATATTATTACTTGGCCAGTCTCCACTGGCTAGTATCCGGTGACGCGGCTGACGGAGGAGCGTGGGGTACTTCCCAAGACTCCGCTTTCTACTTCGCATGTGGACTTGGGAGGCCTCTGGGCTGTCTGTAAATATTGCATGAATGAGCGAGTGAATGATGAAATGTAAATATGGTATGAATGATAGTATATCTTAATTACTTATTGCCTAGCAAGGCAGATTGTAATTTTAGCACAATAAAAAAGCTTAATAACTAATAATATTATTAAATACCCCTACTTTTATGAAAGCAAGATGTATTTAATAAATCAAGTGGTAAAGTGCTGAAGCTGCAAATTTATAATCTAGATCCCCGATAATACTGTTAAGGACCTCATCATTTAATTAATGTGACCTGTTAAAATGTTTTGTGCCATGTAGATGAGATAAGAAGTTCGGACAGTTCATTTGTGGTTGCGTTGCACGATCTTATGTCTCATATATTCGCCCCTTTTAAAAACCAATTACATTAAACAATTACCAACCAGAGTAGTAATGATAATCAACCATTTTAGGGTAAGAATGTAATTTCTATACATTACAACAACAATTAATGTTTAAATGCTAACAACTGCTTCATTATGTCCCTTACACGATTCAATTTCATACAATAATTCAATTTAATTAATTTGTTTAATATATACAAATTTTAAAGTGGCTTCATTAATTATTAAGGTATGGTGCCAATGGTCGGTTCTACACAGTGGCTTGGACCTTTTGCGCAGTCTATCTTCTAGATATATTTATCAATGAGCGAGGAATAGAATAGCATTATTCAGATTGATCTCGGTATTATGGACCGGTTCAATGGTGACGCCATTTTGTTCAGGTTGGGGGTGTCAGCGATTCACTGGCACTTGGCACCCTAAGTCACATTCGCTTTCGTCACTTGGAAAATTGAACCGTGTTACATATTTTTGAGTTTTTATAGTTTGTAGCCATTGGGATCACATTCATTAATAACCATCTTTAATGGAATTCGCCTCTTCGCAAAATTATATTTTCCACATACATGACTCTTAAAAGGCTATTAGACAGATACAAAAAAAAAAAACACGATTTTATTGTGCATTTCATTTTGAAAATATTTCGGTAGTTGTCTTAAACTTTACCTTGTTGTTATTACTGTGGAATCCCGATATTTCGTATCCCGATTATTCGTATTTCTGGCTAATTCGTACAAATTTGCCGGTCCCCAGAGAAAATCCCGATAAGTGGTATAAAAACAATGCATTTCAGTCCCCTCGGTAATTCGTATTATTTTTTTTCTCGAGGTCACTTAAAACGTCTTTTAAGACTTACGTATTTACACTGAATTTAACACTTAAATACGTATTCCCAGCTTAAAAACTTCATTAATTCGTACAGTTTCAAGAAAGGGAAAAAGGATAGAGAGTCCAGAGAGCAGAATGAGTGCGAGATAAATGTTTTCTAGGAAATCCCATGTGTAATTCGTACTCTTTTTACTGAAAGAAAATAAGGAAATGAGAGAGGGAAAGTTTTAGGAATTGTACTAAGGTTTTCTTTCGTTTCTACAGTTCAGTCTCGTTTTCGTTATCGTTGTGACACGTTACCATGTCTCCGAAAAAAGTTAGCCTCTCTATTAAAGAGAAACAACAAATCATAAACGCCGTGGCCAGTGGCTTTAAGCAAATTGACGTATGCAAGCGTTTTAACGTCCCTCGTTCCACGATCACATCCTGAAGAACAAGGACAAAATCACTTCCCAGACATCAAGCAGCAAAGTAAAACGCTCCAAGACTGGTGATTACCTGCAACTTGAAGAGAACTTAAAAAAGTGGTTCGCGCAAGCAAGGAATTCAAACGTACGCACCAACCAGTTGGAGGAAATATACAAAGGAATTGACAATACCCGTCTGCAAGGATTGCGTCAAAAAAAAATTACGGATTTTTTTCGTACGAATGATTGGTGTATATTTAATTTAGAACATAAGTATGTACATATTTTTTATTGCATGTATTGTTTAGTTTAGTATTAAGCAGTGTTTATTGCATAGTTTTTATCCTTACTACATTGTACATACTTCTTAATACATACTTGTTTGCATTAATACGTTTTTTAATTTTGTACTCCCGATAATTCGTACCAAACTGTCAGTCCCTTGACAATACGAATTATCGGGATTCTACTGTATTAAAAAAAAATCACTAGTCAACGTGACTAAGATTATAATAATAGTGTGAGACAGGAACCTGGGGTAGACAAAGATAGTATCGAAACGTCGTCCATTTATAAATTTGATGAAAACCTAATAACTGTTTTGTCAGCCTACACCGACTCGTGCTCAGAGCTAACGATTAACTAACAGTAAAGCACTAACAAACTTTATCAATTATTGCCAACTTAAGTTCTAAAGAGGAATTAGAATATGCACATTTCAAAATAAGGATTTTCTTTTTTGACCATATCCATTAAAACAGTCTTTAAGTCACTTTGTATGTAATACATAATTATCCTGAAGCCTTCCAGCTAGTATATATATTTTTAGATCTTCCAAGCACATTACAGTCTTCAAAAAGTTATTCCAATAACATGTTTTCATACTCAGAACAAAAGTCCCCCCCTTCTCTAATTCCTTCCTTGCTGGCAATTTACAAATATAGACTTTCTCCGGATACTTACACCTTATACAGTAGAACATCTACCGTAAATTGTCACAGTAATTCTAGTGAATGTAACTATCTAAATTAATTGTTAGTCAAAGAAAAATTATAGTGTTAGGGCCGTGGCTGGAAAATGGGGAACATCCCCAAAAGGTCTGTAATCCTTTTAACAACCGCGCTCACACTTTTTTGATTTTTTTATTCTTCAATAAAGTGTAATCCACGGGTTAGCTACCATATAAGTAGACGGTGGGTTATTTATATGTATGCACCCTTGTCTAACAGAGCTTGGATTCACTTGTGAAATAACTGGCCAGGACGCACCCCGTCATCGCTTCACTTTCTCTCTTTTATATGCATTCAACAAATAAATTTGAGTTAAATGAGTAAGTAAATATTTTTAAAAATCTAAGAAATGGTAAGGAAATATTTAGAGATCTTCTAGTATAGGAGAGCTGTGATGACTCCTTCATCGCCAAACCTTCTCAGTTACTTATATCATACATTTGAAAAATTCATTGGAATTCATACATACTAAAAATCAGAAAATTGTACTCTTTTAAAATTGGTAAAAAACTGCGAGAGCACTAATCCGTGAATCAGTCATTTTTATTACACACAGTGTTACACTTACAACTGGTAAGTCACGAAAGCCAAACACACGCACCGGACATTCATGTCTGAGGACTTGGTGAACTCATGACGAAAAAAAAAATTAAATAAACCATGATCGTTATTATTGTTTTAACTACTTAAAGTTAGTAAAAAAAGTTCATTATTTTTTTAGATTTCCCAGTGTAAATAACATTAAAATTTTAGAGCTTGAAACTGACAAATATGATAAGTTTTCATAAAATTACGCCACGAGTAATCAGATAGTATTAAGGGGATTAAAAAAAATTAATAAATAAATTGGGAGGGGAAGAAAGCGAAGCCACTACACCAATATTTGGATATTCCCTTTTTATCCACGTGTTACACTGACATCGTGTTTTCGATGGATCTTAGCCCGAAACAGTTTCTAACTAATTATATGTATTTATTCTTTTAGAGGAATTTTTTTAATCCTTAATGCTATCTGATTACTCGTGGTGTAATTTTATGAAAAGTAAGCCATGCTATTGGTGAATCAGCTAAATCTGTGTAGCCGTTGAGAGAGCTCATTAAAGTCAAAGATGTACCGGAGCACGTGGTCCAATCAACAACGGAAATTGATCAATATTGTAAAAATAATATTGGTTATTGTTATTAATTTAAAAATAAGGTGCATGATAATCATAAGTAATACAAGGAGACAATTGATTGCCCTATCTTTTCATGCTCACTTTTTTCCATGACACAGAGTAAAAAGGATTATGACTAAGCGGGACACCAGTGCAATGCGCAACACGCAAACTCTAGCTACATGGTAGAAGCAGTGTCTAAGTAGGATAGCCAAGGTGCTTACGAAAACAGGTTGATTAAATTTAAAGATGTGACTTTGTTTATAACAAATTATAGGGTAATTTGTTTTATTATAATTACTTAAAAAACAAATTAATGTTGGTAATTAATTTAGGGTAATTTGTGAAAACGTTGTGCATTAATAATTTTTATAAGAGTATAACAACTATCTTTTCTCAACCAAAGCCGATCTCCCAGTAAACGGTTCACTCGTAATTCAAAAATATTATTAACTGCCAAGGACCATTTTCTGAATTAATTCCTTGTTTTATGTTGATACCCATTTGAAATAAATACTCATATCTACCTACACCACTAAATACAATTAAAGCAATGTCGTTGGCCGATTGAAATAAAAAAGAGCTCAAAGGGCGACAGTGAAAATTCGAAAGGACGTGGGCATGTGAGAGGCAGACAGAACGAAACAATTAATCTATTACAGGCCCTGACTTCACAGCCACTGGGCGCAGGGCAGCCCCCTCCACCGGCGAGGGCGTGGCCACGCCCCCCACCCCGCCTCCTCCCTCCACCACCCTAGTGCCTGGGCCCTCTCAGTGTCTGGCCGAAAGCTTCAGATATATCTCGTCAGTTCCTCTCAGCTCATCTCCCTGGCGCTCTCTCTCTCTCTCTCTCACCAATCATCTCTTGCACTCGTCTCCTGGCGCAGCTTCCAGCTCACCACACATCTTCATCTAAGTAAGTGATATGTTTAGTCTTGCAAATATACAGTATATATTATTAATCAATTTATACTATTAGATCAATAGCCATGAACAGGTGCCTCACAGTGAAAAAAAGTAGATTTACTAAAATTATAGTGGATTGTTTAACTAGTTATTGAAATCCGTAACCGTAAATTGTTAAAAACATTTCTTTGACTTTAACAAAAATTAAACAATTTTAGGGAAATAGCGGTGTGCCGATAGAATAGACAGGGGAGATATCCCTTTGCTAGATCATGGCTATTGACTAATTTGTATCAGTTTTACTATAGCATGTATATGTTGCATCTATGCTCTACCTTTTACAGTATCTTAATTGTTTCACAAGACCATTTCCGGGTTATTAAGTTGCGTTTAACTTTATTCGATCACTGGCCTAATGATAGACCGAATTATATTACAGCCCTATCTCGATTTTCCTCCTTCCAAAAGTCATAATAAAACTAACTTTTATTACGATAGTATGGTTGACATTAAAACAATTCATCAACCTCATGTGCCACCATCAAAATAATAACAATAACAAACTCTTATCCCTTCCTATCTAACGAAATGCTTGTGTTATCGATTTACGTTAAATTTAGTTTTATTATTGTATTTGATGGATATATGTATTCTTTGTGGTGGCTCATCATCCCGGAGGTGGATAGGACCACCTGAGGGGTAGTTGTAGACCCGGTGTCTTGGCCAATGTTCATTCAATAGGCATTCAAAATTAATCACAGTTCTGCTACTTAATTGCTGGTTTTTAATTAGTATCGGTAATTAATTGAATATTAAACATCCTCAGGTAAGAACCTAGTATTGACACTTCTTACTTTATGCCATCTAGCACGGTAGGCCTTACGTTACCCACTTCAGCTATTGCAGCTAGCTGGGAAATATTAATATATTTTTTTATTATTGTTTAATAATGTAATTTTTTTAAATAGCTATAGCAGAAGTGTAATGCATCCATGAAATTATTTAAACCTTACTTTTATCTTGTGCTCCTCATACTATACGATAATTTATGTATTTATTACTACTTACTGAATCCATAAGTTCATTTGTCCTGGTTACATAAACTCTTTGAATTGTTCATCATACATTATACAAATAATTGAAATATTAATGTGGGTAAATTGGATATGAACTTTGTTAATATTTGACGTTACGCGGTGACTTACTCTTAAGTACAGCTTGGTAATGACTTAACTTAATGATTGGTTTGGTGATGTTTTAACTTAGCCGTTAGAGCAGCTTTGTTAAGAACAAGAGAAACGCGAGATGATTCTCTCGAGTGTCAATCATAAATATTGCAATATTTCTATTTTAGCACTCGTGAAGTGGTGTTGTGGGTGAGTTAGTCACTCCTCTTAACAGTCAATCTGAGCTCTCCGATAACAGGCCCAACTCCAGATCGGATCAAGAAGCTTGTATCTTGGGGAGGGATGATGAAACAATTTCCTGCCACTTATCAGTTTATTTGCACATGACTACAAATTATAGAGCCTAATGTTCCATCCCTAGCTCCCCTATGGAGTCTGGACGGGATCCCCTCAGCCTCCACCAGGAAATTGAGTACCTACTTGACTAAAAAAGTTAGGAATCCTGCCAATAGAGATGGGAAGTAGGAAGGATAACTCAGATCTTCCTATAAACCGTGGACGCTAACTCATAATTAATAGATTTATTTGTTTCTCTATAAGGTTTTTTATTTATTTATTTGCATACATTGATTGACAAATTTAATATTATGCTAAAGTTATTAAAAAGGCAGAGAGGGCCTAGTGGTGGTGATGGATAATAAAAAGTAGTCCTCCCACAAGGAATTTTGCACATCAAAGTGTCATTTCAAAATTAAAACTGAACCAAAATGATTGTCTCATCTTTGTAGTACTAGGCTACTATACCAAATTCAATTGTCAATTTTCAATTTATTTCATTTTTAAAACTCGCTATCAGACGAGGCAGAATTTCCCCTTCAGCCGAACCGAAATACTAAACAGCCATACAGCCGTTTGATTCCTTCCGGAAAATTAAATCGATCATTTGCAAACAAAGATCCTTTGGAGCTCCTGACCTTTAAAATATACAATTATATGATGACAATAGAGATGCATTATTTCCGAACGGAGCTCAGCGTGCTCGCCGAAAGTGTTCAAACTCCTCAAGTTTGAACCAGTCCCGTTCTTTCAAACCTACCTTTCCGCAATCATCAACATTTTTTTTTATTTATTGAAACCTCTGCTGGGGCTAGTTTTTATAATAAGGAGGTGGATCTCACAATAATGTTAAAAAAGAAAAAAAAATTAGTTTCACTCTGGCGTAGCTTCAACGGTAGTTAACTTAAAAATAGCCTCGACTGTATTAAAAATTACATCTGTTGTCTCGTGAAAGTGTACTTTTTGATGTATACAATTATTCTTGCCTTACCACCACAAACATTTATGGCAGTTACTTATTCCCTAATAAGGCATATTGTAATTTTATCACAATAAAGAAGTTTCATTCAAAAAAGCGCCATAAAACATTTATAAAGAGATACATGACCGACATTTTTCACATTATTTTGTCTTCTGGCTTACTTCCGATTATTATAACTTAAGCGGGGCATGAAGCATACTCCGGGAGGTTCTTGGAATCTACTTTTAAAATTTCCGAGGGTTTAATAACTTTTAGGGGCATGATATGGTAGCAGATGCAGACGATTGTCCAGTGCAACGGTATACGCCAGTCCGTTATTGTCACTTCAATTGGAAAAGAAATCTTTTCGGAAAGGTTAGCATGTCACTGGGAGGTTACTATTCCCAGAGCAGGAAGTAACTGGAACAGGAAGGATCAGCCAAGGGTCAGCGGGGGGTGAATAAATAATTGTGAGGGGAATAGATAATACATACGTATATCTTCTCAAGGGGATGTTTGACTATCCGCTTAGTCAAGTGGTATTGAATCTAGAGCAAGTAAACCCTATCTTGGGGCCTGACAATGACACGCTGCCAGTTTTGGAGCCAGCCGATCAGATTTTGTACAAAAGTCTGGAGCCAGAACTTTCTCTATTTACTCGACTGATTTATGACTGGACACCCATCTCATCCTGTCACGGACTCGTCCGTTCTAGCAAGGAGCCCTGTCCAGTACCTTAAACTTTTAAAAGTTAATGAAAAATAAAAAGGAAATGACTTGTGGATGTAAACGTTGAAGCCAGACGATCAGATCATTAGCAAAAAAGGTAAACGTTCATTGTTAGGGTCAATCAGCTTATTCCTGTTCGATTTCCGACAAATTTATCTTCGTCATACTTACTATGTTGAAAGATAGTAGTTAACTGTATTAGTACAGATACTTCTGCTATGTGGTAGTTAACATTATGATGGAGTTATTCTATCTCAATGGAGAAAGTGGGATTTTTATAATTAATCAAATATTGACTAATTAATAAGTGAATCTCAATTATCATTTGCATATATTTATTGATTTTGCATTATGGGGACATTACAGTCTGCAATATACAAGTTGAACTTGGAATCAAAATTTCCGACCTCTAGAATCAAAGAGGCAGGGAACTATCGCCAGTTTTAATCGATCTATCCCAACTTAATGGGGGAGCCGAGACGTAGATTTTTGTTTTAATGGGCTTGCAGTTTTTTTTCCTGAGCCATACAAGTTAGTGGAAACACATGGAACGTGCCGGCGACAAGAGGATTCGGACCTGCCAATTTCTCTAAAATGTGTGCAGATTTGGATCCGCCCTCGAGGGAGTGGTAAAAGTGCTGACCACTGACGAAGGCCCGACAGATTTCATGGTGACAGTAGAATTTGTTTTGGACATCGGGGAGAGTAAAATAAAAGAAGCCGGTTCTAGGAAGGTGTACCCTAACGGTCTGGCCCTAAATAATATCCGTAGCAGCAAGGCCCTATTGGGCCAATAAACCTGTCTTCCCTTGCCAACTATCCTCATTCTTGTCTCCAGCGTGACAAAATGTTTCTACTTCGCACTACCTGCTGTTCTATTGTTTGTTCCTCGAGTCAACAAGCTTTCCTATAGTCCTAAAGGGATAATTGCCAAGGTCCACCTCTAAATAAAGACGTTCCCACGCTTTGGCCCCCGGCTAGTAGCTACAAACACACATCAGGATCCCCGTTTAAAAAGAAATGGCTTAATTGTTTCTATTGTTCACTCTACAAATTACCGATATGAGTTACATGTCATCGATGAAGAAGTCTTTAATTCAGTACTCCACAATATACTCGATATCACAAGACAATATTTATTGCTTGGGTACCAAGTAAGTGATTAATTAACTGCCCTTATAATAATTATATCTGTTGGTACTCTACGAAGGGTCAGAATTTTTTTACATAATGGCCATTATAGTTTCTAAACAAGAACTAGACCGACAGTAGACGATTGTCCGTACTTGCTACTAAGTATTTTTTTCCCCTTTACAACTTATAAAGTTACATAATGTGAACAAAGTACAAAGGATGTGGCCAGCTCCGGCACATACCTATAATGTATATATACCTATAAGGCTATGTACCTATAATGTATATATACCTATAAGGCTATGTACCTATGCGCGGAAAAGAGCAGCCGGGGGGGGGGGGATGGCAACAAATCCGCTTAATATATTTACTATTTGTGAAGGAGAGTGGCTGTTATAAAAAGGGGACATATGACGGTCCTGTTATCTGCCCGATGAGATAACGGCTATTGATTCTCATAGTCACACCCATCCTCCAAACCGTTTTATCTGTCTTCTGCCAAGTCTCATTTTTTTATCCCTTATTACAGATTATCTTCTGATGCCATGTTTGCAGACTGGTTTGTCAAATATTTAACCATCATTTCATACTCAGCGACTCCAATCAGGATGAAATACTGCGTCTTATGCACAGCGGTTGGTGCAGTTATAATTATACAATGCTTAAATTTTATATTTTAACGACCACGAAACCACTTCTTCATGACTATCTACTAAAAGTTGACGGGAAATAGCGCGAAAAGATTAATTAAATCCCCATAAATGCCGTCTGGGTATATCACAAAATGCCAAATACCTCTGCTGAATTGAAAACGGAATATGATTTGAAAATCTCACTGAATCACATTGGACTAGGGAGAAGTGCAGAGAACGTGGGACCTACCAGACAATTTTTCCATTTTCTCCACAAATACTAAAGTTGTACGGGGGCTAAAAAAAGTGGAAGAAATCGGTAGGGGACGAAATGTTAAGGTTTTATTGATTTTTAAATTTCGCTTCCTTTTGTCCTGGTAAGCCCAAGCTAGTGTCAGCATTAATTATTGAGTAATTTATCAGTCGTAATTAAAAATACAAACAAGCAAATGTCATTTCTTCTGCCTGCACACAATATTGAATTTAAACAATAGACTCCGAAGGAACTGAGAAATAGTTTATTTATGGAATTGGTAGAAACAGACGATCCATGGAAAATCTAACCAACAAGTTTTCTTTGCACTGTTTACCGGTTGTTAGTAGAAAAATCTGCATAATTCAATAACTATTATGATTATGCATAAATTGTGGGCCAAAAAAAATCTACTGTTTATTATATAATTGACAATGTTTAAAGAAATATTTTATTCATCTCACACACCAGGGAGGAACCTTTAACGAGTAAACATTCTTTCGTTGAAATCTCTTTTCGCAATAACTTTTGGATTTGGGGCATATTTCCACAATACACGGTGTATTAAAGAAAGAAGAAGCGGGTGTTGAAATGAGATGAATGGCAAGTGGGAGGTGGATCCTTGGCCAAGGTAACTGTAGAGGCAATAGGCTAAAAGCCAGAAGCTCCCCCTGTAAAGACCTTTTAGCTGCCCCCGGTAAGCTGACACCCTTGCCTGCAACAAGTGATTTAATACACACATCATCCCCCACCAATTCCATTATACTCCACATAGTCTTTAGTAATTCCTCCGGTTAATTCCAGCCCTGTATGTAGGAGCTGAAAGGGGTTGTCGACACAATCCATCTTATTTGTAGGCTTTCTTCAAAACCTCTCATGTACCCACACCCCTGCGTCTTCTGGTCATTTTAACTCCACTATCTCACCTACGTACATTATATATTGCACAGTTATTCTATTCCTTATCGCTAACTCCACAGAACACGGTTAAGTGCCATTAAGTTACCTCAATACGTCAGCATAGAAAAGGACATTGTTGTACTTATATGCACGTAACTGAATTAAACTCTCTACTCTGCCTCGGTAAAATACATATTTGTTCATATTCGGTGTTAACAAACTTAAGTTTCTTAAAAATGACAAAAAAATTTAAATAATCAAAAAAAAAATGGCAAGGTTGCTGATATTTGGATCCACTAGTAAGTTGATAATTAAATCACGAATATTTGCCCATCAGATTGAGTAAGTTATCAAATCAAAGATCTCGATGTCTTGGTTAACAATGTGCAGTATTAGTTAGTTGTGAGTTTAGTGGACTATTTGACGTGAGGCATAGTGTAATAGTGCCAAATCAAAATTTTTTATTGTCTTCATTAATAATATTAGATTCATTGAAATGGTGTCAACGCGTCAAGCTATAATTTGCCAAGTACTTCATCTTATGGATGGTGGTAGGATGATCAAGATTGGCTGGTGACTGTCGACCTTCACTGACCCTAGCCAAATCCATCAGGAATAGGAACCTTGACAAACAGCTTTTATTATTATTAACCACTGACAAGTAACCGCGTAATGAGATATCGTCATCAGAATTGTCATCAGTAGCTAATCAAACTTTATTATTTACATTATATGGTCAATTTTGGTTGGATTCCACTATTATTATTAATAAATTATTAACAAATACACATAAGTTAGTAGAGCCCATATGGGGGATATTGGGGAGTTCCTGGGTCCATGCCCCAACCCTGTCAGTATATTTTTTCCATTGGCTGTTAAATTATTAATAGTCCATTATTTATATTATATATGCTCTTATATTATACTCTGACTTGCTAGGGCGATTGGAATAGCGGTGTTACTATTAGCTACTACTACTTACGATTAAAAGCGGGTTGTCGGCTCTGGTCGGGGACCATTCAGCCTCGTGACGGAAAATGAGAACCTACTCGAATAAAGAAGTGGGGAATCCAGTTTAGCCTGGTACCAACTGCACTTGCATCTCACCGCCATCTACTATTGTGACAAGTGGCCCTTAAGTGCTTATTAAGTTTTGGACCACAGATGTCATTCATGTTAAGAATAAGTGTTGGAACTACCTCATACTGTCAACATTTTATATACAGCTGGCTGGAAAACGTTAATAGGATTGATAATAAATTATAGGCAAGGTTTGATAACAGAGATGGGCTGTGGTCGACAAAGAAGGAGGAAAGAGTGCAGAAACCTTATCTGGGGGCCAATTGTCACCTTTGTAAACACATCCGTATACAGATATGCTTGGATATTGATTCATCTTGTTCAAATATCTGTTTGTGTAATCTCTAACGTATTTATAGCAGTGTGGATGTTGGAGGTGTCGCCCTGTGCAAACATCAATTAGCCATCAATCTCTTGACACTATCTCCCGACATCACACCACACTGTCCAGATCAGCTTTTCTCACTTGGATCTCTGCTAACATGTCATATGTCAAGCAATAATGACTCATTAGTTCCTTAGCGATGACCACCCAACAGTATCAATGAAAACGTTTCGTTAGCCAAAACTTTAACTCTTCAATAGTTTCTCAGCTGTCACATGTAACGTTAATATTATTAACGTGAGACTGTTGTGACAGTTAGGTGGACTTGCCTTATGAATAATTATAAACAGATCGGTACTAACGGTAGGGTATGACGAGTCCAACATTTACTTTGCCTATATTACGAATAATTAAACCGAAAAAATGGAAACAAATGAAATTTTTATTACAAATACATAAAAAAAATATTCAATAAAGTTTTTCGTATTCTATAACTAATAAATAAACTTAAATATTTTACTTATCAACTAATTTAATTAATACTAATTTTAATTAAGAGTAAAAGAGGGTGTGGATGCATTGTAAAATAACTTACGATGGTGTACTCAACGTAGATGCAGGCTTATGTCATGGCTCTGCGATACTGTCTCATTTGAGCACCTAGCTTGATAAATATTTAATTTGTCTATCCATCTGTTCGAACGCGAATGCACTCTTTTCAAAATTCAATCTTGGACAGTCGATAAACCTGGTCGGTGCAAACGAGTTGGTTTTGTTTTTAACAGCTTTCAACACTATGGTCTATTTAATCGAAAACTACATCCAAGGGTGTGCTAATTGCGTTCTAACGACAGCGAGTTGCATAAAAGTTTCGAATTCCGAGAATATTTTCCCGTGAGCGCTATACCTTTCCCCAGGAGTGAGATGTCCTATGTTACAGAAGTAATTAGCTGATAGGATTTCTGAAAGGGAAATATTTTGAGGGCAGAGAGGAGCACTTTTGGTGAAATAGAAAGGTACGTGGAAGGCCCTAATAGGGCACCTATTCTCCGACTATTGACATAATGATGAAAGGCAGTCATTTGGTCCCTTCACCTAAATTGCTATTAGCTACAGTGTGTCAAATAGACTGCTGTGAAGGAGCTGCTTGGAGCAAGGGTTGGATG
Organism: Acanthosoma haemorrhoidale; assembly: GCA_930367205.1. NCBI lineage: Eukaryota > Metazoa > Arthropoda > Insecta > Hemiptera > Acanthosomatidae > Acanthosoma > Acanthosoma haemorrhoidale. The sequence continues at coordinate 107,825,468 of OV884009.1, read as the reverse complement.
CTGCGTACGCCGTCAACCATGACCTCACGCGAGAATATAATTACGCTTCATTGTCCCGTGAGAATCCTCTACTATATAGAAAAAATATGAACAACTGGATACTCGGCGATGGACCTTGGCAGGTCTTCACCGCCACAATCATATCATGTATTCCTTGCTTGTTTGGGATAAGGAGGGTAGGGAATTTTCGGTACACCAAAAAATACATGTAACTTGAAAACGGGATCCAATTTTCATTACTTGTAATAATTACTACTGATGGCTTATAATATGTCTTTCTATAAATGAATGATTTACTTTCACACTTTTGCATCACGCTATCCTAAATGAAAAATAGTGCCTATCTGGCTAAACATTTAACCTGTCCACCCAACTGTGCGAATGTGAATACACTCCTTTTAAAATTAAATTTTGGGTAGTCAATAAATTTCACAGGTCTCAACTCGTATGTTCTACCACATGTGCAGTAAAAGTGTTATATTAATCTAATATAATGACGTAAAGTATGTCAAACAAAATTAAACCTGAAACAGTCCGTCCGTTATATATTAACCCACACATACGCTTAAGCATTTCCCAAGTCAGAGCTAACAAGCTATTTTAATTTTAATTATACTAATATTTTAATTTCTGGCACATCATTAAAGACGGTAATACAGAGGTATTAAAAAAAGTATAGTTATCGGCTATACAATGACGCCGATGTTTGAAATATTGATATTTTTGTACCCTTTGAATGAATTTTATGAATACAATTTATTTGATAATTACGTAATAAAATTTTGGGTAGTGAGGTTTGATTTGATGACTGTATGCTATATAGAGGTGGATCAGAGAGGACTATGACAGAGTCTGCACTATTTGTGCAAACAATCACCTTGCCACAATGCTGCTGAGTCGCTCATAACCTATTTCCATTTCCCCAGTCTAGAGCTCAGTCTCTCTCTTGTCAAACCACTGTCTTTATCTGCCAAAGAAAACATACAGAGATCACAGCACCTAATTGCCAGGAAAGCATTGTAGTTCGGTCCCAAGATAAATTGTACAATGTCATTCCAAAAGAAGCTGGATCAATGAATTTTAACGGATCAAAAAGGTCCTCATTAATTGTCAGGATTTCTCGAACCACGACTAGTATAAAATAAAACTGATCAAAAAAAAAAAAGGTCACATTAAATCGATAAAAGTTTTGAGAAGCTGAAATCAAAAAAATAAATTGAAAATTAGGGTTGGCTGAAGAGAGGGGATTTAGATTGGAACTTGGTCACCATGCTCGAAAGATTAGAGATTTAAGGTTTTCATTTGTTTCTACCAGACCAATATTATTAGCTAACACTGCGGTTAGTTTTGTCTATATATCAGTGACCATACTAACCCAAGTATTTTGTGTCAAAAATACCGATCAGTACTATCATTTAGTGTATGCTCATACAAGTGAAGCTGACCCCAACTTCGCTCTAAACGTCCTTCAAGTACATATCTGCCATAAACCAAAATTTTGGTCGTGATTAATACTGGAAAAGTTTTTTTTCGGTAAAAATAAAAAAATAATTATTAATAACCCCGTGATATTGTATTAAAATAGTTTCTTTTTAAAAGCTAGTTTCTCATCCCAGTGATGTCATGACTTTTTTATTTCCTTCCAATTACTTTAATTATGGCGCCAGTCTATACTTACGTATTTATAAATGCTTTTCAAACATTTTATAAAAAACATTTATTCCGATATAACAGTTACATATGTATATATATGGATAGGTAAAAGTACTTAAAGATTTCTTAAACTGTTTCGTACTTGAACTTATTTTATGAATTACGAGGTGGTCTGAAAAGTTTCCGACCTCACAAAGCTTTTATTTCTTTTATTATCATCTTCATGTTGAGGTCGGAAACTTTTCAGACCACCTGTGTAGTATACATTAAAAAAACAAAAACAATCAATGTCTGAAATGGTAACAACTGATGACGAAGTTAATTTTACCTAGTGAAATTAATTATGGAAGAGTTACGTTGACCGTTAACTCGTAGACTAACTACTTAGGAAGGGGTCGAATCTAACGAGCCATTATAATCCCTTGGGACAAAGGGAAGAATAAGGGAAGTTCAATAGAAGAGGAGCTACTTCCTGGTCCTGGCTATAACCTGTTAGAGGTGACACAGGTGATTTACAGGGACTGGGCAAAGGGTAAGTATCACCTGCCACCCCTCTACCCTACGCTGTCAACCACCACAAGCCAAAACCGTTTCGCTGCAATTATCGTTGACAACTATTGCACATCATATGGTAGAAATGGCTTTATTTTTTAATTACTCAATAATTGATTAATGACCTTTCTATATTTTTCACGGGGGTCCTTTTATTTTAGAGATATTAGGCCATCAAATGTAACTACCGAGAATCTTGCTTAAAATAACAAATTTAATGAATTTTTGTCATTTTAGTTTTAAAAACTAATACAAATAACGTAAAACCAAGACCAAAATATATTATTTTGAATATCACCTAATTACATGAATTAACTAATGACACCTAATCAAATGGTATGTAGAACGCAACATTTTTCATGTGGGACTTCGAAAATGTCCCTGGGTCCAACGGTGGACTCACAGGCCCGTAGAGACAGACACATGAAAGATTAAGGATTTCTAGTCTAGAAAAAACACTCAATAATACTCTAAAATTGGGCATAAGATTAAACGCCAAAGGCTGGTTGCTATATCAACTATTTTTTATCGAGCCCACTGTGTCGAATAGGTTTAGCTTATTAACTTATAGCTGTTGGCTGTTAGACGGTAGAAAGTTACTTCTAAACGTTTTTTTTCGTTCCTGCGAAGAAGCTTATTAAAGTACATTGGTGTATGCTCAAGGGGCACATCAAAGTATATAAAAACCTTTTTTGATAGTATGCTTTTGGTAAATTTTTTAGCTAATCACATTTTTTTTACAGCTTTCCATAACTAACAGGGTTCAATACAAATGCCTGCATCTTGCAGATGGTCAGGTTTTTTTTTATCGAAACTATTTTGAAATGGGGATAAGTTAGTCGGAGGTGTTGGGTATGATGACGCTAAAGATGACTAACTAAAAAGAGTCGGACTATTAGTGGTTAATCTAGTTGAGTGCTCTAGGTAGGTATGAAGGTAGGTAGGGTGGGCGAGTGAGTCACGGAAGGGCAACATGGAACATGGAACATGAGGATAGAGGCACCTGGCTAGCACATGCTCCTGCTAACGATCTGGGTAATGATCGATTCCCTGCCTTGACTACCTCTGATCCGGATAAACCATCACATTAACTTTTAGAGTCAACACCTCCAGGCTCCCATTCACCCCCCTCTGCAGCTACAGCCTGGAGGTAGAAATATGTTTTCCAGTCGGGATTTCGGGACCGGGACCGTACAGTCCACCACCGGTCTCAACATTTGCCCCGACACGACCGGTAAGTCATCAAAGTTCGGACTGCGAAGTCAAAACCTCAAGGATTTCCCTTACGTGTCACCTCAGATCATTTTATAATGGTTTTAGAAACAATTTAAGCTATTTACAACTATTTTCAGTGACCCTAAGCCTAGGCCCTGTAATTGTATGCGTCCATTGGCTAGCAATTATTAAAACAGTGGGACTACAGACCACAACTAATATTTATTTTTTCCACAGTCGTTTATTAAGTATTTAAAAAACGCCCCGTAACCGTTCTGCATCTTTCCTCCACTTTCCATGCAATTTATTGATATAAAAATAGAAAATTTATTTCAGTAGGGTGAAAATTAAAATAAAGCAATCTCTGATATTGGTGGAAAATGTGGAGATGCCACAAATATAAGATGGAGTAATTAGTTATCCTCGCACTTATCTTCTAATTTTGTCAAATTTGAGGCACATATGTAAATCCACACCATATATGTCAAAAATATGTGGTTAAATTTCATCAAAAAGAAGGGGTTTCAAATAGTTCAATGTGACATGTACCATGTGCAAATACGCTGGATCCTTTGCACTTTCTTGCTCAGAACTCACATGAACCTTTCTCTCTTCCCATCTCTGTTTGTACACTCAACACCATTAAATTCGCCAATATTATCAAAAGTTATTCAGAAAAATCCCCATTTCTTGCGTAATATAAATTATTAATTGAGGCTCTATTAAATCAATTTTACGACTGATATCTTAATACAGTCAGATGAAACACTTTCAATTGTTTCTCCCTTAAGGCAATCAATCTGCCAATAACGCGATTAGAAGTAGATAATAATTTAGTTATAGTGCGTGATGCAAGGTCATTGTTTTGTAAATAAACTACATCACATCTGTTTATAATTTAGTTCATTATTATTATATTCTAAAATGTTGACAAGTACCAGATGAGTATAATCAGTGCAGGCGGGGGTAAATGTATTTATTGGGTGTGGGCTGCTGTGATCAAGGAGGCAATGAAGATTTTTTTTTTGGGGGGGGGGGGGGCACGAGACGGCAAGCCACTGTGACAGAGGTATTATATCGGCTGTTTCCTAAGATAATTTATAAGCAATAGTTGTATATTTTTTCTTTAATATGTTAAGGAATATTAAGTTAAAAGTAACAATGTTTAAAATCAGACATTTTGTACTTGTAATTAATAAGGAATAAAATAAATTAAAGGAGATTAGTTCCTTAGAAACGTACATAAAACATTGAGGTTGTCACAACTGTTGATGGATGCGTCAAAACAAACAGCCTAGCAATGATTAAAATATTTTAGGATTAATATTTAAATTTGTATTTAATTATTAACTTATTTTTTGACGTAATTTCAGATGAGATGCAGAACGTAAAACATTGCAGAGTAGTGATGCCGCCTTCCCCAGTACCAGAAAGTAACTAACATTAATTACTTTTTTTTTAATCTAAGGTTTTATCATTTTCTTAATTTACAATTTTCCTCAGAACTACAATTAAAGTGATACATGCTTGGTTACTAACTAATGTATATTTTTTTTACTGGTAATGTAATTTCAAAATGGTGGAGTAAAGATTACAAAAAAAAACAAAAAAACTTACATAGTAAAAAGATGAAAAACAATATGAATTTAGCAAATGGTAAACTCAATTAAGGTAACTTTATTCTAACAAATATGTTCTGTACGTCTGTAGATATATCTTTTGAAGGTTTGTTTACTGTAATTATTCTTCTACTAAGGAATTTTAGAATATGGGGGCTAAAAAGTCGTTCTCTGTTTTTGTGTGTACATATTGCGGGAGTGAGGTTGTGGGTCTGTTGCAGCGTTAACTGCAATCATGTAGCTGTATCTAGGATGGTAGTCAGTTATTCCCGCATTTGTCATCTCTACAACTTCCAATTTTGTCAAATTTGAGGCACATATGTACATCCACACCGGATGTATCAAATATATGTACAAAATAGGTCTATGTGATTTTTAATCGGTTCCATTAATTGTCTCGTATAATAAACTTTGTTTCTTGCACATTTGTTTTTTGTGTGTGAGTTGATTTAAACGATCAACTTGAAACATACTTAATTCAAAATTTGGATTGACATATCTTGTATTATCTATTTGGGAAAGAGTTGGGTTGGTCTGCTCCTGTCGACGGCCCCAGAGGTGAAGGAGCGAAGGGAACAGCCGCTAGACGGCAGCTATCGATCGGACCATTATCTCTACAGGATTACTAACGGGTTATCTATGGGTTGCCAAGACAACCCATCATAACACAGCTGCATGTTTCCATCTCGGAGTCGCCATGGTCCCACCCCCATGTATTCATATAGTATTCTCCTTACGACCCTTACCAACCAAGTAGCTATCAGTTTAGCAAATAGCTTACTTTTTCATTGGATCAAAATTTATTGTTATTTACTTTGTTTTATCTGTTAAACAACACCGGTCATTGAAAATGGCCTTTTCCTCGAATTAAAAAGATTATCAATAGCTAAAACAATAAAAAAAAAAAAATATAGAATTTGGCTCGGACAATATTAAGTAAGCTATTTATATTATTTGCTCTCAAGACTTTTTTAAACATTTATTTGACATTACTGTCTTTAATGTGTCCAAGTGTAAAAAATCAGAATTTTAAATCTGTTAGTAGAGCACATGACTAGGCATCTGAGAGGTCCTGGGGTCCTGTCGCGATCCTACCCATATGTTTTTAGGGGGGGGGGACTCCGTATTTGTTTTTCATATATTAAAGTAGCTACGTATTAATTCAATATTTCTCAAAGACCCCTATAACTAAGAGTCGTAATGAATCCATATATTTATCGATTTCACGAACGCCAATCGAATCTCACATCTGATTTGACAGACACCTGGTCCATAAAGGCCGTGATCGTAAATACGTGCTGCGTTTTTTCGACTAAAATTCAGAGAGAAATTTCACCTATAAATATGTAATTTTATTTAACTATAATTTTTTTGCCGTCTCCACCCAAAGACTACTCATTTCCCTCTCCTTGAATAAAAATCTACTCCCTGTCCATCTATACAAAACCCTACAATAATTTTCAAAATAACGACTCCACTTTGGCTGTAAACAGACAGTAAATAGATACATCCTAGCTTTTTTTAAAAATTAATATTCCGTTATTTAATTATAATTGTCAAATTCGGACTATGTGTATTTTTCAGCTTATTTACATGTTTTGTTTAAATAATTTATAACATTTTTTTAATAATAATACCTTATCTTTGCAGACCTATCATCGAGCATGATGTCTCGGAGCCCAGGTACATCAGAAGAAAGCGATTCAGACGTGAGTATATCAAAATAAAATTCTGTTGCATTCAAGGTTTTAAAAAAAATGTTTTGAGAAGACAATCTGCCTTATAATTGTGTAGGACAAGTTAAACAATTGATCGCTTGAATAATTGTTGAGTAAACAATAGGGATACTGGGAATAATTATAATGAATAAATATGAGCATTACAACTTTGAAAAAGACAAAATTTACATAAAAAGATTTATTTGCGATATTAATTTAATTTTACTATATAGAATTTTCTCAACAACAGTACATGGGAAAGATCCAGATTTGTAAATTTAATCTATAAGTTTTAACCTGAAATTATTTGCTTTTCATTGATTTAAAACTTTTTTCAATTTTAATTAAATTAATAGTAAGTATTAAAGTAAATGATTAGCTTTGGACTAAGTTTAGGACTTTCTTTTATTTTCAATGCTGGATAGTGGCTTTGCTAATACTTGGAATATTTTGTTTAATGTGGTAATGAAGGATTGGAGCATAAAGCCCCACACCCTCAGGAATTACAACCCTTCCTATCATAGAACACTTGTTCTTTCAAAAGTAATGCCAAAATGCCTATTACTCTCCATTAATAGTTTCTAAGGATAATGTACTTTATTATTAAGTAAGATATGGCGTAAGTTGCTGATTAGGTAATTGTATTTTGCAGGAGGACAGATTTTGCAATGGTTGCGACTCCTTTTGCTCTCCGGGGCACAGTTGTACACCTAAACCTGGCGAACAAAACAATAATAATATCGATGGCTACTCTGCCGCAGACCTCACCTCCAAGAATGAGTTCCTGGCCAGCTTAGACCTCAAGAAGTCCCCGGAGGTGAGGGAAGACGAAGAGCAAGATTGCTTCATTCAGGAGTACCGAAGAATGAAGCTTAAAGGAGAGTTCCCCTGTAGATTGTGCAGGTTAGCGAAAATTTCCTTTCTACTTATTTATGATAGTTATGGACAATTACAATTAATATTATGTCAATAACTTAACACTGTAGTATCTTATTAAAGTAACAATAAGGAAAATGTTAAATGATTATTATTATTATTATTGTTCCGGCATTTGTGCACCGCGGCCTCAGTGAGACCTATTGTGCGCCGTCCATGTCCCTGTCCTATATATGTGACAGGCCCACGGCCTTTGCAAATCTGAGGATACTGAATGGATCGATCAGTTCACATAGTTAAATGATACTATAAAAACTCTGATTGGAATTGTTGATATTTATCTCAACTTCAGACGTTCAGCTTCAATAAGGTTGAATGGAGATAATTTAGAGCACTAGGTACTGAAATAACAGCAAAAAAAATATATTGTTTATTCTACTTTGATGGATATCAGTTATTATTATTAGAACTGTTACCATATAAAAATAAATTTCATTCAGAAGAACTGTTAAAATTAAAAAAAATTCAAATAAATTTTTAAAAATATATCATAAATTTATCCAGATAAAGCAAAAATCAAGCAGAAAGATAATATATAAAGTTGTTTGAGCCATTCAAGGGGGAAGCCACAAACTCTTTTCAGAGATAATAAACATATTTTTTTCTAATAAATAAACTATAATTAAAAAGCTACATTAGTCAGTAATGTTTACAATATAATACAAGGTACTTTTAATCAGTTAAGTCAGAAAATTTTATACAATACACTATTTTTTTGTATTTTTTGACCATTACGCAGAGACCCATTTCCCCCTATCCATACCACTGCATTAGTTTATTGACCTAATAATCTATTAAATTCAATAATTTATTAAATATCATGTATGTATTACATACATATAACAATTAATAATCATGTTGGTAACATTGTGTTTCATTACTTTAATCAGCTTGAATTTGACAGGTTATCTTTTCCTAACTTGCGAGCACTGAAAGGTCATAACAGATTCCACATGTCCTATGGAGTGCTTCAGTGCAATCTCTGCCCTTATGCTGATCGAGACAAAAATGGACTTCTCAGGTATTTTTTTTTATTACAATATTTTAGTCTAAGTTAATCAGTGTACTTTTAAAGCATCTATTTAATTAAAAATCCATAAAATAAAGTAAATTTTATAAAAGCTGGGATTACAGGCACATGCGATGCCACAATGGGGACAGGCCTTTTGAGTGCTCCCTGTGCAACTTCGCCTTCACAACGAAGGCTAACTGTGAGCGGCACCTTCGTAACAGACACTCGGCCACTAAAACTGATCTCCGAGGTTGCATTATACACCATGACGAGTCAGAGAAGCGAGATGCAGGTACAATGACAGTTGAGGCTCCATTGGACCTCTCTACGAAACGGGCCCCTGTCGAGCCAGTCCAATACCCATACCTTGATGTGAGGATGGTAGTCAAGAATGGAGTTCTTGTACCAAAACAGAAGCAGAGGAGATATAGGTAAGTTGAACATACCTTGTAATTTTCTATAAATTTCTACACCACTACAGAACTTAATTTACTTAATGATCTTTATTTTATTATATAATTAAATATTTCAATACAAAATTGTACAGTATAACATAAGTTATTTAGAATGTCATTTATCTGAAACTTTTTTCCCTGTTAAACACAATTCATAAAATTTATACAGATTAGATGAGGTTTCGGTTCATAATGTCCATAGTATATTAGCATCAGTGCTTCTTCTCAAGAACCAGTTTTTTTTAAATTATTGGGGTCAGTTTTTCTCCCTCTTAATATATGTTATTAGAACCTTCAATATTGTAGTCTCATACACAAATATGATTATAACAATCATAATCTGTTTATACCTACATACATTTATTATTCTGGATAACTGATGCACTTTATTTAGATTATTCATTTTGTTTTCTTAATAATCATTACTCTGAAAACCATGCTGCAAAATAAGATGTATAATATAATGCATATAAATTATTTGTTGCAGGACGGAAAGACCTTTTGGTTGTGACTTTTGTACTGCAAGATTCACACTGCGTTCAAATATGGAGCGTCATGTGAAGCAACAACACCCACAGTTCTATTCAGCAAGAAAGAAGCGACCGAGGGATGAAGACAGGATATCAGAAAATGTAAGGACTGCACTTAGTGGGCAGCTGAAGAGAAGGGAGGAGGATCTCAGGGACTTGGCAACTGTCTCTAGGCTTTTGGACAATGCAAGAGGCACTTTTCAACAATTATTCGGGGACAAACAAGAGGTCAGCGATGAGGAAGGACTAGTAGCTTCAGCTAGTGATAACAGCAGCGACGACAAGTTAGTATAGTATTCATTGGTTATAAAACTAAATAAATATTCTAACGGACAACATTCATAAGAGTAATTATTACTAGGAACACAATATTTGTTAAATTTAATTTTGAAAAAATCTTTTAAACTTTTTTATTTTATCTTTATGTTTTAAACTGAAAAATAGAAGTTTTTTACTAACTATTATTTCAAAATTAGGTCAGAAAAAGTAGGTATAACTGCTATCAAGAAAATAATTCTGAAGTACTTTGGTCAAAAATGCTAGCAAGTTTTTTCCTAATAATTTAATTTATTTTTATTGGGCATTTCTTTCAGATCAGAGCCAGAGAATAAGAAGAAAAGTGCATACTCATTGGCCCCAAACAGAGTCTCCTGCCCATACTGCTACAGGAAGTTCCCTTGGTCGAGCTCATTGAGAAGGCATGTTTTGACACACACCGGGCAGAAACCCTTTAAGTGCCCGCACTGCCCATTACTGTTTACGACCAAGAGCAACTGTGACAGGCACCTCTTACGCAAACACGGTTCCGGGGACAGGGCCAAACGACAAAAGCTTGAATCTGAACAGGAACACTCAGTTGAAGGTATATGTCACATAATTTATTTATAGAATATAGTTCAATATACAACAGAATATGCCTTGACTGAAAGCTATAAATACCAAAAAAAATATCATGTATAATCAATAAATACATCAGTAAATTTTTATAAAAATATGTGATATTAACATCATCAGTATAGCCCAACAGTTGAACATATTGTCCATGTAGTACGAGTTTCTGTATCTCTAATCACTTTTTCTAAGACAAAGTTCAAAAGTGCTAATCTTGGAGACCCTCTGCTAACCTTAAAGTGTTTAGAATTTTGCACTTGGATGTCCTGATTAACCATAAAGACTAGACTTATCAACATTCCCATGGGTAGTCCATTCCTTTGAACATTTTATAGTACTTGATGGGGCAATAAGTACTTTTGATGTTGACATCATATTATCATGTCCTGTTTCCACCTGTATCATATCAATAGTAAAATTTTATCTAGAGCCAGTTTACTTCTCAGAAACTTAGCCCTATATTTCCTAACTTTATGGTATCCAAATGGCCTTAATCTTTAAAAGAGGATATTGTAGAAAATCTTTTCGGCAGATTGGAATAGGGATGATTGGTATATTCTAGTTGCTGTCTTTTCTTTGAAATGGTGATTATTGCAACCATCATATTACGTAACAAGTGGCTTTATCGAGCTCTTTTTGTCATGCTTACTCCGCAAGGCTTCTGTTCTCTCCTGGAGTATTGAATTGCCGATTCCACTTTTTCCATGTCTGCCATTACTATTTCACCATTCCTGAATGAATACGGTTACAGTAATATTAGCATATTAGAAGTAAATAGTGTTATTATTATTTTATTAGAACTTTTACAGGTTTCTATAGAACCTGTCTGATTTATCATGCTTCATTTTTCTCCCAGTGCAGTTTTTTTTCACCTATACTGACATTTGGCATTCTGTGACAAATAACTTCTTGATGCCCCTTTACAAATAGCTGTTATGCTCCCAAGTTTAAGTCGTCTAGTTATATAAACATACTTATGATAATTATTGTTGAATTAACTTTCATTATTTTATGCCTAAATATTTGTAATTTATTATTTAGGATCTGAGATGCCTTTCAAATGCCATCTATGTGACTGTTCTTTTGCTGAGCGACAAGAGACACTATCTCACCTCAAGGAGAAGCATGCGCCTGAGTACGACTCTTTGGTTTCCAAAGGGGCACTAGAGTCCAGTTGTGAAGATGAGGAAGATGACTCTCGGCAAAGAGCAGACTATGCTAATCGCAAGGTAGGATATCATATTGTAAGCCAAATTGTTAGTGATATTCTATGGTTCTAAGTTTGTGTTTTGGATTCAATCTACCTACAGTAGTGGTCAAAACTATACGGACACGGTCAATTTTTTGAGTGGTTTTACGAGGCCTTGGTCAGTTACTCAAACCACCTCCTGAATTATATTTGTTTAATAAATCACTTACAGTACTATTACCAACTTTTAACAGTTTAGCAATTTCACAACTAGATTTTCCTAATAATTCTTTCACAGATATCTATACTTGTATGACCATTTTAACTAACTGGATGAAAATAGTGTTTTGTATTACAAAAATAAGGATTACTATTATTTTTTTAAATTAATTATTTTCTTATTTAATTCTGTAAAAAATATTGTTAAATCCTCAAGATGGTCAATGAGTATTAAGACATATATGAACTGTACAGAAAGATTTGACCACCACTGTTCTCAAAATATTAAATTATTCGACACATTCATGGGAGTACAAGAGGCCACCAAGAAATGAAATCCAGCTTAAAATTAACAAGAAGCCTTAATATCAATTAAATTTGAACTATGTTGATACTGCATAAGTGGGTGTATTGTAATTGATGCTCGTTGATTCTCTTTCAATTTTTATGTAACACCAATCTTCAACTGATTTCTCCATGTTATGTTCATAAAAAATTAATAACCAACATAGAACAGGTTGACATAAAGTGAACTATTCCTGTTGTTACATCTTATTATTTTTTTTTGGTTGAAGTTATATATCATTTATCAAAAGTTTATATTATGTATAAATGGGGTTTATTTATGTATAAATTAATATTTTTCTCAACTACAAAGTAACTACACGGCGTTATTAAAAAAAAAAAAGATAATCTATTGCAGATTTGCTCCTATTTTTTTTCAAAATGAAGACAAAATAAAACAATCAAAGAACGTTCTTCAGGTAAAGTAATTGCTTTTACCTAATGTTTACCGACCCATTTTACATAAATATTCAATTTGCTGGTTCATATTTCCTTCTCTTGATCATAAATATAGATATTTTTTTACCCTGACCCTCAACCCCACTTTTTTGGTATTTCATATTTAGGTTCATTAATTCTTCTCATAAAGTGTAATATTATTGTACCTGTTATTTTAAAATTTATTTACAATTCTATACTGATGTGATAAGAGTACATTATATTGAAATATTTAGCGCTTCTATTTTTCTTAACTTCCAGTGATAAAAAAAATGGCTATCTTTATTTGTAGGTTGTTTGTGCATTCTGTCTAAGACGGTTTTGGTCGGCAGAAGACCTGCGAAGACACATGCGCACTCATACTGGGGAGCGGCCGTTTAGTTGCTCAATTTGTTCAAGAAGATTCACTCTGAAACATTCCATGCTCAGACACAGAAAAAAGCACGACCAGGTGGAAGAACCTGAGTCTGATCTAATAGGTAATAAGTCATTTTGTGTCATGCCTTAATTGTTTTTAGATAGAGCTTATCTCTATTATATTACCTACTGATCCATTTATGTCAACAAAAATTCTTTTCAATTTTTCACTTGAGCTCACAAAGCTTTGAGTAATATACAACTTATTATGAGATTTCCAACACTTATCTCAAGAGTTTTCATTTTAATTAATTTGTTCAACAAGTCAATGTAAATTAAATTTAAAAAAAAAGTACAAACAACGCATTCCAGCACTGTCAAAACGCAGTCTGACTGGTCTCTGTCGGAATTTAGATTCTGGAAACCTCTTGTAGGGCACCCCTTAGTTGTAGAAAGGAAAATGGATTGTAAAATTTTATTAGAAAGCCTTTTTTGGAGTGCATTCCACATATGCTTAATGGTGTTAAAGGGGACCCAACAGAAAATGTCTTATACCCAAATCACCTGAATCCTCAAAGACAATTTTTGCATTGTGTTGGTGATCAGGTAATAAACATTCTCTTACTTTACCACATGAAGATGCTACATCCACCAAATAAAGTCAGGGGAACAATCAATTGAGCCTGCCCTATTGCCATCATTAACCTCCCTATATATTCTTATACAAAATCTAGACTCGCATTAAAAAACATTGCATGTTGTCCACTCTAAAAGTCTTCCTGGTACTAAACCTAACTTTGCTGCCAATGGTTTAACAATATTTTACATCAAACCTATCTCATTTCGGACAAATGGTTTTGATCACTGGAATACACTCGACATCACTGAGCAAAACTTTTGCATCACTGATTTGGGAAAAATAACACATTTCATTACCCCCCCCCCATCCATTTATCATCTTAAAACTATTTTCATAATGAAAAATGATCAAACTTCATGAATATTTCTATTGCATGACAATGAAAAAAAAAAATCAACTGTTGGTTGTTTTCCATTCTCAAAATTGAAGCAATCTATTATTTTTCAGGTAACCTGTTGGGAATTCAGGATAAGTCCTTAGTGGATACTATGATTGAAAAAGGTCCCAGTGATGCAGCTAAAATACTTGGCTTGGAGAAAGCTGCTTCTTGAGCACAGAGATGAAATAACGTTTTCCATTTGTAAGATATGAAGTCATTGTTACGGTCTATATCCTAATATGTTAAGTTAAACTGGATTGTGAGAAGTATAATTCAGAAAATAATATGTATATAAGTTATTGTATCATAAACTAAATGAATTAAGATTATTAAATATGTAAATAGATTTAATAATAAAAAAAAACTAGATCACAGATTGCAGGCAAAAATTCAAACCAAACGTTTGTAAGGGAAATGTGAAAAAAATATTAAGATCAAAATATACACATGAAATAAATTAATATTTTTGAAAATTAACAATATATAGCTATAAAAATTTACATCATTCCCTTATAACTAAAATACTCCTTTAGATGAGAATTTAAAAAATATATTATTAATAATTAACAGCCAAAGAAGAAATTACTGACAAGATCAGGACTCAAATCTGGGAGCTCCCTAATATCTAGCTGGGGCTCAGTCGGTAAAGCTGCAACTAGATATTGGGGGATCCTGGGTTCAAGTCCCGATATTGCTAGTAATTCTTTCTTTAGCTGTTAATTATTAATTAGTGTAGTAACCGTGTTAACAACTATACAGATATCCATTTAGTCACAAAACAAATTTCTGATTTAAAAGAAAATATTGTTATTTTTTACAGTGTTAGTTCATTCATAAGTAGAATTTTTCCAGAAACAAAATAAAATAACTAAGTTGTTATTATCAGATATTAATTTATTATATGGAATATCTATACTATTAAAATGGAAAATTAAAACAAATATTTTTACTAAATGCATTCATGTGTAGTTGAGACATGTACCTTATTGGTCATTCTTGACCTCTCTATAACCTATCACTCTTGTTTTACAGAACCGTCCATTTATTATAACACTTTGGTACACAGTAACATATCCTAATTGATAGTGTTGGTTTATTTTTAAGACAGACCAACATCTTCAACAGAATAAATACTGCAG
Source organism: Acanthosoma haemorrhoidale (assembly GCA_930367205.1). Classification (NCBI taxonomy): domain Eukaryota; kingdom Metazoa; phylum Arthropoda; class Insecta; order Hemiptera; family Acanthosomatidae; genus Acanthosoma; species Acanthosoma haemorrhoidale. The sequence goes on along the minus strand of OV884009.1, from coordinate 107,810,181 downwards.
CAATATTATACCCACTCCCGTTGAGGAAAAATAAATAACCCTAGATGTCTTTAGTATTGTTTTTCAAGTGATTTTTTTTAAATCATTTATAAGAATGTTGCTTTGGATAATTAATAATAGTATGCCCCCTTCCCTTAACCATGTCTCGATCAGTGGAGTCAAAGCCCGGGATGTTCTTCTTTACATACAGACAAGTATTGCCACCCCCAGAACTATAGTTGCGCAACAGTAAAACAGCATTATAGTATTATAATAATGTTTTTCTCTCTTTATCTACATAATTTAGTCAATGCCCAGCAAATACACATAACAAATAGTTTATGTTAATTTCATTGCATAAATGCCAACTCAAATGTCTTACACGGTTAAAATGAATTTCTGCCTCTAATTTATGATTGGATGTTTTTATCGTTATGTATAAAAAAAAAATTAAATGCTGGAGTATTTAACTTAATGTTAAATCCAGTATTTCAAAAGAAAATCCTTGTAACATACTATATAATAAAAAAAATGTTTGAATGATACAATGAGTCATTTAAGACCAAAGAACAAATTATATATTTAAAATAATATGGTTGATAATAAATACTTACTATTTAAATATTAACTAGTGATAATGATTGTATTGTTTATTGTCTGTATAGCAACTGTTTGCTTCTATGTTTTTATTATTATGAATCAATAATAATAGATTTCCTAACAATTTAAGTAAACAAAATTCATGTATACATTTTTTTTATGTAATCTTTCAGCCATTAGGTGCAGTTTAATATAAAAAACCAGCAGTGAACATTTTAGTTTAAATAAAAAGTTTAATTATATTTACAACTAAAATGTATGCATGAATATGTATTTGATAGTGAGCACAGCTTCATTTGCAAACATAGATTATTGTAGGCATGACACCTTAAATTTAATAAATTATTAAATAATGTTGCTCTATATACAATGAGCACCAGTTACAAAAAAATAAAATTAAAGGAAACACTAGTCAAATAAATGTTTTTTTGTTTATTTTAACTGAATAAAACATGTCACAGTTTCATATTATTCAATGCACATTAAAGAATCAGTTTTCATTAGGTTAAATTTAACATAACTGGTTATGATTTAACAATTAAATTTTGCACTTTTGTGTCCAAAATGTGTTTTCAGCACCAAATAGGAAATAAACTAATTCATAAAAGGACATTTGACATGTCACCTACAAAAGTGCGGAGTTTATCGCATAACACTTTCGAATTAGCTAAAAATGTATCTGGTAGTTATTTGCAAGTGCTGACAATATCACAAATTTAAGATAATGCTTTTTTATTTAAGTGAAAAACTAGTTTGATTGGTAAATTGAGCTTGAATGTTCTTGATAGACTTAGAGAATGAACCTGTGTGACCAGAACTAAGTTACTTATATTATTTGTTATTTAAAAAACAAAAAAAGGATTATTCACAACTTGTATATTGTTTTAAAATCTTAATACAGTTTAACACCAAAGTGATATTAATTCTGGATGAGAATAGATTACATATTGTCTTCCAGTAGAATTTATTTTCATCCAGAGCATCACTGACAATACTTCTTTTATTTTCAAAAGAAACTTTTTTTTTTTTTGGAAGTGGGGGATGAAAACTTGAATGTATACAGCCAAAAGTGGCATTATTGCGTTGTCATAATTTGATTTCCTGGACATCAATACAAATGATCGCTAACCATTCAGATCTCATAGATGGCTAACATGAATTTTTTGAAATGCTGATCATAAAAGTTTAATTTTATCAATATAAAATGCATTTTTTCATTTATAGAACAATTATCATAGACTATAATAAAGATAAAAACTGCAAATAATTTTTCCGAGCCAGATCATTTGGGACTGCTGCTCCATACTAGATTCACAGGCATAATGTTTCATTCAACATATCCAATGTTTAGAATAAATTTTCACAATCTTGCCAAGGTAATTAAACTAATTTTGTTAATAAATGCAAATTATTGCCATTTATGTATGCATTTGAATAAATATATATTTAATGTATTTATTAAATAATATATAATAATGAAAAAAATAACATAATTTATAAAAGTGAAAATATGTATATTTAAATGCATACATTTGCACAAGAGCAAAAAGAAAATACCTGGTAACCATTATTTTATCTTAAACTATATCAAATTCCTGTAAATAACCTCATACCAGTATATAATAATACATTACTATTATTACAATGAAATAGGATTGTAACATACAAATTTTATTTGATATTTAAATTAGTCAAATAGCCATCCTTGTTAGTAATAAGTATATTAAAAACGGCAATATTTGTAGATTTTAAGGCTTGGTTGAAATATATAAAAATTAATATAAAATTTGAAGTTTTTTTTTTCCATATGAGCATTCAGTTTTTGAAATCTCAACTCCTGATATTCCATTTTATTTATATCTTAGTACAACAAAGTATTTTTAGTAGACAATTAAATAAAAGAATTTATTATAAGAAATGTATACATAAAAAACAAAGACATGATTTGCAATATGCTTGTAGATAGTGATCAACTTGGATGTTGACGTGTTGTTTCTTTACGAAATATTGATCATTAAATTTGTTCAATTACACTCAATTTTCTAACAAAAATATAAATAAACTACAGATCAAAATTAATTATGTGATTTTGACACAACCAACCCCCTAGTTCTCTTCCCTTGCCGCAAGATGGCAGTGAATTTACCCTTGTTATCTACCTCTTTGGTACACAGAGAATGCTCAGAGGTAGAACAGCCAGCCCACCAGACATTAAGAGATTCCGTGTTTGAGGACCACCAATTTTTTTTTTATTTAGCTAAATAAAGTTGGGTCAATACCACAACTAATTAATAATACGCTTAGTTTAATAAATCTTTTTCAAAAAATCATTATTTTCCTAAGGTTTGATGTGTTGTGAATGGTCCACATTAGTGAATGTGTAGTGTATAATTAATTTATTTTTAAAATATTATGCTTATATATTTGTTCTGGTCGTAGTTCAGAATAATGATCATTACCTATTTCTATACATGGTCGAAAATTGTGTTTTTTTATGATAGGCTTATTAAAGTTAAACTGGACTATAGCCCAGAATAGTATACACGGTATTATAATTTGTTATAACTGTTGTGGTGATATTGTAATGTGGTGAGTAATAAAAAATGGAAATTGTAATCCACCGATCGGCTTTTCTTGTTTTTTAAATCCAATTATGGTTGATACTATACTAAGTGAATTTGTCAACAAATTCTCCTCGTCTTGCCTTAAAATTTGTCTTCTTACCATTTGGTTAAACAACATCACATTAAAATTTGAATATTGGTAGTAACGCGTCTTCCAATAGGGACTTCCGAACTTTGACAGTTGATAGCGGCAATATTATTGAACTTGGATCTACCAAATTGGCTGACATTTATTTAGTCTGTTTTGCCAAATCACCACGGACGGATATCGTGTTCAACAACACTTGCAAATAAAATAAAATGATAAAATTGTTTTATCAATATGGGTGTTCTGTTCGGGCAACGTTCCGCGCACTTAGCCCATTTTACGTTTGCCATAACCGTCCTACCAAGAGGACTATTCGCAGTGTGGTGGATAAATTTGAGTCTACTGGTTCAGTAAACAATCAACCAACACCCATACGTCAAAGAAACGCAAGATCTGCCGAAAACATCGCCGCTGTCTGTGAAATTGTGCAGGAGAATCCGAGGCAGTCAATTTCGTGTCGCTCACAAGAACTCGGTCTTTCACAGACCACAACTTGGTGAATTTTGCGTCGTGACTTGGGCCTGCACCCGTACAAAATTTAACTGACCCCGCGTCACTGAACGTGAGCGATGAGGCCCATTTCTGGATGAATGAGTACGCCAACAAACAAAATATTAGAATTTGGGACGACACCAATCCACATGAGATTCAAGAGCGTCCAATGCATCCCGAAAAAGTCACTGTTTGGTGTGGATTATGGGCTGGCGGCGTCATCGGTCCATATTTCTTTGAGAAAGATGTTGGCCAGGCCATCATCGTCAACGGCGAGCGCTATAGGTCGATGATTACCAACTTCTTTTGGCATGAATTGGATGATATGGACACCAACGACATGTGGTTTCAACAGGACGGTGCTACATGCCACACAGCTCATGTCACATTGGACATTCTGCACGAGCGATTTGAGGGCATGATCATCTCACGTGGAGGTGATGTGAACTGGCCACCGAGATCGTGCGATCTGACCCGATTAGACTTTTTCTTGTGGGGTTTTCTCAAGTCGCAGGTCTATGCGAATAAGCCACATATCACAGTGGTCCTCAAAGCCAACATAACCCATGCCATCGGTCAAATTCAGCCAGATTTAAGCGCCAGAGTCATGGAAAATTAGACATTTCGGATGCGCACCACCCAGTGAAGCCGCAGCGGACATTTGCACGATGTTTAGTCCATACATAATGGCATCAGTAGGCCTTTCAAATCAATAAAAATTGTTGATGATATTTCACACACACTTTGTTTTATTTAAATTTAAAGATTAGAAGAGCTTAATGAAAGACCCTTTATTATGCCATTATTGGAAACATAGGTTTTGCAACAAACAACCCATTTGGTGTGGCAATTCAAAGAAGAGGATGCACAAGGGTCCACACTTTCTGTATGGACTGTGAGTATATGGTTCCAGAAATTTGAAACTGGTGACATCAGCCTCGAGAGGAAATAGAGCTCTGGGCGAAAATCATCATTTGATCAGGAAGCTCTGTGGAAGTTGAGGCAGACCGAACGAAGTACGAGAATTGGAAAGAGAAGTTATCCCCCATAAATGAGTTGCAAAGCTTGGGAAAAGTGAATCACTCATTAAGAGTAGTTCCTCATGAGTTGACCACTGAGCAGGCACATCGATTCGAAAGTTGCCACAACAACTTTTGAAAAAAAACCCTAATGACTATCGTTTCATTAAAAGAATTGTTACTTGTGAAGAAGATTGGATATACTGGAGAAATCTCAAGACTAAGAAACAATCGTTAGACTGCAATCAGCCTGCTGTACCAGTTGTTAAGAAATGGCAATTCGAAAAAAAAAAAGATGATTCCATTTTAGAATTATGAAGGCATAACTCATTCCATAAGATCGAACCATTGATTCAGAACTTTATAGTGATCACTTACAAAGAATCTATGATGTGACCCAGGATTAGTAAACATAAATCAATAAATCAGGTTTTGTTTCATGAAGATTACGCCCGAACACTAAGTTCCCGTTATATGAAACAAAAAATTTCAGAACTGGGTGGGATTGAGCTTTTCCCTCACCCTGCTTACAGTCCAGACTTAACGCCTTCCGACTACCACCTGGTCTGATCAATGGATCACTATCTTCAAGGAAACACCTTCAATTCTCTGGACGAGTTCAAAATGGAGTTGCACAGAATTCTTCCGTTCAAGAACCCCCCCCCCCTTAAGTGAGAGTAAGGCTAATAGTAGTTGCTTTGGGATCGACACTCCATGACATCAGTGTATAACAAACACACTGTCCATGCTGAGGAGTCTTACTCCTGCTCCTTCAGATACTTGGTCATCTCTCTGTGGCAATATACAGGCTGCCCCAAAATATATATATCTATACACAGTTGGAATGATTGTAACTTTAGTTTTTATTTATATATAATTAACATTTAAATTGCTAAAGAATCAACATAAAATGTATAACTTTTCAAATAAATGTAATAACCTGTAGGAGGACAGGGTATGTTCAAAATTATTACCATTCTGGTCAATACACTGCTGATAATAGTGGGCTGTTGATTCATAAAATTCAGCAAAAATTTCCTTTGGAGGCGCATTCTTGCTCAATTGTGGTTTTTAATTCTTCCAGTGTCATCGGTTTTCTGGTGTAGACTTTATGTGTAAGGTATCACCACAAGAAAAAGTCCAGTGGCATCATCTCTGGGGAATGGGCAGGGTATTCTACGGGTCCTCTTTGTCCAAGCTGTCTGTTTGGAAGATTCTCATAATTATCATTCTAAGATAAGCTCTTACATCACGTTGGTACAACTAATTATACCTTGAAAAGAAAGAAAAATCATAAAGTTATGATCCATTAAACAATGTAAACATTTTTTTTGGGACACCCTGTGTATACTCTCTGTGTTAATATATTACATAATTTGCATAAGATGTAATTGATAATTTGTTTGCTTTGACTCAAAACATAACTTTATTTCTCTAATCCTTCTTCTTTTTGTGATACTTAATTTAATAAAATTCAAGCTTCCTCTGATGAAATATGTTTCATTGGGGCATCACACTATATTTATAGCCTTTTACCTAAACCTGAAAACTGTCATTTAATAATTTTCAATCTTTGAGCTCAGTTTTAATGGTATTTGATTTATCTGTTTACTAAGAAATTTTGTATTTTAATAAACTTATCAAGTTTCTGGTTTCTGGTTTCTAATCAGGATTCGCTTCTTTTATTCAAGTAGTTACTGAATTTTCCTCGTGAGGCTGAGTGAACCCTGACCATACTTTAAAAAACACTTAAGGGAAAGCCTCTCTGCAGTTAGAGGTTATCAAGCTAACACTCTATGCTACAGACAGCTTAAAGAATAATTGTAATTGATAAAATAAAAGCACAAGAACAGGACTGAAAAATGACCAAGGACAGACACCTTAGGAGCAATAATGAATTAAAGAGGTTATGTTATTCTGATGTTTTTCCACCCAATTTCTTCATAAAGAAAATTATTGGCAATGGTTAACCAGGAAATTTAGTTGGTATTTATTGATGTATGTATGTAAATTGTAAAATTGATGTCCGTTTTCAGTTCAATTTGAAAGCGGAAAACATTTATTTATTAAATTTTCCTTTAGTCTAACTAGATCATTATAAAATTTCTTTAACTGTTTGGATTTTCAACTCGAGGATTTACTAGAGGTGTCATAGATAGATAAATATAACATCACCATTATGTTTTATACACTTCACTCACAAAACCATCACTTCCTCAATGTAATAAATTGATAAGTTTATTAAAATACAAAATTTCTTTGTATGATGAGTGTATCATTAAGGATATATTATTGATGTACTATAATGATATGGGAAAATATAGCAAACGCAAATTAAAAATAAAAGTTTTAATTAACAGAGTTTTTTTTAAGGTCTACGCTGGTGTGATTATTGCTAATTGAATACTTTATCTATAACTTACAATAAAAGTAAAAAGTACAAACATTTTAAAATAGTGATATTTTATAATAATAAATATAGTGAATATTAAATACGAATTTATTTCATGAATAAAGAAAAATTAAAGTAATTTAGTCAAATTTAGTTGTGGTATAGATCTCACTATCATTAATAATTATTAGCCAAAGATTAAACTGACAGGGTAGGGACTGTATCAATGTCCAGTTGGGGCTCTACTAATTGAGTTACCCTGCACAAGTGGATGATAATCACAATATGAATTCTCAATGCACTAAGGCACAAAGGCTGGATATAAGGAGACACAATGTGACTCCTAATTTTACTTACCAAGAGCTATATAGTTTGCCTGTGGTAAGGTATTTTATGGAAATATAAGATATTTTATTATATAATTTGTATGTAGTCAATTTTAGTTGTGTTATGGATCCCACTGCTATTAAATTGTTAGCCACAGAAAAAATATACTGGTAGGGTCAGGATTCGAACCCAGATTTTTTCCAATATTGTCGGGACTTTACCAACTGGGCTACCCTGTATAAATGGATGACCATACCAAAATTAATTCACTTCGGTAAAAATCTTGGCTGATAATTATTAGTATGAGTGGGATCCATCTTATATTTTTATACCACCGACGAACTAGCTCTTTTTAAGTAAAATTAGGTCACATTGTGTCTACCACTGCCAGCCCTCGTGCCCACCTGATACATAGCTTACAGTCAAGAGACTGGCCAAAGAAAATTCATGTTGGAAAGGTAGTCCACTGGTGTAAGGTAACCCAGTTGATAAAGGATCAACTTGTATTAAAAAAAAAAATGTCTAATTTAGCTAACAATTGTTAACTAATTACCTAATAAATAATATGTTGTAGATAAAAATGTTGATTTTTTTTTTGTCTTTATTGCATTATACTTCTTATACTAGTTTGGCCAAAGAGTTCTTGGTTATCTGTCGGGGCCTCAAACCAAATTGCCACTGATAGTTGAGACTCCACTGTAGTAATATGACAAATTAATTTTTTGGGTAAAATAAACAGGATTGGTGCAGGAGCAGCAAAAATTCACATAATACATGTTAAGGAGTCAAAGCAGAAATTTGCTGATATTACAATATATATTTAAAATTTTACATTAATGGCTTAATTTTCCACAATATCATGATAGGAATTATGGTTTCTTGTCATATATTGATTCTTGTTTTTAAATATTTCATTGTACACTTTAAAGTTGTAATACATAACAATGGAAAAGAGCTTAATTTGTTGCCCTAAATAATGAATAAACCGAAATTAGTAATTTGTAGGCATGTGGCAGTGAATAAATAGGAAATGTGTGCATTGCAATTTTGAGACTATTTACCTCTGCTATTTGAAGAAATTGCTCTCTACCCAAAATCATTAATTCAAAGAAATTTTTCAATGATTTCATTACCAAACCACCTTAGCCATCACAAATCTAGGTCATATTTATATGAGATAAATAAACTGCTTGTCTTGAAATCCATGTTATTGGATGGCCTGTGTGTGGGGAGGTTCCTGTGGCATTTTGAATAAAACAAAATGCAGTCACGGGCTCAAAAAGTCACACCAAAATAAATTGCCAAATTTTTGGCCAACCAGGTATATATTAGTACTAGTTAGTTGATTAATTTATATCACATTTAAAATTTATAAAAATCAGAATCAGCATATACCAATTGCATCTTTTTAAAAAATATAATTTTTAATGTGCATATAAATGAAATTTCATAAATTAGGTCTTAAAGAATGAAGCTTGGATTGCTAAAGGTTTAAATAAAAAATCTTTCTTTTCATAGAAAGTCAAATAATACTTACAACTGTGATATTAAAGAATACTAACATTCTGTAACAGAGAAATAGTTCTAAAGAACGATTCCACTACCTGTGCTGGATTGAAACTATACTTTGGGGTTTTCTAAATGGTATTTTTTTAAAATGTTTTATTTACTGTTTGTAGATGCTAATAATAACTTAACTTTCATTTAAACTGTTTTATTTTCTCAAACACAAAAACAATAATTAGTGTTGTTAATAGTCTCTGTGACTATGACTATGACTATGAAACTAAAACTTTCATTACTGTCATTATTAGAAATAAATGAAGAGTTAAATAACAGTACTAAAAAAGAACCTTTTCTAGCAAAGGTTATAAGCAACACTGACGTAGGCTATTATTAGGCTATATCACAGTGTAGCCATCCATAACATCTCCCTCCTCAAGCTTATTATTATAATTATTCTGATCAGGCCTGGTATTAAAATTTTGTTATTTAATATTTTTAAAACCAAGTCTGTTATTTATTTGTTTTACATCAGTTATATTTTTTTCTTTAGTACATTTTTGTGCCATAAAACCCACATGACCCCCCCCCACCTTAGTTTGAGTTATCACTTGGAGGATTTTTAATGCTATACGGAAAACTCAGCGTAAACAAACATAACTGCAGCTTCCAGGAAAGGTTTCATCTATCAATTTAACAGACACAATAATCGAGAAGCTGATATCTTGTGCAGCGTTACTACCGATTGACCATTTGATACCCACACTGGAAATCAATCTACCGGGTTAGACTAACATCCGGTGCAGCCAACATGTGTAATGATTTCCCTGATTCACCAGGTGAAAAGGATGCAAGTCCATATGAAGTCATTCCAAGATGAGCAGTCACCAGTCCCGCCTGGCCTAATGTTCATAACAAGAACTTCACATCACCAAGTTTTCCAAACCCCTGAACACTTGCATGAGTATCCAAAAGTAGGAGAACGGAAAACGAATTGAAAACAGAGAAAGAAAAGCAAGAGCAAGCTACAAGCACTCCCGAATTCACACCAATTGCAACAAGAAGCAGATTTCACTTCACACAAAGAAGATTGCAAATGAAAGTTAATTGTGAAAAATGGGAGGAAAAAAAACAGTGTTCACGAGTATGTGAACATACAAAACAATATGTCTTGAATTCATTGGATGATGAAGACGAAGTTGTTAATACATAGATTCCGATGACGCCATGGACATGGAAGACTTTGCAGCTGGCGAACCTGACAATTTTAAACAACTACATCAATTTTCTTTACTGGGAGATTACGTCTTGGTCCAGTTTGACGTGAATAAAAATACCAAGTCACTGAGATCATAAAAATGAAGGATGCTGAGGCGGACTTTTTAAGAAGTTGTGGACAAGTTCGAAACAACAAATTTGTCGAGCCTCCAAAAGAAGATACAGCTGTGGCCAGTGAAACGATATCAAGATGCTATTGGATAATCAAACTTTTGCCAAAGGCACTAAAAGACAGCAATCTTTTGTCTAGTTTGGTATGGATTACTGTAATTTGAACAATGGTTAAATTCTATTATAAAAACCTCCTTATATTTTTTGGAAAACTCGTTTTTTAAGTTAAATTCTATGATTACAAACTAGTTATGAAAGTGATTTTTGGAATTGGATTACATGTTTTAAAATCAAATAATAAAATATTTTTTCAAACGTCTTTTTCTAAACCCGTTTCAAGGTGCACCTCAGGGTGTTTCATTGTGGCCCAGGGATGAGCCAAAGAAACAAAAATCGGTTTCATAATAAACGTATATTTAGAAAATACAATAATAAATAATAAACTAATTTATTTGAAAAAGCCTATTAGATAAGAAGAATAGTTTATGATGCTCACTACAGAGGCTCTATTTGGAGAGTCACAAATCCTGGGATTTTGCACCCTCTAATATTCTTCAGTAAAATCCCAATCACCATCCCTGTCCCCTAGTCCCCTGTCACAAATCATCTAATTTATTTTATGCAGTATAGTTTCAATATATTTACTAAATAATCAGTTAGGATAAGTGAAAAAAAAAAAATCTTTCTTAATTTTAGCTCATAAATAAGAACTGTTTTATATAGAGAAAATGGCTGGATAAGCTTTACTCACAAGAGTGAAATCACCTTTGAAAACCTGTATCATAAGAACTGTAATGGAAAAGTATTCAGGTATGCCAGACAGTGTCTAAACCTTTTTCGAAGTCTAACAAAATCATTACTGTGAGCTGTTTTTCATTGAAGACTTTGGTTATGAAGTCTGTAAGCTTTATCTGTTTGTCTATTATAATATTTTGTTAGTTGATATATTTGGGTATTTAGTTTAGAGGACTTTCGATAAAATATTCAGCAAACTTATAGACCTTTAATTTGAAACTTATGCTGGGTCTTTTGTGCCAACTTCTTCACCACGAATAAATAAAAGTTACTCTCTTCTTGGACCAGAAAACACCCACCTACGTTCCCATATTTTATTAATAAATCTTTGGCGTCTGTATAGAAAAGGGATTAGTTTTTAAATTTTTTAGACGAGTCTTGCTGGTGGTTTTCAGATATTCAGATTCTAGTTCTGATAGTAGTTCAGATAAATCACTCGGAATGGTGGATTTTTAATTAATGCACATTAATATAGGGTCCCTTTTATGGTTTATGAATTAATCAATCATCATTACTGGAAGTCTAAATATCCTTAAATCCAAGTAAGTAACCAAGTGTATGATGTGTACAATAACAACTTTCTGAAATATTGTTAAAAATACATGATGGGCTTTATGTAGGGTCAACAAAACTAAAATACTGCTTATTTTTATTTACTTATACTATCACTGCCAGATAAGAGAAACTAAGTGTTGTTATAGTAATAATTTATTAAATCTGATTTTAAATTAAAAAAAAAATCTAAAAGAACTAAGGGTAATTTTACAGAAAACTCTCAATTAATACTAATTATAATTTTTGGTTGGTGCCCCCCAACCTTTTGAAATCTTAACCAAACTACACCCTGCAAATTGGATGCAGTGCCTATTTCTTTTTTTCTATACTAATGGACCATTTGATATCATTGTAAGCAAAGCGGCAGAGCTGTTAATCGCAGGTATCATATTAATTTTTGAAAATCAAATTTAAGTGTTTGTGAAATGTACTATAATTGAATATATCACACACCCGTGACTCAGAAGTTTTAAAGTTTTGTGGTAAATGTGTTAACCTCAGATTCAGAAAAAAATACGGAACCAAAATTTCTCATATATCTGGTGGAATAATGGAATTGTCATAATTATTAGTCCAAAAAAAAGAGGTGTGGTTCCAAAAAAAAAAAAAAAAAAATAGAAATCATTTAAACAAAGAATAATTTATTGTTATTTCATTAACAAACTTTGATATTTTTAAAATACTGTTTTCATAATCTACATAGTAAATTAAAACCATTATTAAGTAACCTTGTCCATAATGGAAAGTCCTACTTTTTCAATAAAAAAAAATTTAAATAGATAAAATATATAAGAAAAAACAGCTATAATAATGTGTTTTTGAATTGTGTTACTTAGTTGGTGTATGCACCATGTAGATTATAAACATTTCTGAGCAAAGGTTACAACAATTCTTAAACAAATTTATTTACAGAATGAATGTTGAATACATTTCCATAGCTCACAGGAATCACATCAGCACTATATTATAATAATAATTAACAAAAAAATATTGTTTCACAAATTACTATTGCATACAATTGTTCATATGTGACTATGAGAACATTATTCATTGCATTACATACTATTTTGTATGATAAATATATTAAAATCTTAAAAAAAAACGCATTAAAAAATTATTTGCATCGCTATCGCAGAATAATATTGGTATTTTGTGGCGGGTCTTTAGGCTTTTTGAAAATGCTCCAAGATATCTTCTTGGCATCTTTTGAATCTTTCGGGGACTGTTTTGTCCTGCTATCAATGTCTGGCTTCTTGGATGATTTCTGATAAACTGACTGTAAGAATATCATGTTTAATTATAAATAAATAGCTTAATTAATTGTCAGAAATAGAACTCATTATTTGTTTAATTACTAGATTCTAGTCACCAACTTTTAAATGAAAAGAACAATTTAAATTTAACTCAAAAATGTCATTTATATTCACATAAAAATTTATATATATTTACATAAGAACAAAACACAAACCAAGGAATCAGGAGAAGTATTCCAAGTAAATTAAAATATATCCTGAAAAACTCTGGAAAACTAAGCTGGCTATAATAACCACGTATGGCTATAAGATACTCCTTGCTCCACTTGTCCCAAAAGGATTGTATAAGCTGGTCAACTAATTGTTATTTGACTGATTCCAAAATCGGCAGCCAATTCTCCTGTCTCGACAACTCAATACTCTCTCGAGCAGAGCCATAGACGATACTGGATTAAAAAAGCGAACGACCGGGAAGTCTAGCTGTCCTAGATAGAGTAGTTAGAACACAGCAATTCTCAGAAACATTCCTCAAATATTTATAAGCTATCTTAAAGCACCAATTTTACCCCACAAACAATAACAAATGCAGGCTTGATAAGAATCTTGGGGAGAGCAGAGACTGAATATGCACCAGGTTTCATGCATCGTGGTTTAGTTGACTGGCAGCTGTTGAATATGTACTCAAGTTAGTTGGTGGATCTGATTGTCTACTTAGCTAGGCAGCTACCAGGCGAGTAACCAGAATTTCTTTTGAGGGGGAGGATGAATAGTTTTTCTTAGGGGATGAATATATCAATTATAATTGAGCTATGAATGGATGCATTCTTTGGGATTTTGTATTACATTGATGAAAGAAAGATGTGAGATTTTCATCAAATTTATCAATTGATGATATTTCGACATACAGTGTTATCTTGATAATAAAAACTGATTGTTTTTTTTGTTTGTTTGTTTTAGGGCTTGTCAACTATAAAGGGACATTGATGCCCGAATGTTTTCATTAACTATGTTGCACCCATTGCATATCATTCTCCATACAGTCCATACCCATTAGATGGACTGGTTGAAATTTCCTAAAACTTCTTCACATTTCACCATAGCCATAACGAGTGGTTGCTTGTTTCTTCTTCTTCATTTGAATTTTTTCAAAACACCTAGTACATAATAATTCTTCATCTGTTTTGAAGTTCCTCTCATCTGTTCATACTTCAATCCACTTGGATACAATCTCATCTGTTATTCATTCACAGTTGCAACAGTGAGAAATTATTTCCTGATTGAAATTATCAACAGAAGCTTCCCCAGAAACTGAAGCAAAGTATCTCCAGCATTATGTCTCAAAGCTGTGTACACTAGTACAATTTGGGTGGTTCCATCAATTCCTTATAAATGCTTCATGAGAGTGATCAGGACAGTTTTGCCAATTTAAGTAGGTTCAAGGTCAACCCATTGAATTTTGCTCTTTCTGATTTAAAATTTAATAAAGTTGTTCCTACTGAAGACAGTGTTGATAGCCACACTAGGTGAAATCTTGTGGATTTTTCATATCACAGGCTGTGGAATTAATGACATTGTATCCTTGGACGAAATTACTTGCACTCTCCCCTTTTGACAGGTGCACTGGTCACTTATAGTTAATGATTTATGTTTTCTTTTTTGGAGTTCACGCCAATGTTCCATAAACCATCACCATCAGTGTCAAGTGGGTGACTGGGGTTGAAGGGAAGCACAGAGGTCTATATATTGAGATTAACATAATCTAGGATAATCAAGAGTTAAAAAATAGTAAATTCTTGGAAAATTATTCAGCCAACCATTCTGAAAGGAGAATCATCACATACCCATTTCCTATGAATCTAATTTATTTCAACATATATCCTGATCTGACCAATAAACAAAATAAACACCGATGAATAAAAAAGTAAACAAAATAAAAACGTATATAAAAAAATAATTTGGATTACGGGAGTGGTCAGATTATTGAGATTTCACTGTATAATTATATCTGTATCAGGCCCTCATAAAGAAGAGAATTAAGGGAGAATAACATAAACGATGCAATCGTTCATTAATAAATTTAATGAAAATCCATCAGCTTTCTTTTATCAACCTAAGCCGATGTCCCAAATAAGACATCCACTTATATTTACATTCATGGATAACTATGAGCTCCCAGTTCAATTACAATTAAACATCTAAGTTCATCTACATATATTCACTAAGTAATATTTATAATACAGTACAATTTACACAGTATATTATATGTACTGTGTAGGCTAAACCCAGTTTGGCCTACACATATTATATAATATACTGTTTAGTCTTTACTTTCTTTTTCTTAACTGGATTTGCAACTTTTTTAGAATATTATAAGTTGTTTTAGGAATCCATACTGGAAATTCTAGAATATCCCCTTTCTATTTACCTTTATGCAAAGTGGAGTGACCAACTTCAAAACGAGAACTCTTCCTGAAGATCTAATCAGTCTAACTACCTCTTCGTGAGATGACCATTTTACATCGGCGTCTCCAATTCCAACGATTAGGTCTCCTTCCTTAAGCCCACACCGCTGTAACAAAGTATGAACACAAGTTCAAGATATTGCTAATGTTAATGTAATAGATCTAATACGAACAACAATATATATAGTAGTGATAAACCCATGTGTATTTGTTGGAATAATATATATTGCACAAATATTTTTTTAATTTGTCTATTCTGTTTTTATTTGTCTATTAGAAGAGTTTTTATTGTTTCTTTGAAAAATGTGTTATAAAATATTTAACATAATTAGTAGTAATGTGAAATGAACACGAGTCTTTTGTTCAGTCATGTATGTGAGCATTAGAAAATAACTAAGTATGTAATTTTTTCATGTAAGGATGAGTTGATTTTGGCATTGGTAGAAAATTATTCAAGACTTTGTGGTTACTTTTGGTAGGTGAATCTGCCCAGGTAACAGCTGCCAAAATTACAAATCGGCCACACTTTCACCCCTCGGATAGCCAGAGTGTAAAGCTAAAAAAGGTGGTTAAAGAAAAAAAAATTGGTTTTTAAGGATTACAAGAATCATGGCAGTATTTCACAATTAATCCCCTCCCACCCAAAAAAAAGAGGAAGATACAAAGTTAATTCATTGATCTAAGTATGCTCTATCTTGTGTATATGATGAAATCTTAAATAAATAAAAATTGTTAAGTTTTCCATTGACATCTCTGTTATTTGTCTCCTGGCAATGCAAACATTCAAGTAGGACGGAGCTGGGTTCAAAGGGAGGGCTTCAATCAATTTGAATTCAGTTTACTAAGGCTTTTCAAAAGAATAGAATAGATATACAGTTGAAAAATTCATTTATGGCAAACAAAAAGAACTATTGCATCATAAAGAAAAATGACAAAGTAAAATAAAAAGTAACCCTCTATAAGAAAAAATAATAAATAAAATAAAATATAAGATAAAATTTTAACTGCATTTAGTAAATAGTCATATATGGATTGACATATAAGAAAAAAATATGTATGTATGAAGAAGTCTATACAATACAATACAACACTAAATAAAAACAAAAAAAAGTCACATACAAGCTAAACATACAATAGTATAAACCAAGGAAGGTGCAAGCCGAATACCTGGATACATATAGTAAACTATGAAATAAAAATATAAATACAAAGAATAAAAGGATAATGAATAATTCATTCCCTAACCAGCAAGCATCTTTCAGGATGGCAAGGAGGTGTTAAAATAAGAGGATTTTGAAGGTTTGTATAGACAAAGTATGGTCGATATTAGGGGGTAGAGAATTTCAAAGGGGGGGGGATGAGAAAGGGATGATCATATGGTGCAGTTTTGTGGGAAACAGTATAAAGGTCAGAGAGACAGGATATCTTGTGTTATTGGAGTAGACCAAGGATTTGAACTGTTTAATATTGAATATATGAGGAGGGTGAAGAAAATTGATGGTTTGGAAAATGAATGAACCAAGGAAATATTGTGCACAGGAGGGGAAAAGCCATCCCAACTCAGATTAGAGGTGGAAGACATGGGAACACTACGGAGTCCCAAAGACAAATCTAACGAAGCAGCTCATAATTTCCTTCAACTTTTTTCTGAGTCCCACCAATAGACCCCCATTCACCATACAAGCAGAGTCAAAGAGAGGGAAAATGGGGAAAGATACAAGGAGAGGATGTGTAGGATGGGGGAGCAGATAGTGAGAGTGATAGATTAGTTTAAGGCAGTGGTGCCAACCCAAATGATCTTGTGGGCCACTTTGGAAATGCATCATAACTCCGCGGGCCACTTATAAAATTATATATCCCCACATTAGATTTAGACCCACTATAGACATTTTTTTGGAGTGAAAAATTGCAACATAATGAGTTATTATTATTGTGTTTACTATTATTCTTTCATGTAAACATAGATAATATAATAATAATGATACTAAATGTACATTGTAAAGAAATATATAACACTAAAAACGAAATATAAAAAAATATAAATATAAATGAAATAAAAAAAAAATGGAATCATTAAAAAAATATTTATTTTACTATTGCGAAATTTGTTTCTCCACTCTTTCACTTAGTTTTTGCAAATCGATCTCAATTTGGGTATTTGCACATCGTAATTGGTGTTGCAGGTTAGTGTCTGTTATGTTTGAGTGTGTTTGGTCAATTTCATTTTCGAAAAAAACGATTCGCAGGTGCAAGTTGAACCAAAAGCGCTAACAACTTTTTGTGCCAGATTTCTCAAATTGAAAAATTTCTCTTTCGTGATGTAAGTGTTATAAAAATCTATTTTTGATTCTAATGTTTTAAAAATGTGTTTTAATTCAATATTGCGCTGTAAGTCAACTAGTTCTATTTGGAGATATTCTGGGGCCAACTCGATTTCAACATGAAAGGGAGATGAATATATTTCAAAAATTTTGTTGTAGTTGTCTAACTCTAAATTCCTGAATCGGGTTTCGAAAGCCACTGTAAGTTTTCTTATTTCTTTTGCATATATGATGTAATTGTTACATTTTGATTTCTTAAATTCATTCAACAATGGAAAGTGGTGAGGGTTATTACTTTTCGAATCCAAATAACAATTTCTGAAATGCTTTGATGTGATTAAATGTATCGATTATAAGGTTATCTTTTCCTTGCAATGATATATTTAATTGATTAAGTTTTTCGACAATATACACTAAAAAGCATAAATCCAATAACCACTCATAATTTCTTAATTCTGGTACAGGTCTTTGCTTGTCATTCATAAACAAGTCAATTTCTTCTCGTAACTCTTAAAACTGCTGTAAACATCTTCCACGACTTAACCATCTGACTTAACTGAAGTATACAACGTCACCATATTCAGAATCTATTTCTTTCAGGAACTCCTTAAATTGTCGATGCGGAAGTGCATGTGATCGAATGTAATTCACTGTTTTTATAACTACTTGCATAACATGATCCATTGATAATACTGTTTAAGTTGTAATAATGGAAGGTTCGCTACTAAACATGAAAAATGTATACCCCTACAAGCAAATTTATCAAATTACTAGTCAGGAGCTATGTAAGTTTTCGAAAATTTTCATTTTTCTTCATGGGTTAAGACACATCAAAAATCGAAAAGCCGAAAGGGTCACACTTTGTTTCCAAAAAATTAAATATTGACAATGAGAAACTGAAGTAGTGATATCAATATCATCCAAGCCAATTTTAGTAGGTTTTCTTTGTTGATAATATATGTTTCAAGCTATTTTCTGTGACTGAAATGGCTTGATAAAATCAAACATATATTTTGTTGATGAATCAAACAGTGGATTATAATTAAATCCTCTCTTTTGGATCGTTTACTAGTTTACTAGTGTTGTTGGATTCTATTTTATCGATTAGTAATTTTATAGCGGAGTCGTTAAGGGAGAGTTCTCGGAGGAGTTGTAATTTGGATTTGGAATCAGGGGAAGTGGAAAGGGCTCCATGAAAGTACTTGGACTTTCCCCGCCGGACTATAGCCTGGGTCAAGTTGTAGAGTATCCTGAACCCCTGAAAGTCATCTACAAGCCTTGTGCATCTTAAGTGCCTTTTGGCAGCCTCTCACCTTCTTTGCAAGTTCTCAATCTCCTGGCACATCTGAAGAGCATGCTGGCAAAGAAACGTTGAGCTTTTTAGAAGTTTTTAAGGATAATAAGGAGGTTGGCCATGGTGATGTCCACCATTGGGTCAATTGTAGAGCAGGAGTAAATAGTATTCCAATCCAGGGCTTCTGATCCGGTAGAATGTTTTTGGCGGTAAGGGCACTCAGATTGCAGCAGGTTATGGTTTTAAGAGGAAAAGATGGGGTATGGATGTTATGGGACATTTGGGTTAGATCATGAAAGGGCAGGAACGCAACAGGCAGCTGAGAAGAGGAGAGAAGATTTGCAGGTAAATCAATAACATGCAGATCCATCGTGTTTAGAGTGGGAGTAAAAGAAACAATAAAAAGATGGAGCAAAAAGAACAGGTCCTCTAGGTAGCACTTACCGTGGGAATCCAATAGGAGGTTGGTATTTAGGTCACCAGATAATATGGAAAAATTTTTACAACACAAGAGATAAAAACATCAAACATGCTGAGGAAGAGTGTTGTAAGATACACATTGTGACCAGTGGGAAGAGGCTAAAGCAACATTGACATCCTAAAAAAGTAAATATTTTTATTTATTTATGCCCCATTGTAACCAGCTTATTTACAGACTGAAGGAATCAAAATTTCACTTTTGAAAGCCCTCATGGTCGTCACAAGGGGCCTCCCACTTAACAACACTTGCCTGAGCCATAGAGATCCTGTTGCATATTCCTTCATTATCAGTGTGACTTGGGAAGAAAGCAGTGGTATCATACTATCAAGTAACAATCTGTTGCAGGATAAAGGCACTGTGAAGTGCAAAGAATAATGTAGCAGCAACTCCTCTTCAAGAAGCAGAACTGAGAAGCATATCCATTGACAATAAAGAACGAGTGGCAGAACTAAGAGTTGTTGATACTAGAGGCCTACTTTTACCAACCCCTTTGTTACTTATTTATAAGACATTTTATTCATAGCCCCCAGTCTCTCTTTAATATTTTAGTTAATATAAAGGATTGATTGTGCTCAACAGAGACCCCTTTTATTCCATATAATTTTCATTTGTACTTTTTTTCTCATTTTTTATTTCATATATCATACGTCGGTTAAATACTCTACACCCCATTTTTTTGTGGACCAAACATTATGTCACCATGAATAGAAAAACACCTTCATTCAATAATAGCTCAGAGAATGCTTGGTCTGATTTCAAGGAAGATATACATACAGAAATATTTGATTTCTGGTGTAGAGTGAGACAAGGTGATGCACTCACTTTCCCCCATTATAGCATTAGAAAATGTGGTAGGTGATTCTAGTAACTAAAAGTTCTGAGCTCAGTTCAACTTTTACAAGAGTATGCTGATGATATAGATTTAATGGGAAGATTTTGGAGAACAGTAGAGGAACCCTTATCTTCCTGGAATGAGCACCAAGAAACAGGGCCCTCACTGTCAACCACTCCAAGACAAGTGTAGAAAAGGAAGCTGAGCCAACTGAAACAGTAATAATTGGAACATGTATTTATGAGGCAGTGAACCCTGGAAATAGCCTAGCTTAATTTTATGACAGCGAGTGGTATTCCTCCATACATACAATGTTACTTCATTAACATCGACAGTGCATCCATAGAAGCTATCACATACTAACAGTAATAAGGCTTTACCGAGTTCCAGGCCATATGAACATCTACTAAAATGAAGCATATAAGCTGTGTATACATGGTGTGATTCAAAAAATAAATTATTGAGAATCTAGACAAATCCACATGGCTCGGCATGGTTAAGCAGTTCACATGGCAGCTCTTCTGGCTATAATAATTAGGGCTATATCCAAAAAACTACTCTGACATTAAATCAAACACCAATTAAATGATATATGATATGATATGATAAAATGAATGGTTTTACAAGTTTATTTGACTTTACCTCAGCCAGAGAACCAGCATGCACACCAGTTACCACTGCTGGGCTGCCTGTAGTAATAGAGAAACCGAATCCTCCAGAACATTCTTCCAAGGCAACTGTTCGTGGTGGCGTCCATCTTAAATATATTGATACATTATTTGCCTAGACATTTAAATGTCTTCAAATTTATGATAATTTGTTTACTATTTACCGATTCCTGGCAGAGAAAACACCGAGAGGTCCTAGTCCAGAGAAAAGGTCCGTAGTAGGTACTGAGCCTGGATCAGGAGGAGTCGGTCGAAGCTGAGTCTTAAGTTCACCTGAAAGAATAGTTATTATAAATTACTAAAATAATCTAAGTTCTTGATTATCAAGAAATAGGCTTAATAAGAGGCAAGAAGATTTTATGTTTTCATTTTTTTCTAATGAATAATTTAACCTGGATATATCCTTATTATTATTACTGTTATGAATTATACTCTTTATCTAAATTGAAATATATTCTATATAACAGATAAAAAGGCTACCTTGTGGGAGAGGTGGTTCTATTATGTCAGCTAGGCTCTGTGCATCATCACAGCTGTTTAATGCAGTTGATCTTGCACCAAGAACCCTTGATATTGCCTCCTTGGTCCTTAATTCTCTGTTTAACCTCAATACCCTCCAGGCTTCTTCTAGCCGATTGGAGGACTTTAAAAGATGGGCTTCTTCTACAATAAATAATAATAATAGTAATAACAACAATGAATAACCTGAAATATAAGTAATTATAAATTCTAAGAGCTTATTAACATCAACATTAAACTAGAATAACAGGAGACCGATTAAAACCTATAAGTCAAGTGCCTGGACTAAAATGTGAAGGTTCTGACTCCAAAGTTAGCCTGTCATTACTTTTCTCTATCACCAGTTATTATTTAGAAAATTATGTTTATAAAATGATTAGATGAATGATTTTTTATTTCTTAAACAAAGTGATCCAAAAAATTATTATTATTATATATCACTCCCTTTTTTCATTCATAATTATAATGCATTTTAGCTAAATATTCATTTTATTTTATATAATATATCTTAAAATTTGAACTTGGGTTTTATTCTTTTTCTCATGCCTAATATGCGGAAATGCAGCAGTTCAATCACTAGCACTATATGGATCAGATATTCTCCAATAATTGAATGTAAAACGTTTTTGTGTGTTGCTGGTATAGTGTAGCTCTGAGATTAAAGCTTGTGTGAAAAAAAAACAACATAAATATTCAAAAACAGAACTTTTTGAACCTCTTAAGTTCACAAATTTCAGTGGCACAGCCAGGGAAGAATTTGGGGGATAGATCTCTCTGATATTAGAATAACAATTAAATAATATGTAGTGTATTAGTAAGCTTGGTTGGTATAAAATATATCAATAGATATTACCCTTTCAACTTACATAAGCATAGATGTTTAATTGAATCAATTTATTTTTGACAATATTTCTTTTAAGAAAAATAATTCATATCCCACTAAAACAATTAATCTTCCCCCTCCAAAAAAATGAGCAACCATGCCCCTGACACATTTTTAGACTAAGCAACTCTTGATTTGAGTTCCAATGATATTCCAACAAGTTAAAATTTTCCAGTTTATATTAAAAATCCCTGAAATGTTGTAAAAAAGTTACTAATAATAAAACAGACAAGTGACAGCAGAAAAATAAATCAAACAAAACATAAAACATAGTGACATCCGATCCTCAAGTCTGAGACTTCACAATTTCTGCTCTGGTGATAACAAAGCATACGATAAAGGGTGAAGTTTGATGGTCCTGGGTTAACATCCTAGCTGTGAGCTCTTTTTAACCAATAATTATTAAAGCAATGTATATAAATAGTACTTATGTATAAACATACTTTTACTAAATGGCCTGATAAATATTGAAGTTTTCAATACAATTAAATCATGAAAAAAGTGATTAAATACTAGAGTATTGTTTATTTTATGACAGTAACAATGAAGAGACAAAATATGATTTTTTCTTATAAAACAATGGTTTTAAGTTTGGTATGAGATTCGTCCATCATTATCTTCATCTATAAATATGGAAAGTTGGTAAAAATTATCAAAATAGGACTGCCATTGTTTTTTAAACCCAATGGCATTGCACCAGGGGAATTATAAACAGAAAAAATAAATTGAATTATTGACAAAAATAATTTTCACTCACTGAGTATTGCAGTATGTTGTTCTCTTGCACTGTCAAGCAGGCTGTCGTTTTGCTTAAGCATAGCATCAATTAATACAGCAGTGGCCTTACCCTTCTTGGTGACACCATCAGCAGTATAGGCATGAGCCAAACTGGCGTAGTACTCACCCTTGAGCCGGCACAAGCAAGACCACGGTTGAGGCAGGAATTCGCAAGGGCTAGTCAGTTCTGTTAAGCTTTTGTAACTTTTACTTAGCTGTTTAGGGCATAAAACAATAACAGGTTCCAGCATTAATATTAGACATTCTATTTCTTTCTATCTTTATGGCTGAAAATTGTTTGGGGTAATGGTAAAAGAGGTATAATAAAAACAAGCCATAAATTTTATTAACAATGCCTAGTTGGGGTCTGGCAATGTTTTAATAATTATCAGCCAAAGAAAAGGAAAGGACAGTTAGGAAGAGTGCCAGAACAAAGAGCAGGAGGTTACAATTCAGCTCAAGTATATTATGTTATTTTCTGCTCCATTGACTGGATGACTAAATCCCTTTTCATTCTAGTCTAGTATAGTTTGTGAATTATTTTTGTGCACAGGTAAAGATAGGTTAGATTGCATACTTAAGCAAATTTCATTTTAAATAACAAATAGTGAATGAATAGAATTTATTTTTTATTCACAATTAACAAATATTTTAGATGATCATATTATTTTTATTATTCGAATAAAGAATAATTTTTAAAAATATTCTGTTTTTATATAATTTTTTTTCTGAAAGCTGAAACTTTGTTTATGGCCATTATTGTAATCACAGTATGGATTATTGTTCAAGATTCAAGTGGTTCCATCTTCAAATTATATATTTAAACTTTTTAAGAATTAATTACAAGTTATCAGATTTTTTAATGTAACAAAATTTATTTTCTATTAAATATATTTATTAATTATCCTTTGTTTTCTGTAATGTATTTATTTTCCCTCTCCTGGAAAATGGATTGTATCAAATAACAAATGATGAATAAAAAAGTTATTCGTGCTGCCCAAGTATATTAAAATGTAAGGAACACTGAAAAAGTTTCGTGACAAGTTTCCGTTCTACACATTTTTAAATTTTCAAGAATGAGTTTATGAGTAAAGAAATGCATGTTGTTTTTGCTCTATAAAAAACTGATAATATTGCCCCTATTTCAAAAAGGTGAAAAAATTCAGCCATGACATGACTTAAGAACAGTGTGAAAGAGGCTACAATGAGGGGAATTAAGGAAATGAGGAGACAATTCAAGAAATGAGTATACAACTCATGTCCTGTAATGTCAAAATCATCATCATTCTTTTCCAGATCTTCAAAACAAAATATCCAATGAATGCTCAGGATATTTTCAACTTACATGGTTAGCTTCTAATGCTAGATCAAAGTTCATATCCCCATCTCTTTTATCTTTTGATTGGAGCTGAAGCTTCTCAAACAAAAATTCATGAGCTTGGGCCTGTAAAAAAAACAATAACAGCAATAAATTTACAGGAATGATGAAAACTTATGTTGTACAGATACAGCACCAGATATATAAGATTTAAGGTAAAATTTGGGGATGAAAGTAAAAATTCAAAATGGTTGCTGTTTTTGTTTCAAAATTAAATTATCAGTTTTCCTGACACGAAATTGCAAGTAAAAAAAAGATTAAATCCCCATCTAAAGAAAGTAATTAAGTAAAAAATATTCCTTTTGATGTTTACATATAAAAATGGTCATACTAGCATAAGCTGAGTTAGCATCTCCAAGACAGTGGCAGTGAGGTCCATGGATGGTGGATTGGTGAAGTTTTCAGCAAGATACTTGAGGGCACCAGCAGCCCGTAACCAATTGTCCACACCTGATAGGGTTGATAAAATTATTACTTTACCTTCCATTAAGAAAAAGCAAATGAAATAAGTAAATTTATGAATACCATCCTTTCTGTTATGCATGAGGACTTTGGAAGATAAGTTACATATAAAAATAAATAAAATTAAGTTTATGCTCCAAGGAAGTAAAATATGAAATAGTATAAATTCTTAAGTAAGCATTTAATCAGTAAAACTTAATTTATTTCTTTGATAATTATTCTTATGTGTCATCATTATAATGTGGGGTTTTAAGTGAATTACATAATGTGACACAGGTCTAGAGATTACTACAACCAATGATAATCATTTAAATTTTATTGATGAGTCTGAAGGAAAAGGCTCTTCAGTCAAATAGGTACAGGACAATTATCTTATGGTCATTCTGGGTGTGTTCTACGATAGTGGCAGTAAAAAGGATTCAACTAAAACACCAGGACTATGCTGTATATGATTTGGTTAAGATATGGTAATGGAAACTAAGTTAAGAAAGGTAGTCTTGTATCTATTAACTAATATGCTTTCCCCTGAAGTTCAAGCTTTTAGCTGAAGTTCTTAACTCGAATCTCAGAAGCTATTCTAGATTTAAAGCTCTGAATTTCCTCCAAGGTCAAGGAGACATTAAAGATGGCAATGAAAAAAGAAATTCTAATATGTAACAAGAAATGAACATTGTGGATCTAACAATAGAAAATCCTAGCTTTTTAATCCTGTTTGGGTCAGTTTAAATAAGTTTCTTTTTTTGCCTATTATATTTTTTTCATTTTTATGCAAAACCAATTTTACTTGTTGGAGGTAGTCAAAAAATAAAATAAGGTCATTTGAGTCAAAATACCGAGTAATTTTTTCATAATCATTTAGGAACTTAACCTCTATACAAACACAATGTTTTTCCTTCACTTTCCACGTCTTTTTTTCAGTTTATATCTAGTTAATACAGTTTATTTTACAATCATTTTTATTGCTTAAAACTTTATTACATGAACTAAATGAAAAAATGTGTATGAACAGCATGGGAAGTAAAGAAACACTCACTATCAGGTGTCACATAATGAGCTGCTTAAAAAATAATTCGTTTTTTAATAATTAAAGCCTTTTAATAAAATGATTGCAAAAAATCACTTGGTATTTTTAGGGCTTGATGTTTTTTTTTTAAATCATTAATAAAGTGAAAACATAAACTTGTGTGTCGGTCTATCTGTCCTAGCGATTGTGAGCCCCGTTTGGCCTATAAACATGAAATTGCATTCCCTACACTTGATATTTTATGTATCCCTAGTCATATTAATTTATTTATTAAAAAACAAGTTTGTTCATATTGATGCATTTGTTTATTTGCAACTAAAAATAATATAATAATCAGAGAATTTCCTGACAAACAAAGTTAATGAAGTTTAACATTAACAGTTACCTGAATCTAATCCTTTAGCAGTATTCCTAGGCTTGCGAGCTGCTATCTGTGTGTAGAGTGCTGCAACATTGAGGAGAACACAAGCCTTTTCGAATGCGACTGTCCTTTGTGAACTGGGTACCCCAGTCAGGGAGTCATACCTACAGCAGGTAGCAATGTATGTCTATTATAACTATAGAAATTATTTCCTAGCTGATATGACAAATTTGATAATATAACTACAACCTTTTAATTTCAATGTTCTAGAATTACAGAGCCTTATATTTATTTAGATTTGATTAATTTTTAGATATTCTCTCTCTCTCTCTCTCTCTCTCTCTCTCTCTCTCTCTCTTTATTATATATAAGTTAACGATCGTCAACGAAAAACGAGAAGAAAAAGGAAAGAGGTTGAATGTAGTTACTGAACGAGAGTTGTCACAAGACTGTTTTTATTTGAGCTTTTAAAGCCTCTCTAAATACATTCGGGATGTTTACATCCCGATGACTTAAGGATTAGGCTGGCTGCCTACGACGTCAGAACCTTAACTCCCCCCTGCCAGTTTACGCATATCTCTTCGTAAACTCCAAGGTCCGCCGCACGCAGCACACAGCCTGTAATCCCTTACATCACGTTTACGGTCTAATATATTCATAGTCCACACAAAAAAACAGGACACAAAGAAAAGAGATAATACAGAAATAAAACAAAAATAATAATAACAAAAAATAATACATTCGCCCTGGACCCGGTGGCTGCCAGGTAAAAAAAAAAAATGGAACATCCACAATATAAATAATGAAAACAAAAACTCTCTCTGAGCAGCACATGTGAAGTATATGATTCCGGATCAGTTGCTCCGTATCGGATCAAGGGCACACCATCTTACGCACATTCAACACCCTCCCCCCTGTGTTGGGAGTTTCAACTGTTCAATGTGAACGGTTCGCCTCTTCTTTGGGGTGGTCATACTCTCGATGGTCACGAGATTATGTTCCCGAATTATGATGACCTTAAAGGGCCCCTCATACCGAACAAGTTCCTTACTACGATTTGACACGACTTTTCTGTACACAACGGTCCCAATCGATATTGCTCCTATGCGATCCCGCACCTTCAAATTCGCCCGTGCCACGCGCTTGGATTTTTCGCGCATAATCTTATCGCGTACTTTGTACCACATCTTTCCGAGCTGTATGTGGGTGTTATGGAGCTGTGCCACCATTCCCTCATCCACCACCGTCTCTGGCCAGTTCCTCGGTCTCATTCGTAATCCGAACAAAATTTCGAAGGGTGCTAACCCCGTCGTGGCATGTATCGAGTGGTTGTATGCCGCCACCGCCATTGGCATCGCTACGTTCGCCAACAGGCCTTTATCCACCTGGTACACGCGTAAGTGGTCGCTGAGGGTGCTGTGTAACCTTTCGATGGTTCCCCTGCTCTTGGGATGCCCGGGGGTATTAAAATGCCATGCCACATCCCGTTTTTGCATTTCGGCTCTCACGGTTGCATTGTCAAACTCCCGTCCCCCGTCCGACGAGATCCTCTCTGGTATGCCGTAGAATTGAAACCATGTGTTGAGGGCTTGTAATATGGAATCTGATGACTTGTCTCCCACCGCGTAGGCCATAGCCACTTTGCTAAATGGGTCGATGATAGTGACCAACTTAAAACCCCGCCACGTGAAGGTGTCCACTTGAATCTCCGTCAGTGGTGCTTCTGCCGTGGGTGATTCCTCCTGGAGTCCCTGCGGGGGATGTCTATCATATTTTGTCTTCTGACAAACTTCGCATGCTCCGATTACCTCCTGAATAGTCCGCTGCATCCCCCACCAAAAATAGCGCCTTCGTAGTGCTTGTGCCGTCTCCTGCCCACCGCGGTGGTTGGTTTTTCCTTGGTGATACGCCAGTGTTACCTCGCGTTGCTGCTCCTCGTCCCGCAGGGTTTGGACCACGGAAAGACACCGAATGAACGAGCGATCCACCCCCAACAGCTCTTTCTGCCACAGCTTTTTAATTTTGTCCCACACAGTCGCGTTGCCCACGAATAAATGGTGTGGTTTGCCGGGTTTGGACACGTCCTTGAGAGCCTGACAAATTTGATCTCCTCGAACTCCCGGTGGTGACCAAATCGTCGCGATCTGACTCCTGCCGTACGTACTATGGAGTATTTTCAGAGCACCCGATGTTTGAGTTTTCCAAATGATCTGCCTCCGCTTATCATTGATAATTTTGTCCGTCGTCTCCATATCACGCGGCCTCTCTCCTATAGACTCGTCTGATGGTGTGTCCGCACTCCTGTCACTATCTTTCCGCGTGCTGCTCATGCCCGCTTCTCCAGGCGTCCATTCCTCAATGAACTGCCTCATACCGCTCGATGTTTCCCCTTCTTCTATGGCGTTCACCATAATAGCGCGCGACAGCCAATCTGCCACGACGTTGTCTTTGCCTGGCTTATATACAATATCCAGATTGTATTGGGCTAAGAATTCCTTCCACCTTGTTACCATTGAAGAGGTCGGTGATCCGTATGTATTCGAAACCTTCTGCCAAATACATACGGACGGAAGTGCCCAATGGCCTACACTATCCCGAGGAGTTCTCGTTCCAGAGCGCTGTACCGCGCCTCCGTGTCCGTCAGGCGTCTGCTCACGTAAGCCACCGGTCTTTCCCCGTCTTCACCTTCCTGTGACAATACTGCCCCCAAGGCATAGTCGCTTGCATCGGTGGTGATCGTGAAATCCTTCTCAAAATTAGGGAAAGCCAAAATCGGCGCCTCCTGCAAACGTGCCAAGCATTTGCGGATATTCTGCTCTATCAGCGGCGTGATCATTATCCGTGCTCCTTTCCGTAGTAAATTGTTAATGGGTACCATATATTCTGCCATGTCCGGCACGAAACGGCGGTAGTAATTGAGCGTGCCCAGTAATCTCCGAATCCCTTTTACGTCTTTTGGCACCTCCATTCTCTGGATCGCTTCTACTTTCGTCGAGTCTGGTTGAACCCCTTTCTGTGAGATTGTGTGCCCTAAAAAACTAATCTGCTCCTGCCCCAGTGACGATTTGTCTATTGACAGTTTCAACCCGAAATCCCTTAATCTCTCAAATACGTTCCGGAGGTGTTGAATATGTTCCGATTCCGTTCGGCTGAAGATCAGCAGGTCGTCCATATAAATTTGGCACATATTTTCGTCCATTCCTCTCAGAAGTTTGTCCATGAGACGCTGAAAGGTTATTGGAGCATTTTTGAGACCGAACGGCATTCTCGTGAACTCAAAATGCCCTCTTTCAAACGAAAACGCCGTTTTATGTTGGTCATGCGCAGCTAGTTTGATCTGATGGTACCCTGCTTTTAGGTCCAATGTGCTAAAATTTTTTGCACCGTTTAGTCTGTCTAGGATGTCTTCGAACCGCGGGATCGGATATTTTTCGTCCAGGGTATTATCGTTAAGTTTCCGAAAATCCATCACGACTCGGTATTTTTCCTCACATTCTCCCGGTCGACTTTTCTTTTTCACTGCCCACAAAGGGCTACTATACGGAGACGTGCCATCTCTGATAATACCTTGGCGCTTGAGATCCTCGATCTCCTTTCTAATGTGTTGTCTGAGCGCTTGCGGATACCGCCTCTCCTTCACATACGTCACCCACTCTACTTTTAAGGGGATCTCATGTAGCGTTTTCTCCGTTGCTCCTAGCTTGTCCCCTTCAGCGAAAAAAATATCCCTAAACTCGCTCCGCAGACTCTCCCTCCAATCCTCCACTCTCTTAACCGCTCCTATTTGCTCCGTTTCGCCCCTTACGCCCCCCCGGCTTCGATAGGTTCGCTTCCCTATTTTGATCCTCCAGTTATCACCCTCGTTTTCGATGCGCGCGCCTACTTTTCCCAGTAAATCACACCCCACTATTATCTGGTATTCCCGTGGCATGTCTTCCACGACGTGTACTTTTATGTCACCCATTACTTTCACCCATTCTTCCAGCCCCACGACCGCTTCTCCCATTACTTCGCAGGGTCCCCCAAGAGTAAGTAATTTACACTTACATACCTTGATCTGGTGTGCCCTCTCTCCTCCACGCAACCTCTCTAACGCACCACGAGATATTATTGTATTGGTGCTGCCAGTATCAATGAGGCACCTCTCCCCCTTCCCGAACTCGATAATTGGCAAACCACACATCCTTTCCCGCACTGTATTGCACCTTAGGATGCGGTCGCCTCTCTGCTGCCACTCTCCTTAGGCCTCCGT
Organism: Acanthosoma haemorrhoidale; assembly: GCA_930367205.1. Classification (NCBI taxonomy): domain Eukaryota; kingdom Metazoa; phylum Arthropoda; class Insecta; order Hemiptera; family Acanthosomatidae; genus Acanthosoma; species Acanthosoma haemorrhoidale. The sequence continues at coordinate 107,779,451 of OV884009.1, read as the reverse complement.
ACGCCGCTCCCATCTGCGCGAGGGATTCTTCTGCCACTCTCGTCGTCTGCTTCCGCTGCGCTTCGACTCCTCTCCGTCTGTCTCCGACGTCCCTGATGACTCGTCGCCCGATGATCCAATTTCTCTTGGTGTCGCGGTCCGCCTCTCCCGGATTTCCTGGTTATTCACCTCCATTGGTTCTGCTTTGTGAAATTCCCTTCTACGAAACAAGTATGGACATTGTCTTGCTATGTGTCCTTCTTCCCCACACTCAAAGCACTTAGTGCGAGGGCACTGAGCTACCAGATGGCCCGTCTTTCCACAACCATGACATTTCCTTTCTTCTTTCCGAGGTGCGTACCTAGGCCTCGTCACTCCCAATCTTCTCTCTCTTGTCACTCCCCTGTCTCTACCGGCAAACGGCGTTTCCTGTCTCTTCCACACTGCTTTTGGGGTCCTGTTTCTCCTATATGGGATATGGCTCCAATCGTTGTCATCTTCGTTCATTTTTACTTCTTCTTCCCTTGCGCTAGCATCTATCATCGCCTGGGCACATTCGAGGAACGATCGCTCATTAGGGAACATTTCCTTCCTTCCCGTCTCCTTCGCTAATTGTACCTTTAAGATTGTAGACAGGAATCCCATCCTGCCCTCCACTTCATCGGCGCTAGTTGTCTCCCTCATTTTCTCATTTATTTTATTGTAGCGGACAACCAGGACTGCAGCATACTGTCCACTATTCTGTCTCGGAGATTTCATTTCTCGAAACATTTGGAATATATCCTCCTCTGGGGTCCATCGTCCCCCCCCCCATATGCTTTTTTCAGTCTCGTCTTTACTATCTCCCATGGGGTTTCCTCGTCCGCCTGTATCAGGTTCAGCACCTTCCTTTTCACCCTGCACACCAGGTCTGCCTTTATTGACTTAGCGTCACCTGGGTCGAGTAACCCTTCGTCCATCTTGGCTTGTATCCTCTCCATAATCCTATCTCCACCTTTGAGAAAATGATTCAACTCATTTATTTCCCCAGAAAATTTTTCGAGGTCTGAGATCATTTTCCTCATGTCCTGTGACGTCACTGCCCGCACCTTCATCCATGCCAGTGAGTTCGCATGGGCTTCAGCCATGGTTTCTTTAGGTAACTGTGGAACTTCAAACGCTGCCGGCCGCAATTCCACCATTACCTACTTTAATTAAATCACACGAAAGTGAATGAGAAGGAAAAAAAAACAAAAACCAACTCGCACGTTAATGACTCGAACCCAGTAAACTCACGGGTTTCGGCACCAGTTAACGATCGTCAACGAAAAACGAGAAGAAAAAGGAAAGAGGTTGAATGTAGTTACTGAACGAGAGTTGTCTCAAGACTGTTTTTATTTGAGCCTTTTAAAGCCTCTCTAAATACATTCGGGATGTTTACATCCCGATGACTTAAGGATTAGGCTGGCTGCCTACGACGTCCAAACCTTAACTTATATATGGAGATACAAGGCCAGAGGTTGTTGCTATAGTTGGTAAGTGACGCTAGGCTAAGGTCTTAAGAGGGTTACCACTAGGCTATGACCTCTCAATTTGTATTTCTGTTTTCTAATCTAATTTGCTACTTCTTTATTCAGAGAGACAAATCTAAGGCAATTATTATTGGCTCAAGTCCCTTCCTCAAAATCCTAAATGATATTTCTTCCTTCACCATTTACACTCATCCTATCCACTTCTTCACATCAATCTAAAACCTCAGTTTAGTTTGTGACCAAACTCTATCCTGGAAAGACCACAGTTCCTAAATCAATCATCGATCCATTTTCACACTCAAACTGTTCAATCATTCCCGTTATCTCCTTCTATTCCAAACGTGCCAACTCCTGGTCTTCTCTCTCGTGTTTCTCCATTTAGACTGTTGTGGTGTATGGTGGCCTCTTGGATGATTTTGAGGATACGTTAAAGCATCTGATTATTTCCTACAATTTACACTCAGCATCCCCAGAGAATGTCACATTTCACAGCACTACTCCCAAGTTAGGCTTGGGATGGGATGAGCCAGAATACAGCGTACCCTTCAGCCCATCGCCAATACTTCCTTGAATCTCTCCTCTTCAGAACTATCTTTACTATAGTCTTCTCCCATTCAAATCTTGTAATACTAGTTTCTACCCATCTCTCCTTATCTCCCTTCCCACAAATCTACTTCCTTAGACCGTTCTTTTTTTATCCACTCAATTAGGCACTCAATTCACACTTTTTTTAGGCACTCAATTCCCATCAATATTCGTTCCTTACCAACTTTTCCAATATTTAAAACTGAATTTGACTAGTTCCTTATATCCCTTGAGCCTAAAGATTCATAATTCATCAATGTTTTTATTTACTTTTAATCATTCCCTATTTTAATAAATCCCTACAAGCTTTCACACTCATTTTCCACTGGTAAAATTCCTGTATTTTCCTTATGTTCTTCATTACAATTGTGAGCGAATGCCATTCACTGCTATTCATTAATGTTTATTTTGTTCACAATTATGTAAACCTGAAAGAAATGCAACCCATTTACTATTTGGGACCATCCTACTTTCCTGCAGGCTGTCAGATCCCATCTTCTCAAGTATAATGCTGAGAAGCCCATTTTGAGTACTTAACACTCTCTTTGTGACTTTATTATATTTACTGAGTGGTGTGCCAAGTGCTCCACTATTTTGATCAAAATAAGTTAGTATTCAGCCAAGGAATGGGTAAAAGAGTGGACAACAATGTGTGCTATACACTCAGCCGAGTAAGTACTCACCTCAGCTCTTCACATGATCAGTGTGATCATGTCAGATGTGTCAGTTAAGTGTAGGAGTGTTGTATGGTACTCTTTGATTTGATTTTTTGTTTATAAATGACTAAATACGGCAGTGAAATAATTTATTCAAGAATACAGAATTATTTTACTGCTCTAAACCTCTCATAAAAGATCTAGATTATTTGAGATCTTCAAATTCTTTTAATGAGGTACAGTTCCTTCTCAAACATCTCTTTTTAATAGTCACGTTCTTGTTCATAATAGTTTTCTATTATAGCTAATCTTCTTTACATTATGGCATATATGAGCTGATCGGAATATTGTTTTCCTCTCTCACAAAACCATGTTCACCATACTTTTAAACTGATCACAATGAACTGACTTGTCCACAAGTAATCACCTCTCTATCCTCCAATAGTTTCTAGCCCAAGTAACACAAAAAGTACCTCTGCTGGTTTAATGCCACAATTAGGACTAAATTTTATCTATCAGTATCAGTTTCATAGCATATTAAAAAAAAACATTTAGTTAAAATCAATAAATAAAACACTGAAAATAAATAAAATTTAAACATTAAATGTATTGTTGTGATATTTAGATGTTGTGAATTTTTATTTATCAAGACTTTAAATTTGAAATTAGCGGGCATATAAGGGCGGCAAACGACCCGTGTATAACAAGAGAGGAGGTTTTAAAAAGGAAGATGGAGTTAGTTGTTGTTCTGCTGAAAGGATGAAGGTTAGCGTTCTTCCATTGGTGAGCTCATGAGGCCAAGATAGTGAAAATTGTAGAAGAATGAACAATTTTTATTTAATAGTGATTTGTAATGTGGGAGAATATTAGTAGGAAGAATAATTTTATCCAGACAAGAAGGATTGAAGAGATAGAATTGGATATTACTGATCGCGCGGCATACCAAGTTAAAGTGAAGAAGCAAGAAGAATAGTAGATAAAAACTAGTAAATCTGGCCATTCGCGAGCGAATAATATTAAGGTAAAACTGAAATTGTTAATAAATTGCATTTTTTTCACAGATGTGCTTGTATAATAAATTAATGAAAAGTTTTGTAAAATCTAATTTTTCTTTTGCCAGAGATTCTTTTTTATATTAACAAGGACCTATAAACCTCTGATTAAATTTAAATTAAACAAAAACATAACAGTATTTTGGTTTCAAAAAATAAATTTTGTTTTATAACCGTTGACTCCCTTAAAAAATTCACCAAATTTTCTAGGATGTAAGAATCTATTTTGAGAATTAGATTGAATGGGGAACAAAAAGGAAATGGTAAGTATATGATTAATATTTGCATTTTAGTTGTTGATGTTCATTAGTTCAATAATGAGTGCCCCATGATTAAAGTAATAACAATATTTGTCTGATATATGGTTACCATTCAAAATATATGCCAAGGCTCCTGTCAGGTGGGAAAAACCTTCTTTCTACAAAGTACAGCTGATTATAATACTCCAGAAGAAGTGAAATGCCGGAGTGGTCTCTGTGTGGAGTCCTCATTGCCTACAAAAGAAAAGTTTACAGCTATTAAAGCAATCATGTGCTAGATATTGAACATTTGACAATGGTACAATACTATAGTATATTGTGTTGGAAACATAAATCACAGTATAGAAGCAGGTTTATTTTTGAAATAAACATACTTATTTGGTTTTTAAATTAAAACATCATTATTAACATATTTAAATATGAGACAACTAGTGATATTTTTTTTCTGTATTCAAGCTCATCCCATTCCATAAAGTCATGAACCAATTTAATGGAAATTTAAGAAAGAATTAAAACGGTATATGTTAGATTAGAGAAATAGTAAAGTAGTAACAAAACAAAAAATCCCATTGAAAAAGCAGCCTCAATTTTGAAGTTCACCTATTTAAATTGATCTAGATTTTTAACATGTTATTCAACGAGGTAAAATGAATCAAGCAGTGAATAACTCATTTCTGTGGCAATCAGCACAGCTAAATCACCATATCTGTTTGAAATTGTTATTTTTCCAAAGCTTTTTTTTTTTTATTTTATCATCAATATTTAGTTGAATCAATTATTAGTGTATAAAATATATAATACAAGATACAAAAGTGAAGTAACAATACATCATATGAGAGATGCTGTGGGTGTGGGTAAGGGAGTAGTTTCTTGAAGTAGGAAAGGCTTTTTAAATTATTATCTGAAGCCTTTTTGGAAAACTTCAACGTTTTTTCAAACTTAAAATCTTAAGCTCTGCTAAGACCTGACTAGAGAAATAAAATTTAAAAGTAAAAGAAACGAGAGCACACTTTTTTTTATTATAATCGCCCTTATTATATGTGAACCAAAATATGTACAACATTATCCTGGATGTTATTGAATATTTCTATAATATTTCAGATAATTGAATCATTTTTTTTTTTTTTTTGCACTATCTTAGAAAGGCAGACAAAAGACAATTGACCCGGAAATTAATGCCCCTTCCTTCAGGCTTGTCAAAAAATCAACATGTGTGTATAATGTGTTTATTATGAAATATAAGGATAAAAAATATGATAAGCAACATGATGAAAATATCACAAATCCAAGGGGGGAGGAAGAAGACTAAGACCCAGAATCCAATAGCAGCACTTACATGATGTTAAACGTATAATAAGGATATAACATAATATTTATGGTAAAACCTTAAATTTAAACTGGTAAAACCTAAAATTTCTCCAAAGTATCAAAATAATTGGTTTCACTGAGACATGGCAGACTAACCCCATTGATAAATCTTCCCACTTTCAAAATTTTAATATAACACAAAGTATGGATTATAAAGATGCAATTAAAGAAGGAGCTGATGGAGGAATAGCAATTTTCACACAATTCAAGTAAACACTGGATTGTAGATGAGGTGCAACATAAATTAATAATTTTTACTTTTGTATTATCATATTTTTGACTCAAACATACGGAAGATATTTAGTTTTCAGTAAATAACATAATTAACAATAACATATAATAACCAGGTAAAATTTTGTTCATAGCGGGATGCAAACACTGGTGATTTCATCACTCTTTACTACCAATTTGTGGAAGGTACTAATGCCAAAGAACAACATTAACAAAGGAAGAAAACTCGTCAAAGTTATGGAATCTTTTGGATTTATTTGTTTGAGTGGAAGATCGTTAGTGATAAGCCAACTCAAATTACTTTTTTAAAGTAAAAGAAAATCCCACCTCACATTACAAAAAAAAATTCTCATATATAAATCCATCCTAAAAGCAGTCAGGACTTACAGACTTGAACTATAGAAATAAACAAACCCTCGAACATGAAGCTCATCAAATCCTACCAATATAAAGTCCTAAGAACCTTTCTATCCAAATGGAAACCTCCATAATGTCCTTAAAATTTCCACTATCCAAGATTATATTTCTTCAAAATTTTGAAAATTCCATTAAATTAAAATTATCTGACCACCCAAATCCTCTAGCTAAATCAGTTTCAAGCATGACCTATCCTAAAACATACTCGGAGACTGGAATGGAAGGGGTCACGTGGTATTTTGTAAATATTTAGGCAATAAGAGTTCTGGCACTGGTCAGTTTTATCCCCTCATGGTCTGAGCTTCTGCAGCTCTCACACTCTCCTTCACCCTCAATTTCCCCTGCGTAGCGGTGATACAGATGTAGAAGTAGCATAGGGAATTTCTCCAATCCTTGAATTGTAGGCTCCCTAAGATGTGCTTATAGGCCTGTATTGTACGAATATATATTATAAATACGGCATGATTAAGAGAGTAACTTAATCACGTAAGTCATCAGTAAGTTACTGTATTATTGTAAATATGGTATGGATGCGATATTTTATCACAATTATCTATTGCCCCTCTAGGGAAGATTATAATTATCTTCTAATAAAGATTTGTAAAAAAAAAATTGAAGAAACCCATCAATGAAAGGTCTGGATAAATAATCAGTTAACTCATCACATAAATGACCTGAAAAATAAGAATCATTTCTGAATTTTCTGGTTAATTCACTTGCTATCTATTGTTAAGCCATAATCAAAGAAATAATTTCAGAGAAGCAGAAAAAAAGGACAAAATATATCAAGCGAAATTCAACAAAAACTATAGAATGTAGTAATTACATTTTCTCATCAAATTTTTACCAATAAACTGATTGAATAATTGATAAACCGCAATCACCACTTGAAATTTTCAAAAACCCCATAATGGCATAATGACGGGAAATAAAATACAAAAACAAATGGTTAAACGAAAACCAATTAAAAAAACAGTTCAGTAGAAATTACAGAAGATGGAATAACTTTCCTACTGACAACATGATTTTACTAGAATACTATGTAATAATAATTCTAAGGAATTGTCTCCAGATTCTTCCCCACGTGTGGTAATAAGCTGAGGGCGTTAGTGGGTAGGGTGATCTTTACTTCTGGCTGACTTGAGCAGTAGGGGCATGATAACTTGGTTTCCCTGCGTCAGGAAAGCAAGCTAGAATAAGATAGAATTGTAAAGGTTGTTGAGTTGTACTACACCTCTCCTTGGAATCTGTTTCAGTATAACTGTTTGTATCCCGTCGTGTCCTGGTGCCCAGTTTCCCTGATACAGGGGAAGAATCAGCTTTAGCTGCTTCGTAGATACGAACATGTGGTTCTGTTCCATTCCCAGCAGAGGAGGCGGGTGGTACGCAGGTTTACATAATAAACTAAAATCTCTTTACCACAGACCCTATATCTAATCGTCCAATCCTATCTGTCAAACCGGTTCTTTCGGGTCTGTTGTAGCTCAGAATATTTCAACTATCATATACAAGAAGGAGTTCCTCAAGGCAACGTCCTCGGTCCTATCCTACATACCCTGCTGACATTCCTGTGAGTACTAGCACCGTCCTTGCAACTTCTTCGGACGACACGGGAAATCTGTCGTCTTATCCCGACCTGTTAACGGCATCCAGTAATCTCCAAAATAACCTCACAGAGATAGAGAACTGGTGCAACCAATGGCGCATCAAGGTCAATGAAAGCACACCCGTTTTACTCTCCGTCGAGGATCCTGTCCATTCGTAACCTTCAATTATTATAATTTGATACCACTTCCCATGTCTAATACTGTTAGATACCTAGGTTTTCATGAGACAAAAGGCCGACTAGGAACCCTCACACAAGACTTTAAAGACAAGGTCTCGCGATCTATTGTTGTAAATAGATATGTAAGTAGTACCAGGACCAGTGGCTGTCATCGTCACTCCTGTCTTGAGTGTTTGTGGCTCTTTTTCCCTCTCTCTGGTCTTCACCAGATGGCTAATCTTTTGGAGAGGGAGGCAGGAGAAGCTTCGCTGCTCCTGGGCAGAATTTGTATGTATGTATTGTATGAATTGAATTGTACATATCGCAATTAATAATGCTGTATAAACAGATTTAGTTTGATAATAAAAAAATCCAGAACATTGAAATAATGTAGCGGTGATTGGTAAATGTAATATACCGATTTTCTTGTCCAGGGAATGATTATAAGAAATTTAATTTAATTTGTCAGTGATAAATAGCACAAAATGTTAGTATAAAAACAGATAAGGTGTTTATTTTCAAGGGAAAAAAATAAATACAAAATTACTATTATACTTTACTTTATCAAAAGTACATGTTTTAAGTATATAGAAGATAATTATTTACACAAACCCCATCAATGAACCTACTTAATAAACTAAATTAAACAAAAATAACCAAATGGGCATTTATTAACCTATTCACTAAAAGTCGCCTGCGAGCCTTACATTTATTTAATTAACAAAAATGTATTGTTTAAATAAAAAAAAGGAAATTTCCTTGATTAACAAAAACCTATTATCACATCCTACATTTTATATAAATTAGGCTCCGTTTCTGCAGCTCCCTCACGGTTTGCTTTCGAAAAGGAGGTTTCAGGAATGCGCCAACACGACTCGCGCTTCACGCTCGCAGAGAAACTCATGTAGGACCACCAACTTTTTTACGCCTGCGCACTTTTGTTTCTCTCGTGACCTTTTCTTTAGTCCTTGAAGGTTTTTCCTAATGTTAAGTTCCTAAAATAAGAACCGATCCTACCCCGGTGGAAAATAGGGTGAATTTCGAAGATCCGTTATCAGATCCTCGTGATGATAATAAAAAAAAATGTTCAACAAAAAAACCGTTAAAAAAAACAGCCATTATTATAACGGTAAATAACATTTTTTTTTTTTCTGCTTCAAGTGTCAAAAATGTCTTTCTTTTACCGATCAAAAATCCGAGTCGAATTTCCAATTTTCGCTCCCATTTCTTCACTACACCAGAGCGGAATCATAGGAAAAAATTCATTGCAACATTAAACCCGAACGGAAACAAATTTCTAAAATAAAACTCAATTTGCCCGAAACAATTTCTCCCCTGAACGACTATTCCTCAATTTTTTCCAGTCCGTGTGTATTTTTTAAATAAAGAAATTAGTGAGCAATAAATTGATACCCTCCTCCTCATGATATTCTACCTTTAACTTAAGGGGAAAAAACGTTTTCCATTGTTATTTGTTTTAATAAATCCACTTTTATGTGGACTAATGTCATAATAACTATTTTTTAGGTTTATCAATTGTTATGATTTATAGTATCTCCAATACTATTCTTTATTTTCAATACTTTTCTTCTATTTTTTTTTAATATCAAAATTCCTTCATTATCTCAGGTTTTAGGTTCAACAATTACTTGAAAATGCCTAAGTTCACCTAATTAAATCTATTTTACTTTCTTTCTTTTCTATTGTAGGCTGCCAAAATCAGTTACCACCTTCGCAAGTTATACTATTTCAATTACAGTGGAATCCCGATATTTCGTATCCCGATTATTCGTATTTCCGGCTAATTCGTACAAATTTGCCGGTCCCCAGAGGAAATCCCGGTAAGTGCTATAAAAACAATGCATTTCAGTCCCCTCGGTAATTCGTATTATTTTTATGCTCGAGGTCTCTTAAAACGTCTTATAATACGTGTAGGTTTGAACGTAACCGCCAAACTTCGGCACATATGCGAGATGTCCCGACAGAGAGCGCTACTATCAAAGGACGCTCTGAGTTGTAACCTCCTGAATATGGGTACGCTTGTTAAGACAATGGTCAACACTTATTATCGACAGTTGTATTGATTCAGGTTAGTTATAAGTTTTATTGGTTTATTGTTATATTTGTAGCGCTAGCTAATGTGTACATGTTGTATTTGTACTGATAATAAATACATTTAAGACCAGAAATTAGGCTTTTATTTATTATAAACTACAGACAGTAATGACAGAGTTGAAAATAAATTTGAACAATTGAACATATGATAAATTAAACATATGGAATATTAAGCATTCCATTTCATCTCATTCTCCCCGTCTATATTTTGAACTAAAACTTGGTTACATAATCCTTCAGATAAGCAGGAGGCTTGAGAGTTCGTCTAGGTCTTGAGGTTTCAGTGTCAGGTGAAGGTAGGTCGATTTGAACTGTCCGATTGATATTTCGAGGACTGGAGTTATTCAGATCTAGGGTGAACGGTAGACCTGCTTCAGCTCGACCTGTTCCAGCTCCTTCAGGGCTAGGTCGAATTTGAGACATTTCTCTTCGTTCTTCAATAAGTGGAGGGGCTTCAGCTTTTAGCAGTTGATTCACTGCCATCTTTCCGCCTAATACATGCATATTGGGGGTTAGCTTCTAGAAGTTCTGCTTCTTCTACCAAGTCGTCATACTTGCTGGACCGTATGTTTCGTTTGATGAGTACTGGCTCAGGTGTGGTAAGCCAAGTAGGTAAAGCTTCTCCGTTTGAGGTTCGGCGAGGAAAACTAAAGAATCGTTCATGAGGAGTACAATTCGTGGCAGTGCATAACAAAGACCTAATGTAGTGAAGAGCTTCCGGGAGAACTTCTTCCCAATCGCGAGTCTGGAGATTTTTCGTCTTGAGAGCTAGATTTATGGTTTTCCACAAGGTACCATTCAAACGCTCCACCTGTCCATTCCCTTGAGGATTATAGGGCGTTGAGTTGCTAGTGGCTATTCCGTTGGAATGATATTAATTCTCGCGAAATAAAGGAGGAACCTCTGTCCGATTGCACATAAGCTGGAGTCCCAAAAAGCATAAAAAGATCTGTAAAACATTTTATAACAGTGCCAGAGGTTGTGTCTTTACAAGCGTAGGCGAATGGGAATCTAGAATATTCGTCTATGATGGTCAGAATGTAGTAATTCCTCGTCTTCGAGGGGATTGGACCCTTGAAGTCTACATTTATTCGTTCAAAAGGAATAGTTGCTTTGATGAGAGTACCTTGAGATTTGTGAAAACGGGGTTTGACTTCGGCACAAACTGAACAAGTTGAGTTGACCCTTCTAACATCTTCAACTGAAAATGGGAGATTCCTGCACCGCAGCCAGTGAACCATTCTGATGATACCGGGATGGTTGAGAGATCGATGCAACTCCAACAGTCGATCATTGGAGATGGAGCTACAAACTCTAGATAGGGCATCAGCCTTCGTGTTTTCTCTTCCAGGGCGGTAGGTTATATCGAATTGGAAAGGAGCCAATTCGAGTCGCCAACGTAGAATTTTATCATTTTTTATTTTTCTTGAGTGTTTTTGGTTGAATACGAAAGAGAGTGCTTGTTGATCAGTTAGTAGTTGAAAATGTCTACCCAAAAGAAAAGATCTCCATTTCTTGAGAGATTCCACAATTGCAGCTGCTTCCTTCTCAATCGCAGGGTGTGCACGTTCAGACTTAGTGAGTGTCCGTGAGAAGAACGCCACAGGCCGACCACCCTGACTCAAAGTTGCGGCCAAGGCGACGTCTGAAGCATCTGTCTCTACTACCATCTGTTCATTGTCATTTATTGTGGTAACTGCAGCTTCAGCAATACTTAGTTTTAGGTTTTCAAAATCTTTAGTAGTTTGATGATCCAGAGGGAAGGTCTTAGAGTCGGTCAGTGATCTAATTTTATCAGAATAATGTGCAATCCATTTCGAGTAGTGAGCAAAGAGCCCTAGAGCACGCTTCAGTGATGCAGCGTTATGAGGAGGTGGCATTTCCAATAGGGGTTTGAGGCGCTCTGGATCCGGTCGGATATCGTTATGAGATACCAAGTGCCCAAGCGAATGTATGGAAGTCAGGTTGGATTTGCTTTTTCTTTCGTTGATTTTGAGATTGTGTTTGTCAAGAGCTGCAAGGAGTCGAGAGAGATTCAGATCATGGTCATTTTTATCGTGCCACATACAGTTATGTCATCCAAGTACGAAAACACTCCAATTAACTTCTCTTGTGTTATAACCTTGTACTTAACTCGCTGGAAACAGGCGACACCATTTGTCACCCCAAAAGGGATTCGGTTGAATTGGTAAAGTTTTCCCGCAGCCTCGAAAGCCGTAAAAGGTTTTTCTTCTTCCAAAATGGGTACCTGGTGGTATGCTGACTGAAGGTCAACCGTGCTGAATATTTTGTAGGCAGCAACTTTCCTAACCAAATCATCGATGTTTTGGAGCGGATATGCGTCAAGAAACGTGAATTTATTTATTGTCTGCGAGTAGTCTATTACCATGCGTTTTCTGTGGTGTTCACTTTCAGTAACTAGTACCTGAGCCCTCCAAGGAGAGTTGCTTTCCTCAATCACCCCCTCAGACAGAAGTTTGGACGTTTCATCGTGTATGAACATGAGGTCAGCCTCAGTGTATCGCCTGGACTTTGTGGCAATAGGCTTGCAGTCTGCTGATAGATTACCAAATAAGCGAGGAGGTTCCACAGAGGCACCGGTAGAGGCACATATAGTGAGTGGGGGCTTTGATCCACCAAAAGAGATTGAAACGTCAGAATATTCCACGAGTATATCATGGCCAATCAATACTTCAGCACAAAGGCCTTTCATGACTGTTAATTTGCATGAAGGATACATATGTTCGTTTAGTTTGAGGTCGACCAGAACATGTCCTTCGATTGTAGAGGAAAGCGAAGTTGAGGCCATTGAAACCCTCCCCTCCCCCGGAAAAAGAGGAATCTTGTGTTTGAGAGTGAAATTGTGGTCTATAAAGCTAGAAGAGCTTCCAGTGTCAATCAAGCAGCGAGCACGAGTGTCATTGATTTCTACTGGAATGATTGCTCGACTCAGCAGATTTAAATGTTCCTTGTTGACTGTCGCAATGACGGAAGCGGAAACTTTAGTGCTAGCACTTTTTCTACATACTTTAGCATAATGCCCCTTGATACCACATTTTCCACATTCAGCGTCTCGTGCAGGACATTTAGGGCGGCGATGTTTGTCAAAACCGCAAAAATAGCATTTATCACCCGATTTAAAGAACTTGGAGATGGCACATAGAGTAGTGTCCATTTTCTGTGCAGGAGCAGCTTCCTGAGACGAAATAGGGGTGCAGCTAGCGCTAGAGTAACTGCTTAAGGGTTGCATGTACCCCTCAGCCTGTTTTTGAGCTGCCTCCAACGAGAGGGCCTGGTTGATAGCGTCGTCCAAACCTAAGGTGTCATTTTCTAACAAACGCTGACGAATCTGAGTGGACAGCAGGCCATTGATGAATGCGTCACGGATATATTGATTTTTGTGATCCATGGCACTTACAGCCTTAAAGTCGCAATCCTTGCTAAGGATTTTCAAGGTTTGAATATATTGGTCGATTGACTCAGTAGGTAGTTGTTTCCGAACTGCTAAAATATGTCGAGCATAAACTTCGCTCTTTCTTTTGACAAATACGGAGTTCAAAGTATCTACAACGTCAGCATAAGAATTACAGTCGCTGACTAGTTCATAAACGTCATAGGATAGGAAATTAGTGATTAACTTAAGCTTATCTTCATCATTAAGATGTTCCGTTGTAGCATCGACGAAGTTTTGACACGTCTTCAGCCAATGGGTCCACTCTTTAGCGGCAGTCGGAGAGTCGGGTTTTCCATCAAAGCGGCTTGGCTTGAGAAACTTGTCCATTGTGATTTGATTGTATATAATAAATAAAATTGTTGTATTTGTACTGATAATAAATACATTTAAGACCAGAAATTAGGCTTTTATTTATTATAAACTACAGACAGTAATGACAGAGTTGAAAATAAATTTGAACAATTGAACATATGATAAATTAAACATATGGAATATTAAGCATTCCATTTCATCACAGTACATATGTTTAATATTACAGTTCTAAACTGCATCTGCAAGTGTTCGATTTATAACCTGAGAACCTCCACCTCCTTAAGTTTCTGAATTCGTAACTTACATACGTATTCCAGCTTAAAAACCTCGTTAATTCGTACTGTTTCAAGAAAGGGAAAGAGGACAGTGAGAGACCAGAGAGCAGAATGAGTACGAGATAAATGTTTTCTATGAAATCCCATATGTAATTCGTATTATTTTTACTGAAAGGAAATAAGGAGAGGTGAGAGGGAAAGTTTCAGAGTTTTCTTTCGTTTCTACAGTTAAGTCTCGTTTTCGTTATCGTTGTAACACGTTGCCATGCCTCCGAAAATAGTTAGCCTTTCTATTAAAGAGAAACAACAAATCATAAAGGCCATGGCCAGTGACTTTAAGCAAATTGACGTATCCAAGCGTTTTAACGTCCCTCGTTCCACGATCACATCAATCCTGAAGAACAAGGACAAAATAACTTCCCAGACATCAAGCAGCAAAGTAAAACACTTCAAGACTGCTGATTTTAACAAATTGATGAGAACTTAAAAAAATGGCTCGCGCAAGCAAGGAATTAAAATGTACCAGTTGGAGGAAATATACAAAGGAATTGACAATACCCGTCTGCAAGGATTGCGTGAAAAAAAAATTACGGATTTTTTTTGTACAAATGATTGGTGTATATTTAATCTAGAACATAAGTATGTACATATTTTTTATTGCATGTATTGTTTATTGTTTAGTTTAGTATTAAGCAGTGTTTATTGCATAGTTTTTATCCTTACTACAGTGTACATACTTCTTTATGCATACATGTTTGCATTAATACGTTTTTTAATTTTGTACTCCCGATAATTGGTATTCCCAATAATTCCTACCAAACTGTCAGTCCCTTGACAATACGAATTATCGGGATTCTATTGTATGACCGTTTTAATGTGTAATTGACATAGCCAAAGGATGACGAGGTCTGTCAAAAACTATAGAAGAGAAGCAAGCTATTGGTGCCTTTGAGCCTAAATTATACCATATCTTCCAACCCAACTCCCCATTATATTATGGGGAGGCTGCTGTCATGGGGTCACCGATTTCAATAAAACTTTTTTTGGTGACAATGGGTCGATAAATATCTAACACGTGCCCGAGCGTACTTGCCGAGAAAAAAAAAGACAGTTTAAAAACTATTTTCTTTTGTGTTTCATCCTTTGTTCTGCGTGTAAATTAAGGTTGTGATACATCATCCGATTTGTTTTCTTTTTTTACAAAGAATATTAAAACAATAAGTCGGTTTGTATTAAATGAGGATGGTTTATTGGGAAAAAAAACAAAAACACAGGACACTTCAAGTTGTTAGTTATGTACATTTTTATTAGGCGACTCTGTGGTTCCTTCCTCTTTATGTAGCTCCATGGGTGAGCTTTGCTTTGTGTGCAAAATGGTGGTAGCGCCCTATAGAAATGATTATTGTATAGTGTAACATGTGACATGATCCTATAAATAAAACTGTTTATCCGGAAGATGTTATGGATAAATCCACTCTCCTTCAAACTACAACACAAGTGAAGAAGATAAAACGAAATGTTTCAGAAAAAATCAAGTCCTTATTCGTTTTTAGCACCTCTAAAAACTTATAAATACGATTTTTTTAATTACAAAGAACTTATAAATTTTTTTTTTTTGCTAGATTCGTCGGGGGAGCGAAATCTTTTATTCCGCTTAAACCTTCATAACCTTGTATCTAATTCCAACATTGTTACAACCAGTGTACAGCTTGTTTCCTCTCTTTTAGTACAAGCGAATATCAATTAAGGAATATGTATTTATATTTACCTAGAAAATGGCTCAATGAGGATTAAAACTACGTATGTAAATAAGTTAAAGTGATTTTTTTTTTGTCTCTAATATCTGATTTCTAACAATAAACCATTTTTGGAATTAAAGCAGGGTAGTGAGTGGGTCAGCTTACCTGTCTCATCTCCATGAAATCACTCATTGCCTTGTCGTATTTCGAACCATCCTCACTATAATGTTCCAGTATGAAATCCTGAAAATAAAAAATTATTATGCTGCAAAGATTATCGAAGCCATTCTAGGCAAAAGCTAAGATTCAAGATACCTTGAAGGGCTCCCGGAAGTCTATATCTTTTGTCTCTTTAAGTCCAAGCGGAATCATGGGCATCACAGGTTCTGAACTAAAACAGATGAAGAAATACATTAAAATGTTTAATTAGTGAGTATTTATGAGAATTTACTTAATCAGGCAATGTAGACACCTACTAGAAACTTAAAACCAAGAGACGACAATACATTTCTTCCCGGGGGGGTGGGGGGGGGGAGTTAATGTTACAGGGATATAAATACTTTTTATTTAAAAGTAGACATTAAAAAATTTATAATATATATATTATATCTGTGTGTGTGTGTGTGTGTGTGTGTGAGTGAATGTATATTATATATATATTTTTCCAATTTATATATATGTATATATTCAATTTATATATACTATAAAAAATATATGTACACCTCCTCTATACTATACTACACTACACTAAACTATACTATACTATACTATACTATAATATACTATATACTACATACTATAAGTAATCGTCTCCCAGCTGTAGACGATCGAGAAAAAGGAATGAATGAGGTAGATGATATAATAAGAAGGTTTGTTTTATAACTGGCTTTATTTTCCTCCTGATCCTCTATACCGTATGTGGGCAACAGCCGGCCCGCGGGCCGGATCCGGCCCGCTGTAAGATTTGATCCGGCCCGCGAGACATTTTGAAAAACCCAATTTAAAAAAAAAAAATACACTACTTACTCATACTCATGGAATCAAGTGAGCGAGCAAGCCGAGTGGCGGTGATCATCAAAGAGTGAGGCGGCAAACATCAAAGTTCAAAGCCATTGATGTTTGCCGCCACACTGGCGGCGCAACAAAGGATTATTGCTTCGCAATTGTATTGTTCTACACTAGACGATTCTAGATCATTCCTTCATTTTGCCTATATAAGCGGGTGGATGGCCGGAACTTAGTTCAGTCCTATTCGAGCTACCGTGGTGATAAGTTTGCTTTGTGACTTTGTGTGCATCTTGAGTGCTTACTAATTATACCTATTTTCTTATTAAGTTTATCGAACGATAAGTAAATGAAAATGATGTCTGGTGGAAGGAAACGAAAAGTAGATGCAGAGGGTCGCCAGTTTCAAGAAAAATGGACTGAAGAATTCTTCTTTATCTTGCACAATGGTAAGCCTATTTGTTTGATGTGTAATGAATCCATTTCGGTGATGAAAGAATTCAATATAAAGAGGCATTACTCAACTAAGCATCCTACGCTGCTCTCACTGACAGGACAAATAAGAAAAGACAAAATCCAGAAACTTACCGCAAATTTGGAAAAACAGCAGCAAATATTTCATAGACAAAGAACACAACTTGATAATGTTGTGAAAGCTAGTTTTATAGTTAGTTCAAAATTGGCAAAGTCATTGAAACCATTTGCCGAAGGAGAATTTATCAAGGAGTGTATGTCAGAAGTTTGCAGTGTTTTGTGTCCTGAAAAGAAAAATGAATTTGAAAAAATTAGTTTGTCAAGAGGAACCGTTGTACGACGTATAGAAATGATGGCTAATGATATAAAAACAACATTGACTGGCCGTATGACTGGTATTGAATCATTTTCCATAGCATTAGACGAGAGCACCGATTTGTCTGACATAGCTCAACTGGCTATATTTATTCGAGGTGTTGATAAAGAATTCACTATTACTGAGGAATTGCTTGCTTTACAGCCGCTAAAAGGAACCACTACAGGAGAGGACATTTTTAATGAAGTTCAAAAGGTATTCACAAGTTTTGGCTTGCCATGGTCGAAATTAGTTGGAGTATGCACAGATGGTGCACCTTCTATGGTCGGCTTACGTAAAGGTTTCATCGGAATTTTGAATGAAAAAGCAACTGAATTAAATGTGCAAAAAGATGGTTTGATAGTCCTTCATTGCATTATCCACCAACAGAACTTGTGTTCTAAGTCCATTCGACTCCAGAATGTTATGAATGTGGTAGTAAAAACCATCAATTTTATTCGATCCCGAGGGCTTAACCATCGTCAGTTCAAGGCGTTTTTGGATGAAATATCAGCCGAGTATGACGACGTAACATATTATTGTGAAGTCAGATGGCTAAGCAAAGGGAAAATGCTGAAACGGTTTTACGAGCTTAGAAATGAGATAGCAGAATTTATGCAAATAAAAGATAAACCACTATCTGAATTGAGTGACGCAAAATGGATATGTGACTTAGCATTTCTTGTCGACCTTACAGGCCATTTGAATGATTTAAATTTGAAACTTCAAAAACAAGGACAGTTAGTAAATGATTTGTACAGCCATTTGAAAGCGTTTCAGAACAAAATCCGCTTGTGGGAGGCACTTATGCTGTCTGGTAACAGTTACCATTTCACCACGCTCTCTGCGTATGAAAATATTGCTTACGCTCAATATGCTGAAGAACTCAAGTTACTGTCGGAGCAATTTTCGATCAGATTTAGCGATTTCAAACACATGGAAGACTGTTTCAATTTATTTGCTACTCCAACAAAAAGTAATGTACAAAATGCTCCAATACACTTGCAAATGGAGTTGATCGAGATTCAAGAAAACTCACTCCTAAAATCTAAATTTGAAGACGTGGAGTTGTGCGATTTCTACAAAAAATACCTCGAAGAAGACCATTTTCCGCAGCTTAGAAAATTTGCAAGAAGATTGATTTGTGCGTTTGGCAGTACTTATAAATGCGAACAGTTCTTTTCATTGATGAAAGTTAATAAATCAAAACATCGTACAAGGCTGACTGACGATAATTTGGAAAATTCTTTACGTCTTTGTACCAGTGGAATTAATCCAAACATCGATGAATTAGTTTCCCAAATTCAAGCTCAAGTGTCTCATTGATTTCGGTGTCGCTATTTAACTTTCGTAGTTTGTAACAATTCTAAATTTAACGATTTAATTTAATGCTGTAGGTACCTATTTTTTCATTTCATTTTGTTATTTTAATAAATTGTGTTGTAATAACATTGTCGTATTATTTCATGGCTGACTGATATCTATCGCTAAAAATTATGAACACTACTTTAAAATGCACTACTTTTAAACGCGGCCCGCGAACGTATTTGCACACTAAAGTTTGGCCCATAACATGTCAAAGGTTGCCCATACCTGCTCTATACACACGTTACGGGTTTGTTTACCCTAGGCTACAAGGTATTAGGCTTAACATTGCCGTACCGCTAGACGTAACTTATATATATATATATATATATAAGTTAAGCTCCGGGCAGCATCAGTACTCAACCTTAATCCCCGAACGTCGGGATGTAAACATCCCGAATGTAAATATACAGGGTTATAGACTCGAAATAAACAGTCTAGTTCTAACTTTCAAGCGTGTTGTTTCTCTGTACCTTTTTTCCCTTTGTTTTTGAATTCTAAAGCCGGTAAGCATTAACTTATATATAAGGCCTGGGCACTGTTGGTACGCAGTCTTAATACCAAAACATCGGGATGTAAACATTCCGAGTGTATGTGTATGGGATTAAGAGCTATGAATAGAGCAGTCTTATACTATCGCTTGCCCTATTCATTTCTATTACCTCTTTCTCGATCTTTTCTTACTGTTCTAGTTCTCACGAACGTTAACTGGTGCCGAAACCCGGGAAAAAAATTAAGGAACACAGTTCGGGGAAATTTTGTTGTGGCCCGATTTAGATCGATACACATAGAAGACGATATGACGGAGAAAGTGGCGTATTAAGATAGCCCGTCTTAAATATCGTTGATGGGACGGAACCTAGGAGAGTGGGCCTGCTACCGGAGACTCACGCAAATGCACTCGCCCTGATGAGGGTGAAGACTATGAACACCCAGGATCTAAGAAAAGCGATTTCGGATCTGGAGAAGTTTACAGGTGAGCTGGGTGAACTTAATCACTTTTTAAAGGGAGGAGACCGCCTCACAGCGTTAATCGGGACAAAGGTGGAAGGCAATTGGCTGGACCTCAGGGACGCGGAATCACTGAGCGCGGCTAGATATGTCGAGTAAAAAGAAGCATCCTGAATCAGATCCAAGATGACGAGGAAACCCCATGGGAAGTGGTAAAGGCGCGACTAAAAAAAGCGTATGGAGGGGGGCGTTGGACCCCTGAGGAAGATATTTTTCAGATGTTTCGGGAAACGAGGTCTCCGAGACAGAGTAACGGACAGTATGCCGCAGGTCTGGTAGTCCGTTACAATCAGGTTACCGAAAAGATGAGAGAGACGTTTAGCGCGGAAGAAGAAGAAGGCCGGATGGGCTTCCTGTCAACAATATTGAAGGTGCAGCTGGCCAAGGAAACGGGAAGAAAAGAGGGATTCGCTCACGAACGCTCTTTCCTAGAGTGCGCGCAAACGATGATCGACGCCAGCGCTAGGGAAGCAGAATTGGGTATCCGAGAAGACGAGAGTGACTGGAGCCGGGTCGTTTATAAAAAAATCAGGACCCCAAAGACCGTATGGAAGAAACCCGAAACAGCGTTTACGGGTAGAGATAGGGGGGTGACAGGAGAAAAGAAATTCAGAGGAGCAAGGCCTAGATATATGCCTCGTAGAGAAGAGAGGAGGTGCCACGGATGTGGTAAGACGGGTCACTTGGTGGCACAGTGCCCTAGAACGAAATGTTTCGAGTGCGGGGAGGAAGGGCATATCGCAAGACAGTGCCCGTACGTATACAGAAGAAGGGAATTCGATAAGGCAGAACCTATGGAGGTCAACGCCCAAGAAGTTCGTGAGAGGCGTAGAACAACCCCCAGAGACACAGGATCGTCAGCTGATGATTCATCGGGAACATCGGAAACTGAGGGAGACGAGCCAGGGCACCACAGGAGTGGAGAACAGGAGAAGCAGAAGAATAAATCGCGTCGATGGGAGTGGCACGTAGAAGCCTGAGGAGAGTGGAAGCAGAGAGGCGACCACATCCTAATATGTAATACGGCGTGGAAAGGGATGTGCGAGTTGCCAATTATTGAGTTCGAGAAGGGGGAGAGGTGCTTAATAGACACAGGTAGCACCAATACGATAGTGTCGCGTAGTGCACTAGAGAGGCTGTGTGGAGGAGCGAGTACACACCAGATTAAGGTATGTGATTGTAAACTACTCACTCTGGGGGGACCCTGCGAAGTGATGGGAGAGGCGGTGGTAGGACTAGAAAAATGGGCGAATGTAGGAGGGGAAAGAACGGTGCACGTCGTAGAGGAGATGACGCGTGACTATCAAATAATTGTGGGATGCGATTTGTTAGGACGGGTAGGCGCGCGCATAATGAACGAAGAGAAAAACTGGAGGATTAGATTAGGGGATTTAACGTATCGGAGTCAGGGGACAGTACGGGGTGGAAAGGTACGAATTGGGGCGGTAAAGGGAGTAGAGGATTGGAGGGAGAGGCTGCGTGACGAATTTAGAGACATTTTTTTCGTAGAGGGAGATCTGTTAGGAGCGACAGGGAAGACAGAGCACGAGATACCTCTAAAAGTAGAGCGCGTAACATACGTGAAAGAAAGGCGATATCCTCAAGCACTTCGTCAACACATCCGGAGGGAAATCGACGAATTAAAGCGTCAAGGGATTATCAGAAATAGCACTTCGCCGTACAATAGTCCCCTGTGGACGGTGAAAAAAAAAATAGACCAGGCGAGGAAGAAGATCATTACAGAGTAGTTATAGACTTTAGAAAGCTCAATGAGAACACTCTAGACGAGAAATATCCTATTCCACGCTTTGAGGATATACTGGATAGGCTGAGTGGAGCGAAAATCTTCAGTACGTTAGATCTGAAAGCGGAATATCACCAGATTAGGCTGAATGCGAATGATCAGCATAAGACGGCGTTTTCATTCGAACGAGGTCATTACGAGTTTACAAGGATGCCGTTCGGTTTGAAAAACGCCCCGATAACATTCCAGCGGCTAATGGATGAACTCCTGAGGGGAATTGATGAGAACATCTGCCAGATCTATATGGACGACCTCATAGTCTTCAGCCGTACCGAACCAGAACATATAGAACACCTTCGGAGTGTTTTTAAGAGGTTAAAGGAATTTGGGCTGAAATTATCGATAGAAAAGTCGTCCCTGGGTCAGGAGACCATTAGTTTTCTGGGACATACTATATCTCGGCAGGGAGTCCAACCGGACTCCATGAAAATAGATGCGATCCGGAGAATGGCGGTGCCAAAAGATGTTAAAGGCATTCGGCGGTTATTGGGGACGCTAAATTATTATCGCCGTTTCGTTCCGGATATGGCGGAATTCTTGGTCCCTATTAGTAATTTATTACGCAAAGGGGCGCGAGTGATAATCACGCCACTAATTGAGAAAAATATCCAGAAATGTATGGAACGGTTGCAAGAAGCACCTATCTTGGCATTTCCAAATTTTGAGAAGGCGTTTACTGTCACAACGGACGCAAGTGAGTACGCCTTGGGAGCGGTATTGTCCCAGGAGGGAATCGATGGGGAGAGGCCGGTAGCATATGCGAGCAGAAGGTTGACTGACACGGAGGCGAGGTACAGTGCCCTCGAACGGGAACTACTGGGTATCATCTGGGCCATTGGTCACTTCCGCCCATACGTATTTGGGAGAAAATTTAAAGTCCACACCGATCACAGACCGCTGCAATGGGTGGGGAAATTAAAGGAATCATCCGCACGCGTGACACGGTGGAAGGAGTTTCTGTCGCAATACAATATGGAGATTGTGTATAAGCCAGGGAAGGATAATGTCGTGGCAGACTGGCTGTCGCGTGCCATTATGATGAATGCTATTGAGGATGGCGAGAAATCAGGGGGTAGTCGACAATTCCTTGCGGAGTGGACGCCAGGAGAAGCAGGAAGTACCGATCTGCGGGAAGATGGTGGCGCGAGACATAGCCCCACATCAGAAGAGTCTGTGGGAGAAAGACCACGAGACATGGGAACGTCTGAGGAGATTATCAACGACAAACGTCACCAAATCATTTGGAAGACAAAAACTTCGGGCCTGATGACGGTGACGTACGACGAATACGGTCGAAGCACAATTTCGACGATCTGGTCGGAGCCGGGAGTGAGGCTAGAGCAAATTTGCCAGGCACTGAAAGATGCCTCCAAACCGGGAAAAACGTACCACCTATTTGTCGGTAACGCGACGATTTGGGAGAAAATTAGAAGATTGTGGCAGAGCGAGCAATTAGGAATCGACCGCACGTTTATAAGGTGCCTATCGGCGGTTCAGACGTTGCGTGACGTGGAGCAACAGCGGGAGGTCACACTTGCGTACCACCAGGGGAAGACGAATCACCGTGGCGTGCAAGAGACAACGCAGGCGCTACAGCGGAGATATTTTTGGTGGGGGATGCGACAGACCATCCAGGAGATCATAGGGGTTTGTGAAATCTGCCTGAAAACCAAATATGACCGCCATCCACCACAAGGACGACAGGAGGAGACACCCACAACAGAGTCGCCACTGATCGATTTACAAATCGACACGTTTGCGTGGCGTGGATTCAAATGGGTCACTACAATCGACACATTTAGTTAGGTGGCTATGGCATACGAGGTGCGGGACAAATCGGCAGACGCTATTCTGCATGCCGTCAACTTGTGGTTTCAATTTTATGGCATCCCCGAGCGCATTTCGTCGGATGGTGGGAGAGAGTTTGACAACGCCAAAGTTCGCGCTGAGATGAAAAATAGAGACGTGGTATGGCATATTAATACCCCGGGACATCCCAAAAGTAGAGGAAACGTTGAGCGCCTGCACAGCACCCTCAGCGATCACCTGCGGGTATACCAGGTCGATAAGGGGCTGTCAGCTAATGTTGCGATGCCAATGGCGGTGGCGGCGTATAACCACTCAATTCACACCACCACGGGATTTGCGCCGTTTGAAATTATCTTTGGGTTACGCGCGAGACCGCGAAATTGGGCAGAGACGGTGGCGGATGAAGGGAGCACGGAACAGCTCGTGAATACCCACATGCGGCTGGGAAAAATGTGGCGTATAGTGCGCGATCGTATATCGGGGGAAAAAACCAAACGCGTTGCGAGGGCAAATATGAAAGTCCGGGACAGAATGGGGTCGATTACGATCGGGACCGTCGTTTATAGGAAATTAGGTTCGAATCGGAGTAAAGAGCCGGTCCGATATGAAGGCCCTTTCAAGGTTGTTGTGATCCGAGAACACAATCTTGTAACTATCGAGAGTGTGGACCACATAAGGAAACGGCGGACGGTTCATATTGAACAACTTAAACTCCCACTCTAGGGGGGGGGGGGAGCGTGAGTAAACTGGTGTGTCATCGATCCGACACGAAGCAAGTAATTGTGTTGTTATAGGTCATATTGTTAATTTATGTGACATTCAGACAGAGAGTTCTGTTCTTAGTTTTTATAGTATTATTATTTTATAGGAGGTTTTATTATTTTGTTTTGTACATTTATATTTTATTTGACTTGTTTAAATGTGTCTTTAGTAGTGTGATGGATTATAGATTGTGTATTGGGTGCGCTGGCCTTGGCCCTTAAGAACCCGAGCCACCTGATTGTACACTCGGGTCGGACTTAGAGTTTACGAGGGAGTGTGCGTAAACTGGCGGGGGGGAGTTAAGGCCTGGGCACTGTTGGTACGCAGTCTAAATACCAAAACATCGGGATGTAAACATTCCGAGTGTATGTGTATGGGATTAAGAGCTATGAATAGAGCAGTCTTATACTATCGCTTGCCCTATTCATTTCTATTACCTCTTTCTCGATCTTTTCTTACTGTTCTAGTTCTCACGAATGTTAACTTACATATATATAGTTAAATATCTTCAAAGCACACAAGACTTTTTAAAAAGATTTATTTTGAATAACAAACATAAATGACATGGTAATATACAGATCTAATCTAGCATAGTGACGGGCTAATGAGATACAATAGACTGACCTCCTTCTCTGATTCTCACGGGGTTTAAATAAGAGTCAGCAAAGGGGTGATTCATAGTTCTTAGAATGTTAGCACGGGTGCACTATAACTCCCCGCAGCCTTAAGTTTTGAACTCTGGTCAAAACAAACATTTAATTTTTACATTTTAAAAACTTGATTTATACAATTTACTTAAAATTACTTTATGATCATCAATAGTAATAGGTGTTGTTGAAACCTTTACATTATTTAAAGGTAAATTTGAATTTTGGATCTTTTTACAATTTCTTTTATAAATAAAAATGTTAATTAGTACAATGATTAGAATAATACATAATACAAAAGAATAATGATAAATATTAGCGTTGTCTACAAAGGACAATATTTCTAATTCTGGTATAGTATAATTATTTGTTTCTAACATAGTTGTATTTAATATTACATTTTCATAAAATGGTTGTAAAATAGTGTTAAAATCATGAGTATAAATTTTATTAAATTCTGGAAAGCAATCCTCCTTACTAATATTAATTAATCCTACATTTGGTAAAAATACAGTGTTATTATGACAATCTGTTAATTTTTTAATATTTACAGTGATATATTGCTTAATATGATCTAAATATCTTATATTATTTTGATTACTTAATACTAGTTTACATTCTTTTAAATTTCCGTTATGTACAATAGATGAAACACATTTTGATTCTGTTTTATTAAGATTTATACAGTAATAATTGTCAATAAAAATACAACTTCCTTGATAGAGAGTGGCTCCTTTTTGTAAGTAAAGATCAGTTTTTAAATCAATTTCGTAAATTGTCTGGTTTATAATTCTTGGTACTGATATCACAAAATATCCTTTATAGGATTCATCATGAATTGGTAATTTGATAAAAGTATGGATTATATTGTGATGAGTTGAACAAAAGATTTTACTATTTGTCCATAGAATTTCAGTATTATCTGAGATTAGTTTTATGTTACTTGGTAGATTTTTTATTACATCAATCATTAAATTGGTGTGAACAATGCCAAGCTTACAAAATTCTAAAGATAAAGTTAAATCTTTAATTTTATTTAATAAATGCATGATGTGAATATATAAGTCATAAGCTTTTTCATTTTGTCCTAGCGATTCGAAATTTTGTCTATTAATTATGAAATTTTTATTAATTGTTTTGATTTCATTCTGGTAATCCTCAATCAGACGTTTATTAATATTGACAGAATTTTCGATGTTATGTTCAATCTTATAATTATTTTGTTCTACATTTGAAATTATTTTATCGTAGTATTCCTTGTCGTCATTATTCATATTACCTGTTATCCAACTAATAACATTACCTAGACCATTTATCAAGCCTCGTCTGTGACGATTTTTAATATCTCTTTGTTGCATTAATTGAAATTGTTCAAAAACTTCGTTTGTTAAATCTTTTAGCAAATGATACATTTTATGTGATCTAAAGTTAGTAACATGATCTTCAATATTTATTATTTCTACTTCTAATAAACTTAAATTATAAAAATGATAAGTTTCATAATATTGATTAACTACTCTAATATTATTTACAGAATAATGGAGAATTCCTGGAGAGTTAGTGAGATCTACTACTTTTATCGTCAGAATCTTCTGAAGATGAAGTATCAGAATTATTGACATGTAGTGAATCTTCATCTGAAACAAAATGTTTCCTCTTTTTACGTTTGTTGGGTCTCCTAAAGTTATCAACATGTGTTGTTAATTGCCTAGCGCCTTGGATTAACACATTTACTTTTCTGAATTTGTCTCTACTTTTAATCTTCGATTGAGTATCTTTGATAAATTCTTGATTTATTAATTCAGGTGGATCTTCCCGATTTTTATTTAATTTTTCTGTACGCTTTATCTTTTCTTCATTAATTTTTGTGTGAGCTAATTCATGCAAAAGTTGTAAATCTTTATGATACTTTTGTACGTATAGTTCTGTTATACTAATATTTTTGTTGTTGTTATTTTCTTTTATAAATCCGAAAGTGATTTCATTGGGTGTTAATTTTAGATTGTTATTTAAGGTATTATTGTACGCAATAATTGCAAGTTTTAATTTTTGTTCAAATGAATAAGATTTTCTCTCATGCGAGATAAGTCTTAGTAATTCGCTTAGTGTTAAATGAACTCTATTTAATAATCCCAAAGAATTTGAGTGATTAGTGGATGTATAATGTAATAAAATATCATTGTGGTCACAAAATTGTTTAACTAAATTGTTTTTCATTTCTGTGCCTTGATCTAATGAGATCTGTACTGGCGTAGGATAATGAGATAAATAATTTTGTAAACAATCACAAATATTGATTGCATTGTGTGTTGGAATAACTTGTGCGAACAATCTTTTTGAGAAAGTATCAACAGCAGTAAATATTATTTTCCTTTCATACTTCAAAATGTCAATCATTAATTCTCGAAAAGGTTTTTCTGGTGTTGGGGTTTGTTGAAATTTAGTTTTGATAGGTTTTCTATCATACTTTGATTTTTTACAAATTTCACATTTGTTAATGTATTCTGTAATTTTGTCTTTCATATTGGGGAAATAAACTTGTTTTTTTAATTTTTCAAAAGTTTCTAATATTCCACGATGTTTAGTTTTTCCTAAATGATAGTTTTCAATAGTTTCGCGTTGTTCATTTACATTTTCTACGTCATTGATAAAGTTAAAATAACGTTTTATTCTTACAGAAGGGAATTCGT
Organism: Acanthosoma haemorrhoidale; assembly: GCA_930367205.1. Lineage (NCBI taxonomy): Eukaryota > Metazoa > Arthropoda > Insecta > Hemiptera > Acanthosomatidae > Acanthosoma > Acanthosoma haemorrhoidale. Next base: position 107,751,810 of record OV884009.1, on the reverse strand, counting down.
TTTCTATTATATTTTGAATCTCTTTAAAGTATTCATCGTAAGTTTTTTCTAAAGTTTTTATGTTCGGTGAACAGAAAATTCCGTAAGTCTTGTCCGGTTCTACGATCTGGTAGAGTAGAGTTTGCAAGTCATCTTTCCTGTTAATGATGAGTTCGTATCTTCTCTTGTTTCCAAATGGCTTAGAGAACTTCATGTCTTCTTTGTTTCCTCTAATGATAATAATTTGATTTTTTTCTACATTTATACATTTATCTGGTTCACATATCCAAGTTTGTTCATTGCTGGATTCTTGTGAATGAATAGTTTCTAGATCTGATTGATTTTCTGCATTTTCCGCTGTAGATGGAATATTTATTAATTCCTCCATAATTGCTTCATATTCTGTTGTTTTTTCAGCAGCTTCTTCTTGATTTTGTAATATGTCATCAATAAATACATCAATATCAATATTTACATCATCAATATCCATATCCTCTGGTTCCGTGTGGTTTACTTCATTTATATTTCTTGATAAAGCATCTGCTACATAATTTGTTTTACCATTAACATGTTTTATGTCAAATTCGAACTCCTGCAACTTCCAAATCCATTTCATGATTCGGGTGTTACCGTTCTTCATAGAAAATATCCAAGTTAGTGGTTTATGATCGGTTTGAAGTAAAAATTTAGTTCCGTATAAGTAAGGCTTAAAGTGTTGAGTCGCCCATACAACTGCTAATAATTCTTTTTCGATAGTGCTATAATTATTTTCCGCATTTTGTAGTACTCGTGAAGCGAATGCTACAGGATGTTCAATATCATCATCGTCTTTTTGGGACAATACTGCTCCAATTGCTTTATTACTAGCATCTGTAGTTAATATGAATGATTTATTCCAATCGGGGTATTTTAAAATTGGTGCATTTGCCATTAAATCTATTAATGTCTTACAAGCCCTTTTTATCTCTTCGGTTTTATAAATTTTTGTTTTAATCGAATCTGAAATAGGTTTAGTTATTTTTGCATATCCTTTAATGAATTTCCTATAGTATCCTGTCATACCTAAGAACTGTCTTGTCGACTTTTCGTCATGAGGTACTGGAAAGTTTACTATAGTTTCTATCTTTTTCGGATCTGTTTTTAAACCTTCTTCAGTTACAATATAGCCGAGAAATTTTAATTCTTTTTTGAAAAATTCAGTTTTATCTAATTGAATTGATAACTGATGTTCTTTTAATGCTTTGAAAACTTTTTCCAAATCTCTTAAATGTTCGTTTTCATTTTTTGAATAAATAATAATATCGTCAACGTAAACCATTGCATTAGGAATATTTGATATCATCATTGTCATTGCTCTCTGAAAAGTCGGCGGTCCATTACTTATTCCGAATGGCATTCGAACAAATTCGTAATGACCATTTTCAGTAGAGAATGCTGTTTTTGGAATAGATTCTTCATCCATTTCTATTTGATGAAATCCCGATGTTAAATCAATAGTCGAAAATATTTTTGCACCTCTTAATCGATTCAGCAAATCTTCGATATTGGGTAACGGGAATTTATCTTTTATGGTAGCCTGATTTAATTTTCTATAATCGATTACCATGCGAACTTTTTTTATACCCGATGCGTCCATTTTTTTTGGAACAATCCACAAAGGGGAATTATACGGCGACTTACTTGGTCTAATTATTCCGTTTTTTAATAATTTTCCAACTTCTTCGTTAATTTGTTCTTTAAATTGTTCCGGATATCTATAATTTCGTGTATAAATCGGATTTTCATTCGTAGTTATTATTCTATGTTTTAATAATTTAGTCGGTTTTAATTTTTCATTTTCTGTTTTTAATATTTCACCGTTTTCACTTAATATTTTTGTGAGTTTTTCCGTTATCTCCGAATTTATGTGTTCGTGTCTTATAACATTTTTAATTTCATTAGTATCTTCGATATGAAACATTTCGTCTCTTTCAAGTTTGTATTTTATTCCCATTATTTTTATTTCCATGTCTTCTAAATTTATATTAGTTTTTAACATTTTCATTGTTTCGTACCCAAGTAAAATATCAAACCGTGAACTAATAGGATAAACTAAGAACTTTACTTCTTGATTAATTCCTATCAGATTTTGCAGGTTGAGGTTTACACTTTGTGTTCCTTCTGCTCGTCCTGTAGGGGTTTTTATCGCGAAGTTTTCTATGTTTATTTTAGCATCTTTCGGAATTGCTTGGGGACAAATATAATTTTTTGTTGCTCCTGTGTCAATTAACCATTTATTATTTTCTTTATCCAAGAGCTGTGGTAAATTATTTAAAAAATTAACTTCGTCACTTATTTTAATTACATTCGATCCGGTGGTTCTCCTTTGTTCGGACCTTGGTCTAAAAAATTATCTTTATTAGTTTCAAGTTGTTTTACTCTTTCAGTTAATATTCTAATTTGTTCATCTCTCTCATCCTCGGCGTAATGTACGCGATTAGAAACAGTTCTCATCGAAACCGTATTTGAATCATTTTGTTGTGGTGGATCTACTTTTTGTTGATTATTTCTCCAATTTCCGGATGGAGGTTTATTAAAGAATCTATGTTGAGATTTTGGATCCCATGATTGATTATGAATAGGTTTTTGATAATTTTGTTGATTATTTGGGTAATTGTGATAATTTGGTTGTGCATTTTGATAACTTTTATAATTTTGGTTTTGTTGATGTTGATAATCTTGTTTTTGTTCATGAGGTTGTTTTTGAAATTGTTTTTCATATTTATGTTTGTAATTTGGATCGAAATTTTTGCCTTTATAATTCGATTGGTGTGGTTGGTGGTGTTTGTCTTTTCGACTACCCGGACCGTACACCCGATGCACAATGTGCGCAGCGTTATTTCTTAAGATTTCGTCAATATCTTCGATTGTCTCGAATTTAATATGATAAATAAAATCAGTAAGCGAGGGATGTAAATTATGAACGGTGTGATGTGATATCTGTTTGTCGTATCTTTCCATTTCCGACTGTTTATTCACTATTTCCGAGTCGGCATACACGCGAGCATATAAATCGCATCTTTTCTTACCTAATCTTTCTAAGTAATCATGTGGGTTTTCGTTATGGTACGATTTAGTATTGAGTATTTCTGATATTAATTGCTCTCTCGTTCGCGTATCTTGATATTTACGTTTAAGGAATGTTAAAATTTCTGTCACACTAGTGAATTCCTTATCATAGGTTGCAATTTTTGCTTTTCCTTTTAGCTTAGTTAATAAAGTTAATACTAATTTTGAATGGTTTATATCTTTATATTGGTTATTATCTTTACAATATAAGTCATACACAAATTTTGTATTTCTAATAAAATCTACTAATTGTAAAGGATCACCATCATATTCCGGAATTAATTTAAAATCATGATCTTTTATTTCCATAGCCATCTCTGAATTTGTATTTTCTAATAGTAATTGATCAATATTATCTAGATTAAAAGTTGTATATACTTGTCTTAATTGGTTTAATCTATCCTGTAAATTTGACATACAATAAACTTATAATTACTTATAATTACCATCAAGTATGTTGTCTTCAGTGGAAAAATCTTCTTCCTTGGTGCTGCGAAGTCTCAACAAATAGTTTTGAAACTCGGGTGATAAGATTTGAAAATCTTCAGAAAGTTGAAAGATACCTCTGTAGTCGTGGAGAATGCTTGCTATACTTGTATACGCAGTGGCAATCTTCCTCAAGACGGAGAGAAGTAGTTATGCTGCTTGATTTCGGTATTACACACGATTCTAAGCTCCGCAAAGTTACTTTAAATACCTTCAAAATTCCTCCCAAGCCCCACGTTCGGGCGCCAGTTAAATATCTTCAAAGCACACAAGACTTTTTAAAAAGATTTATTTTGAATAACAAACATAAATGACATGGTAATATACAGATCTAATCTAGCATAGTGACGGGCTAATGAGATACAATAGACTGACCTCCTTCTCTGATTCTCACGGGGTTTAAATAAGAGTCAGCAAAGGGGTGATTCATAGTTCTTAGAATGTTAGCACGACGGGTGCACTATAACTATATATATATATATATATATATATATATATATATATATATATATATTTTATGTACATAACAGTCATATATCGTCACTCAAAGTGCAGAAGGTCGCATGTCAAAAATTCTCTTGTTTTTTTTTTTATATATTGCTAAATGTGGCTAAATTTTGTGATCCCCACTAGGTGGCAAAATGTTTCATGTCATCAGCTGATCCAACAATAAATATAACCAAAAGTCAAAAGGTTCTATGTTTTTACAGCCGATATTTTTAACTGCAAATAGTCGTATGTTGAACAGGTTCTTAATGAGCCTTGGCTTAGGGCTCTTTTAGAGCCACAATAATTTCTTATAAGTTTATAAGTTAAGTCATACATTTGCATTTTGTAAACTTCTTCCAAGGACTTTGAGGATATGTTTAATTTTTACTAAGGTTTATCTTGAACTATACAAATTCACTTTCTTAAAGATGTCGTGTAATTTTACACTTTATCATAGGTGATCTCAATTACGATAAAAATAATAAGGCTTATCACTATATTACATACGAGTTTTTATTCCAATCGCAAAATGTCGTATGTTAAGTTCTAGTCTAAGGGTTAGATTTTGTAAACATACGACCTGTCGGGTCATCCCCAAGGGGGGGACGATCGCCGCGGGTTGGGTCTCTACGACCCGGCTGCTGTCCGGCGAGCACCAAGAAAGAGATAAAATGGGTGGACCTGTGGTCTTTACCTTTTAGCGGACCTTTACTGGCGGCCTAGTCGACGGGCAGCTTTATTCGTATTGATCTAACTCCATAAGACCTTAGAAGGTGTACCCCGACAGTACACTATGTTCAGGAGAAGAGGAAAAGGCTAGGTTTTATAGGTAGTTTACAAGGCCACATAATAACCACGAGTTCACACTCGGTATCTGAGGTTAGGGGAAAACCACCCGGATCTCAAAGACGAGTGTGAAACAGAAAAAGGCAGACTAGATCGCTGGGGGAGACGCTACTAGGTACATTTAGTGTCCCAGAGACTGTCGCCTGCATGGAAGGGATCCCTTCCAAGGATGTACTATTTTTAGCGAGACAAAGGCAGAGAATGCCACCAGGAAGGTGTTAGGTTAGGAAACAGAGGTGCAGAGGTAGTAAATGAGAAAGCCATGATTCGAGTGGAGCAGCAAGCGCCAGTGCAGAGAGAAAGAGAGAGAGAGAGAGAGAGAGAGAGAGAGAGAGAGAGAGAGAGAGAGAGAGAGAGAGAGAGAGAGAGAGAGAGAGAGAGAGAGAGAGAGAGAGAGAGAGAGAGAGAGAGAGAGAGAGAGAGAGAGAGAGAGAGAGAGAGAGAGAGAGAGAGAGAGAGAGAGAGAGAGAGAGAGAGAGAGAGAGAGAGAGAGAGAGAGAGAGAGAGAGAGAGCGAGAGAGAGAGAGTGAGAGAGAGAGAGAGAGAAGATAAGGGAGACGTTGAAGAAGTTGAAGGAAGTATTGAAGAAAAGGGAGGAGTTGAGGCAGTGCAGGTTGCAACCAATAAGAAACGGAGAAGATGTGAATCCAAGATATTGGATGAGAAATGATAGCTCACCTGAAAGAAGAAAGGAAGAAACGTATTTGGGTTTGAAAAGAAATAGATGATGGTAAATATAAGTTTGTTAAAGAGCGGAAGGAGATGAATTTGCAAAATCGATGTAGCCACTACTATATAAGGCTAATTAACTGTGAAAAAAATGCAGAAATTGAACAGGATATACTTTTTAATAACTTTTGGGAAGAGAAAAGAGGTGTAATTTTATCATTGGTGGATAACTCAAAACTAGATTTCCAACTGACATTGATAACAACTCATGTTGACAATTCCCATGAAAATATCTCATTTAAATACCACCTAAAGATATGAGATGAAAAAGATGACATTATGTTAGTTTTTTGCTGAATAGACCTAAATATAAATGAACTTTTTCATGTATTTCTTATTTAATTTTTTCAGACATATCTCTTTATCACAACTTTAAATCCCCTCCAAAAAAATATGCCAAGATATGTCCCTAATTAAGATTAAATAACTGCTCAAAGAACCAAAACTGGTTCCTACATTCTCATAATAATATTTATCGTACAATACAGGATCGCAAGAAAACTAACATTCAATATAATAACAAAATACTAAATTTTACTTTGAGGCAAACGAAAGTAGTTCTTGTTACATCACTTGGTATTTATTATCTGTGATCTGCGAAGGGGAGTTAACACATCGGTTAATTTAGCAGTTGACCGGATTACTACACTTTTGACACATCCTGCAGTAAGACACAGTTAAACAAATATATTAGTATTATCATACGCAAAATGTTTTTTTTAAATTGTATTAGTTTTCTACTGTGTAGACCTAAATATTAATAAACTTTTTCATGCATTTTTTATTTATTTTTTTCAGACAGGTCGTCGGGTCTTCACGAGGGGGGTGCCTAGTTACCCCAGCCCTGGTGACGAAGTGAGGGTTGATTAGGCTATGACCTGGCCAATCGTTTCATGACGGTATTACTATCTGACACCATATTTGATAGGCATGTGCCCCGACAATGCGCTATGTTCAGGAGAAGAGGTATAGGGTAGGTAGTTTGTGGTCTTGGAATGACCACGAATTCACACTCGGTATCCGAGTGTAGGCGAAATCCGTCCGGATCCCAAAGGCGAGTGTGAACCGGAGAGAGGCAGGCTGGATTGCCGTGGGAGACACTACTCGGTAAATTTGTAGGGCCACGACAACCGTTGTCAGCGAGGGAGAGGTCTCTCCCAAGGAGCTGCAAGTTTTAGCGAGGCGAAGGCAGATAATCCCACTAGGAGAGTGTGGGGTCTGACAAGGCCGGACTAAAACGTAGCGCGGTTAGGAAGAGAGAGGTCCAGAGGTTTTCATAAATGAGAAGGCCAAGTCTTGAACATCAGTGCAGCCGCAAGTCATCAGTAAGAGAGTCGTCGGGAGAATAATTTACAGGCCCAAACCCCGGGTCTTATATACCCAGCTGGATTCGTTAGTAGCCAATCATATCAGGTTTTATTGTACCCAATGCCAGCTCAGTATGCGGTGGCCCTTTGTTCTCGGCAGCCCTAGGCCTGGCCTGGTCTGGGTCGCTTTACTACCTGCTATGGGTAGTGGGTGAGGGTCCCCAGTGTCTAACTAATTGACTTGCAGCTGCCCCTTTTATTGTATACAATGATTTATGGTTTGGTAATGTTATTTACATTTGTTTAAATTAATTTAAAATATATATACCATAGAGTATAGGGCGATTTATCTTATGTAGTTAGTGGTCGCTACACAGGTCCTTTCTGATAGCTCTGTTTATTTTAACTTCAAATCCCCTCCGAAAAAAAATCACCCTCCGCTTGGGAATCACCCGTGATTGTTGCTGTGAGGTCGTTTGCACAGACTACCGCGGGGATCGTATGGCCTACCAGAATCACCATGGTCTATGAGAAGAAGCCCCCTCTTCTCGGCCAAGCTTAGTTCTACTAGTTAACTAGGGGTAACTCAGTAAAGTGAGCAATAAACATTATGTCACATGTCAACTCACGGCCTTTTTGTGCTCCTAATGTTCCATCTTGCTCCCAAAGACTATATCTATTGTCTCTTCTTTTGTAGGCCCATGGCCTCTTTGTCTCTCTTAGGACTCACCCACTGTCATGTTCTCCTCCTCTTTATTCAACCCATGGCCGCTTTGTCCTATCATCCTATCTTTCTCCCAACGACAGTATCTGTTGCCTCCTTATTTGTCAGCCCATGGCCGCTTTGTCCTATCATCCTATCTTCCTCCCAACGACAGTATCTATTGCCTCCTCATTTGCCAACCCATGGCTTCTATGTTCCTTTAAAATCTCATCAAATGTATCTATCGGCTCCTCTTTCTTATGTCCATGGGTTGACATAGGGTTTTTGTCCCTATAAGGTCCTTAGTTCCTATTAGCTGTATCTATTGCCTCCTTTTTGGTCAACCTTTGGTCTCTCTGTCCCTTTAAGGTCCCAGCTTTCCCCCTTTAACTATATTTATCATCTCGTTTTCTGTCATCAGATTTATAAAAGAGTTTATTCTTTTATATATCTCTATTTTTGGGGCCCTACTGCTTTTAATTGTAGTACCTGATTTTATTTAATATGCATTAATATTTTCTTTCCTATCTAATGCAATTTTTTTTATGCTAGGAGTGTCCGTATTCATTTTAGTAGTAGTGTCACGTAACATAACTTGTAAAATTTATAATTTCGTGTACACAGAGAATTTCAGAAAGCTTTATTTTTCCGTTATAGATTGTTTTTAAAGTTATCTATCAAGTATTTTTTTGAGGAATATTGTCACACGCGTCTGCTAGTACTCCTAAGATCGAATCCAGGACTTCTAACTTTTGCTGCATGTTTTCCTAATAGCTTCATGAGTTAATTTTTCACCAGGCCTCCCCGCTATTACGATCAACTACGCAAATATTTATTTCAGAAGTTAAGAAGTTCACTCATACTTTTTATCGCATATCATTTCCCGTAGTATTAGATCTTCTTTTAGAATGTTATTGATAAGTCACAAAGAAACTTTGTAGCGTACCCTCTGCCGGGAGTAGAAGCCTTTTCGTTTTTCAATTTGTTAGGTTAGATGTATAGTCCAGGCAACGAAGGCAAAATATAACGATTAGAAAAAATTCTAGTTCTGATTTATTATAAAATTGTTGGGGGGAGTGTCTTACACGACATACTAAAAGTCCCAAAGGGTGGGGTTGAGCGCGAGGGGGGGGGGTTAAAGTGTGGGAATATCTCGCAAACTAATGGTTTCACAAAAATTATGTTATATACAAAATTAAAGTACACATAATTGGCTACAAAAATTTTTTTTATTTATATTTTCCGTTGAGTCAAAGTTTTAGGAGATAGCGAGACATAAAAAAAATAGGAATTTTATTGTTAAAGCGGTTATTCATGAAATTTCCTGTTTTTTAATCCTCGCTATTTCCTAAACCATTGAACTAAAATATTTTTCATTTTTAGTTATTTAAAGCACTTTTTGCTAAAATCACTATTTTGTGAGATATTTGAGAAGAACCGAAAAAATCAACTTTGTTCGTCCCCACCCTCCTCTCGCTGACCCTCCACACTATGGGACTTTTTGTAAGTCGTACAGGACAGTCCTTCAACAACTGTTCGTTGCCAGGACTATTAGGTGATTGTGATAGTTCTAGTTCAGTGTAATATCTAGATCTTAAGAGGCCAGTGCCGGCCCAGGCCAATTCATCCATCGGGACATTTTACCAGTTCGCCGGGTATTTTTTGCCATGAACCAAATTCAGAATTGAAAGGAGAAGAGCCGGGCAGTAGGTCCTTTTGCCATTTTCCCGGAACGAATCAAATTTATTTGGGGTATCTAGTCGCCCTGTAAGACTTTTGGAAGCGTGTAACGTATAGTTGGAGTGGAAGCCGATTGGTTGGTTTTTGGCGTAAAAACACTTGGTCATCAACATCTTCATTTCATGTATGCAAACTAATTTGGACAGTCCACCTATGCGAGCTCGAGAAAGTACAAGGATGAGAGGAGAACCAAGGACCCAGGAATCAGCCAGAGCCCTGGAGGCACCCCAGTCCCAAATGTTGAGCCGGTGGTTGTTGATACTGTTTCAAAAGACATAGGATAGGAGGATGTGGATATAAACCATGTAAGCCACCTACCTTAAATGCACTGTTTCATTACACTAATAACTCCAAATTCTCTCAGCACCTCAGAGCTAACACGCTCTGTGAAATCAACCATCCCCCTACGGCACCAGGACTTCCAACAAGAAACCTATTGGTGATATGGGAACAGAGCGGGGGTTTTCGTGTTAAACACGGGGTTTGTTATACATTGCAAGGAATCGAATGTCTACTGCGAATGAATCCATTCACCGTATGCAGCTCAAAATCTTCGTGTAGCTCACTGTTTATCTGCTGCTGGAATGTAGTATATCGGACCACTTTCATGAATATCCCGTTCTGAAACTGTTTGACTGAATAAAAATAGCTTAGAATTTCTGCCTACGCAGGTCAGAGGCCGGGCTTTATCAGAGGCTTTATCCGCGTCTTTATTGAGCTCCGGCCGTGTCGTGAACTAGTCCCCTTTCTCTGTAGGGACGCCGAAGTATTTTTATTGATGACATATGGAAAGGTAGGTGGGTGTTTTATGGTCCGAGAATAGGGGAACTTCTATTTATTCGTGGTGAAGTAGTTGATACAACAGGACATATGACTTGACTTCCTGGAGAGTTATAGAATAAAGCCCATTGGCTTTTGAAGCATTGGAATGCCAGATTGTATCCCGGTCATCCGATTTCTTAATACATTTTGGGCGAATATAAGCCAATACTAATATACAATTTGTACTAAATTTTTGAAATAGATTTAAAAACCATGATTATTAGTTCAATTTCTTTAGAAACACGCGGATGTGCTTTGCTGTCTGCACTCACACGGAAACATTGCTCCACGATCTCTCCTGACACAGCCACCTATTGGCCATCAGATCCCAACCGAAATCCAGATCTCCTAGACCTCTTCTTCTACAATAGTTTAGGAACACTACACTATTAACTCAAGCGCCTCGATGACCTCTCCTCCGATCATAGCCCTTTATTATTAACCATTTCCCTAACACCAATTTACAAACTACCTCCTCCTTCATTTATTAGGGGCCCAGTCGATTGGGACCACTTCCACCAGCTTCTTACAGACTCCATTGACCTCAAAGTGTCCCTGAAAACATCCCAAGACCTAGATGATGCAGTGCATTCTTTCACTACTCTGGTCCAGAGGTCGGCTTGGGAGGCATCGTCACCCCATCGTCACCCAAAAATCTACAATCACAATCGTTTACCTCAGCACCTCAAAGACCTAATCCAATCCAAACGCCGTTCCAGAACAGTATGGCAAAGATCCCGACATCCTGCTGATTGCCGCTCATACAATCAGTACTGCAGATTGGTAAAGCGGCAATTGGGGTCCTTCCGTTCCGATTCCTTCAATTCCCACCTCTCCTCTCTTTCTACCAGGGATAACTCTCTGTGGAATGTAACTAAAAAACTCCTAAAGTATCATCCTGTTTCACACCCACTCCGTCGTGATGATGGGTCCTGGGCGGCTTCGGATGGGGATAGGTCGGAGGAAATGCTCTGCATCTTACCCATACTTTCACACCTCACCTTTCTCATCAAAACCATACTCATAGCACAACTGTAGAAGATTACCTCACTTCACCGATACCTCCTTCACTTCCACCAAAAGCCGTTAACCCCTCTGAGGTCAAATACCTTCTGAAAAACTTACCTTACCGAAAACCCCTTGATATGATCTTCTTACTCCTCAAATTCTCAAACAGCTTCCTCATAAAGCCATAATCTTCCTAACCTACATCTATAATTGCATTATCCGAACCACGCACTTTCCTCTCCTGGAAACACTCCATTATTGTCCTATTCGCCAAACCCGGAAAACCACCCAACGACGCCTCATCTTACCGTCCAATTAGCCTACTCCCTAAAAATATTTGAGAAACTCCTCTTAAAACGTCTACTTCCAATTGTTGAATCTAAAAACCTTTTTCCTATACATCAGTTTGGCTTCCGTCAACAACATTACACTACTCAACAAGGCCTTCGCGTTGTTGATCACATTTCCTCAGCCCTTGAATCCAAAAAGTATTGCACTGCTGCATTTCTGGACATAGCTCAAGCTTTTGACAGGGTTTGGCACGCAGGTTTGCTTTACAAGCTCAAAACACATTTACCACAGACCCTTTTCCTAATCCTAAAGTCCTACCTTTCAAACCGCTTCTTCCAAGTCCGCTATGGTTTAGAATATTCTAACTACTATCCCATAAAAGCAGGAGTTCCACAGGGCAGCGTCCTGGGTCCCATCCTCTATAACCTATATACCGCTGATGTCCCCTCTACCCCCAATACCTTCTTGGCAATTTGCAGATGACACTGCAGTCTTGTCATCCCACTCAGACCCTGATATAGCATCCCAAAACCTTCAAAAACACCTTGATGTGATCGAGTATTGGTGCAACCAATGGCGAATCAAGGTCAATGAAGCAAAATGTTCCCACATGACCTTTACCCTCTGCCGCAAGTCCTGTCCGCTAGTATTTTTTAATTCGATTCCTCTCCCCGTGTCTGAGACAGTACGGTATTTAGGCTTCCATCTCGACAAAAGACTTACATGGAACCCACACTCGAGGCTAAAAAGACAAGAACTAAACAGACGCTTTGGACTTCTGTACAGACTACTTCGAAGGACATCCCATCTCTCAATAGAAAATAAACTACTTATTTACAAAGTTACACTTAAGCCAATCTGGACATACGGAATAGAGCTATGGGGGACAGGAAAAAAGTCGAACATCAAGCGCATCCAATCCTTTCAATCAAAAGTCCTGAGAACAATAGTAAATGCCCCCTATTACGTCACCAACAAAACCCTTCATAATGATCTTAATATACCCTACATTCTTGAACTCATCCATTCCAAATTCATGAAATTCCATAGTAACTTATCCAACCACCCTAATCCCGTAGCACAGTCATTGCACTGCTCCACTCATCCCTATAATCCTCCCCGGAGACTGAAACGGCAGTGTCCTCGTGACCTACTATAAATGCGCACAGTGGGAGTCCTGGGAATGGCCAGTTTCTCCAATCATGTCCTGAGCGTATGTGGCTCTCACGCTCTTCGTCAGCCTCCGCTGGCTCGTATCTGGTGACGTGGCTGGTGGGGAGCGTGGGGGACTTCCCGAGACTCCGCTTCCTCTTTCGCTTGCGAGGGAGGCAACAACCGTGTGGACTTGGGGGGCCCCTGGGCTGTTTGTAAATATTGTATGAATGTGCGAACGAATGATGAATTGTAAATATGGTATGAATGAAAACACTTCTCTCAATTATGTATTGCCTATTAAGTAAAGGCAGATTGTAATTTCATCATAATAAAGTTGTTATTATTGAAGTAGTTATTGAAGTAGTTGTTATTGAAGAAAAATTATGGTTTTTTTTTTGTAAATGTTAGGAGTTAATTTTAGCATGCTAATAAATTCATTTTTTCGGAAGTATTTTTATTTATAATTCATTTTTATGGTTTGAAAATTGTTTTGTAATAAAAACGGATGTCTTAGAATGGGTTTCCACCCTCACACCTTTAATTATAATTCAGATTGTCTTGTGTTATTTAGGATCCTGTTACTCTTCCATCATTTTCTTTCCCTTTTCGTTTTATACGACCCTTCATTTAATGAACAGTCCATCAATTGGTGCGGAATTGAACATATCATGCTGGCTTTCGCATTATTCGAGTCTTTTAATTAAAAATCATGCATTCCTTGGTTGTTTGTTCTAAGCCGAATTCACTGTTTGCTTGCTTATGTCCGTTTCCAACATTCATTTTGATCTGTTATCATTGCTTTATTCAATCCCATATTTTCGTTTTTATACAGTTGCCGTGCCATTCGGGATGTTCAGCACTTCCTGCAATATCTTCTGAAAACCATTTTTCCCTTTCACTATCATTTTCCTATGGTCATCTAGAAGATCAGAGGGATTTAAAACAAATAATTTCCTGAAAAAATCATTGATATTTTTATAACTGGCACCTTTGAGTTATTTAAAGTAATTCCTTAGTGCTCTGGGGAAGTATTGTTCTAATGTTATCTAACAGAGGCGTACCTTGGCCTGAACCGTGAAATGTATTGGGGACCAGGCTGTATCTATTCGTATAAATAGCATAATATGAAGTGACTAGGGAGCGTGGGTGGGAGGGTGTTGAGACAAGTTGGTTGGCAGCTAGCAGGGTGAGGTTGGACAGACTGTGCCTCCAGACCGTTACCTGACCACAGCAACACACTCCTTCACTTTCTCCACCCAGCCAACTGTCGCTCACTTCCTCCCTCCTTTCACACCGCCTCATAGCAAATAGATATATGGTTTACACAGATCATTGGTAATTTCTTGCCATGAATAATCTTTTTCTTCAAATCGATGTCTGTAAATCTGATTTAAAAAACATAACTCCTGGAATTTCAAAAGGCTTGGTTCTAGGGTATTGTATTTCTAAAACTGCAGTTTAAATTGAAGCTAACATACAGTTACGCACTCATGCCCGCTTCAATAAACTAACAAACGTTATCAAAAAGCATTTCCACATTAAACATCTATATACAAGACCAATGCTCTGCGTCACCTGCCCCGTTTGGTCAAACATGTCTTAACCAACAAGGCAAAAGTGGAAAAATCCAACTACTTAGTACATAAAGCTGTCGTTTTTCTCTTAAGGTAAGGGCACATTCAAGACGGTTACATAAAAGGAAGAATTTATGACGGCCAATAATATACATCTTGGATTGAATATATTCCAACACGATACTGTTTCTTCAACTCCTACGTTTTTAACTTCGTTTAAATATACTTAAAATGTAGTCCATAATCGCAACAAAAAATAGACCATTTCGTCTTTAAAATATAAAAGAAATATGGAGGCTAATGCTCAGATATTTTTTAGAACCCCTTCATTGATTGTAGTTATTAAAATTTACAATAGGATGTTGTAGGATGGGGCTATTTTTTAGTGTGATCGGAGTGTCCTTACTACTTAACGGTATTGTCAAAAATAGGGTGAGTGAATTCTCATGGTTTCTGTATTTTTCCAAACTTAAAAACCTAAGGTCTGGTATTATATTTATTCTTTCGGTGGAAATGTGTAGTAAGGAAGGCTCAAAATTTCAATTGCCGATCCTAGCACGATTAGTTGTTCAGAAATTAAAGTGTGTGAAAAGACGTTCAACTGATTCCGAAACGGGTGAGAAAGCCGACAGTTGTCATTCCATATATATACTGTGTTTACAAGACATTCGAATCCCCAATTATACACATAGTGTTCGGGAAAGTGTTAGTCGAGGCTACGAGGAATTCCGGGGAACGGGAGATTCCGCACCACGGTTTCTCTACACATTTGTGTTAGGGGGACCTAGAGGGTAGGAAGCATGATCGGCGTCAGCAAGGGCAGGTTCAGTCGGGAGAGGGAGGGGGTTTCACTAAACTGCTTCCGTGACAATATGTCGGCAACCAATGGTTGAATGCGCTTTGGCCTCGTCAGTATAATAAATAGGCTTGAATTTCAGTTAATATTGATATATGGAGATCTTAGCGCCTCCCTCTCCTCCTGATTTAACCTGCCCTTGTCTTGCACCATGGATTTTCCCACCCTCTATGACCCCCCCCCCAAACATAAATCTGAAGAGAAACCGCGGTGTGGAATTTTCGCTTACTCAAGCCCTCCTTTAGTCTGGACTATCCCACATTAAATGATAATTTTCCGGAACTTGAGTTCGGCGTTGATTGAAGAGCGAATAGTCTCGGCATGTTAACATTGCAGGCAAGAACTATGTTTGTGGAGTGCGTATTGCATTTGAGCTACAAACAATTTAGGATTCAGTAGAGAGCGACAGTAGCCATTCGGTGAACCAAAGACGAAATTAAACAAAGGGTACAAAATGAATTTAAAGAATGTCGAGGAATGGAGATCGGTGTTGTGAAACAAGGGAGGACTACTTATGCTGGTAACATTTCAAGACTTGTGTTTCCAATTCACCAGTGACTGCTTACTGAATTCGTGAAAAATGGATAAAAGGATCGGGTGTGGTGTTAGAGGCAACTCAGCCATCGACACTGTCGAATTAGACATATGAGCTCGGCAAACGGTGGGATTAGCCCCAGTTTTGTAAGTGGTGTAACCTCCCAGCAACTGTCCATAAAATCATGCTCCATGGAAAATTGATAATAGAGAATGCCGTTTTGTACTCTGTCAGAAGGAACACAAAAGAGCAGGAACAAGGATGGACAAACACTGATTGCCTCACAATAGCAGAAAAATATCTCGCAGAGCCACAAACGATGTTTTTTTTTCATACGATGTTGGTGTCTTCAGTCACGTGTCCAGGAGTTTAACATATTCAACTCAGCGAAGCTACTTATAGTTTGCTTTTATGATTTAATCTCACGATCTTATGTATTTGTTTTTTTTGTCTTTGTTGAAAGGCAATTTTTATTTAATAAAAAACCTTCTGTCTCTCCGCAGCTTTATTTATTCCCCTGCCCCCAAACTATATCCCTCGTTGAAAGCCGGCAAGTGCTGTAGTTACTATCAGCTCGAACCAATGACGGTTTAGTCCGTCAAAAACGTCCGGATGGGAAGCTGTGGAGAGACATAAGGTGTTTTAATTCTTAATCTACACACTCACCACATCATCAGAAGACAATTTTTACGTTGAAACCAATAATAATTATCTCTGAGGTATGTGAATAACTTGGAACATAAAGTCTTGAAGAAATGTAAAAATAGAATTTTTTTGGATGTAAATATATTTAAAGGGTGTCAGTAATTGTAGGTCCGA
The DNA here is from genome assembly GCA_930367205.1 of Acanthosoma haemorrhoidale. Classification (NCBI taxonomy): domain Eukaryota; kingdom Metazoa; phylum Arthropoda; class Insecta; order Hemiptera; family Acanthosomatidae; genus Acanthosoma; species Acanthosoma haemorrhoidale. The sequence goes on along the minus strand of OV884009.1, from coordinate 107,735,363 downwards.
TTAGACTCAAACTATGTGACCCTAAAACTTAGGGACTATAAGTTTCAAATGCTCTTGCCATTAACTGTATTTATCCAGGATCCGTACTTTCAATTATTCAGGAAAAAATATCAAAACAATGTTTTTTTTTCGTGCTAGTGCTACACTTTATACACATTTTGAAAGGGCTTATTTTGCCAATAAGCTTTTAAAGTTAAAGTTTAATTGTTTTTTCAAATATAACTTATGTTATAAAAATGATCAAATCAGTCTATATTAATAATAATAAAAATTCCTTTATTGTGCTAAAATTACAATCTGCCTTGCTAGGCAATAAGTAATTAAGATATACGATCATTCATACCATATTTACATTTCGTCATTTACTCGCTCATTCATTCAGGACATGATTGGAGAAACTGGCCATTGCCAGGACTCCCACTGTCACTTGATTATAGCAGGTCACGAGGCCACTGCCGTTTCAGTCTCCGAGGAGGATTATAGGGATGAGTGACGCAGTGCAGTGACTGTGCTACAGGATTAGGGTGGTTGGAAAGGCTACTGTGGAATTTCGTAAACAGTCTATATTAACGATTTTAAATGACGAATGAAACTGGAATAACCATCTAATCGTTTTATAATACTTATGTAACTTATATATACTTGGTTCAATCATTTATTTTTCTTTAATAAATGGATACGAATATTTACAACTCGATACTCTTTTGATAAAATAATATCTGTATAGTTTGCATTATGTGGTTAGGACTGAGTCTAGTTGATTAATCTATTCTAGCATATTCACTTTTGGACCGAGAGATATACGCAATAACAAATAAGGAGTGTAAACTAATTCAACTTCATTCAATATATTTTATATTACTGTTTTTTTCGAAATAAAAATACATAAAATATCAGAAAGAAGTCATGAATATTTCATCTATTCTATTCACTCTTTGGCAGAATAAATTTAAAATTAACTGGTTACCATTTTAATTTTCAATAATATTTTATTGCACTGCCAATAATAATTTCTAACTTTTAAATATGTAGTTCAATAATTTAAAGTAATCTTCGTGATATAATTTGAATTCTATTCAACAATTTCCATATATTCATTAGTACTAATATATATTAAAAAACTTTCCTTAGTAGGAGGAGGCCTAGGCGTGAATGTGTCCTGCCTGCCTACTATTGGCGCGCTTGGCTTTCTTGCATGGTCAAATCAACATTTGTAATTTCTCAAATGAATGCTTGATGTGATTATTCAACAAAGTTGATTAAAAAAATATGTTTGGGACAACGGTTGAGCAGATATCCCCATACATAATCACAAGGAGGCCAATAACGTTCACTGCTATCTCAAGTGCATATTAATGATACAATTTATTTCTATGCAATACTAAGTCAAGATTATTTTATTAGAACGATTAACAGGTAAATGTGTTTGATGTATACAAGTAAAAGTCATATCATGAACATGAGCTTTTTTTTAATGAATGAAAAATTACAAAATCTCATTCCCTTATTTACTTTAGCATATTCACTGCCCGAGAATCAGTTAATTTCCGTGGTTTTTAGTGTTTCCGAATCCAGAAACCAAAAAACATACTTGTTTTCACCGGGTTGCACGTCTCGGGTAAAAAACATTCTTCATTTTTAATGTTCAAAATGCCCTATTGCTCTATTGTTAATAGAAGTGATCATGGTGGAATCCTAAAAGCCATATACATATGTAAAGTGTGCAAATGTCCCCAATCATCCCCAACTGGCTTTTTCAAATTACAACCCCCTTTTATTATTCCATAATTGGATTTTACGTTAAATTTCACGAAGAATCGACGGACTATGCGCTTATAATGTGCTAAGTTCGTAAAATGCAATGTTGGGCACGTGCACTAAAGGTTGTTATATATTTTTCAACGCAGAATCACGTGAAGATATTGCTTTTTCAAGACAATAAACCCATTTCAAAATAATCATTGTTAAAATTAGTTTGTAAATACTGTATGAATGAGCGAGTGAATTAAAAATTGTAAATATGGTATGAATGATACAATTACTTATTGCCCAATAAGGCATATTGTAATTTTATCTTAATAAAGCTGTTTAATAATTAATTATTTTTATTTGTTTACACACCTTCCTCTCTTTTTTGTGATTTAATTAACATTAGATGATAAGCCCTTTTGTGTAGTAATAACCTTAACAAGAAACTATAAAATATTTTGAGTGCTTCGAAGAGAAATGGTTCGGAAAGAGACCGGAGGAAATTGATAATACTTAATTAAAACAGGTATATATTACTCAAATACATCATATAGTTAATGTAATATATATAACAAATATTACAAATTATTCCGAACATAGCAAAATCGAAAGCTACTCATGATATAAATTAAAATTTCGTCGGAGTAGCCCTCATTACCAATAATGTGTCCAATAATCTTGTCGAGTTGTGTCACTGAAATGAGAATAGCTAATGTCTCGTGTTAAATGGTTTAGTTCCCTTCTTTAGTATTGGTCTCATACATGATAAGAGTAGATCTGGACTGAGAACTAACCGATTCCAAATTTCTAATTTACACGATTCTCTCAAAAATGTTCTGGCGAACTTTGCCCGATATAATCTAAAATGTTTATTACAATCCTCTGCAGGTTCTTCAGCAAGCTGTCCTATGGCAAGAAGTGGATTTTCTCATACTGTACACCATATATAAATTAGCACAAAAGCCTATACATTGGTGATACACTATTTTTTACATTATGGGCTGATACTGCATATGGTTCATTTTACAGAGCCACAGTCGAGAGACGACTATTGTCAGGAAGGCAACAGTGTGGGTTATAAAGCGTTTTCCAATAGAGACTTCCAAACTTTGACAGATGATAGCGGCCATATTATTAGAGGTGCATCTCTTGAATTGGCTGTCATTTATTCAGTATTTTATGCCAAATCACTATGGACTGGGTTCGGGGTGTTTATGGGTGTTCATGGGTGACCATGGGTGTTCTGTTCGGGCAACGTTCCGCGCAATTCGCCCATTTTACGGTCGCCATAACCGTCCTACCGAGAGGACTATTCGCAGTGTAGTGGATAAATTTGAGTCCACTGGTTCAGTAAACAATCAACCAACACCCATACTTCGTCAGTTATGTAATATTCGTTTTTAGCTGAAATGTGTACAGTTGAGACATATGGTCTACCCTTCCCCCTTTCTTTGTCTTTTACAACCCGCCTAGCCCTAAACTACCTGCATCCAGCAACCCACATCCAAAACCCACACTTGTCCTTAAACCTTCGTCAAGGAATGTTCTAGTGCTGTAATTCATTAATATTTGTATATATACCAGTGTTTTGATTGTTATAAAAAATTTATACTAACATAGACCAATTACTTAACGACATTAAAAAGAAATTTAGAGACACTAAAAGCATCCAGAAAAGCATTTGTGAAATCTATGAAACCAAACCCCATTACAATGAACATCCTTTAACATATATTGACAGACTAATGATCCAACGAGAGGATTTAAGTGCTAGAATCAGAACTAATGACGAATTTACTTTAGAACAAAAAGATGCAAAAATGGTTGAATACGATTTACAAATAGCTACCCATTGTAAGCGACATTTACACCCAGAATTAAACGCGCAACTTATTCATGTAAAATACGAAACGATTAAAGATATCGAACAATTTCTAAAAAGAGAAACCGATGAAATTATAGAAAGAATTTACGATAAACCTCAAAAACGCGCACCCCAACAATCAAATTATGAAGGTAGAAACATTGACCCTCATAAACATTACGAAAGAAAAGAACAATATGAGATAAGAAACAAATACCAACCAAGTTATCATAGGGAAATATATGAACCAAGACAACAATAACATAACCAACGACAAAGAAATCCCAACTACCTAGGAAAAAATTATGATCCCAATTTTAAAAGAACATGGGAACAAAGACAAGACCAAATACAACAAAATCCGCAACAAAATTACCGACAATATACCCCAAACTATAACCGAGACAATAACGAGAGACACAACCAATCATGGGAACAACATGAACAAAGACAGTACTTCAACAAACTACAGCAAGAAATTATTCAAAACGAACAACAAAGAGAGAACCAAACTGTCTCTATGAGAACAGCTAGTAATCGCGTTCACTATACAGAAAACGATAAGGACTTAGAGATCAAACAATTAAAAGAACAAATTAATGAGATATCCCAAAAATTTGAACATTTTTTAGACTTCAGTCGCAATGACAAAGAACCAACCCCCCGACCGGAATTACCCAAACTTAAGGATAAAACAGAAAAAACTAACGAAGTATCCGAAATAAAATGTCATAATGACGAAATAATAATAAACGGTATTAAATTAAAAGAAAAAAAAGACCAAAAATACTCAGAAAATAAAACAACAACAGAAAAAGAAAAAAACAAATACACTCAAAATAAGGAAGACGAAATTAACTATAGTAATGATGGCATGGACATTGAAGAAATAGAATCACTCCCAGTAAAAGATAGTCCAGAATATGACACAATAACTATAGATTTAGAGCAACTTATTCCCCAACAAACAGACGAAAAGATAATACAAGACGACTTATGTTCTAATGAAGCGACTGCTTATTCCCAACGCTCTTCTAATAAGCAAATTTGTGTAGTAAATGACGACAAAATAGTAAATATAGAAAAACACCAAATAATCATAAAAAAAAGAAAAAAAAGGACTATTAACTTTTCAAAACCGTTTGGAATAACCAGACAAAATAACAAAAAAAATAAATCAATAAAAGAACGATATGTTCAAAAACATCATGATGATAAAAGACTAATAAATGACTTTGTAAAGACAAAAATAATAAAAGATAAGACTGATCGAATAGAAAAACTAAACCAAAATCGGAAAGACATTCCGACAATTTATAATGAACAATTAATGATAAAAACTACTGCCCATGGAAAGCATGATAATTCTTATAAACCAGTAGTAAAATATAGAGATAAAAATTAAATCGAAAATATGTTTCACATAGCAATTCACACTTGCACTGATTCGGACAATTCTATGGACTGCAAAAACGTCTCTGAAAGTAACTGATCTGACTAACATTAACGGAATGGTACACTACACATTAAACAATGTAAAAGTAATTGAAAAATACTTTAAAACATACCACTTTTATAACATAACCCTATTATAGTCAGAACTAACCAATATTCAAAAAACATACTCTACTCTATAATAACTTAACAAACCTACCCTCTGATAGTAGATATGATACATGGACCCAAGAATAAAATTGACTTACTGAGAAATCATAATAGAAGACAAAGACGTGGATTGATAAATGGACTAGGAACGGCTATTAGCTGACTAACTGGTACTATGGACGCTACGGACAAACAACATTATGACAATGTCATAAGTAAAGTAGAACGTAACAACTTTAATACCAAACATAATATTGAACAGATAGTAAACATGAATAAACAAATAATAGAGACTTTTAAGACGGATGAAAATATTAATAAGGGTAGAGGCAATATGATAAGCATTAGCAAAGAAGTAGCTTTTCAAGATATTTATATAACTTTAACCAACTTGAATAACAAACTAAATGACTCAACGCTAAGACATATACAAAAAATGTAACATTAACTCCAAGAAAAATCAGAAATATGATGGCTTATGAGTAAAATACATAGTATTATACATGAGGAAATGCTCCATGTATTTGTAGACCTGCCACTAGCAGAACCAAATGTAAGAACCTCTTTGCTCATACCAATTCCTGTAAATAAAACTTATCTTTATTATTCTATTGGTATACAAAAAAACACTAGTACTAAGAAAAAAATGATAATCTTTATAACATTAATTGTAACTATCTTATGAATAACTATTATTTTACTAACCCTACTTTACTGCTTAATGAATGTATAAACAAACTATTATATTATTAGATTCTACAGTTTAATGTAATTATAATCAACATAAACTATCCAATATTAATTATATTCACGATATAAATTCATATACTATTATTAACAATCGTAAGTTAGACAATTGCAACAAAAATAATACTATTAGCTTACCTCTAATATCCTTTATAATGGTAAAATATCTCAATGTAATTTTATTAAATATACCAACCCTTATGTTAACATATATTGATGAACTAAATGTATACCTAACTATAAGAACACCTAAATTAGATAATTGTTATTATAACGGCACTATTTTTCTTCCAGACACTGCTCTGATTAATGTATCTAATGTAGATTGTTATAAAAAAATTCCTCCCATTCATAATCATATTGTTGCTCATAAATATCACCAATTATATGATAACTCCTTTAAAATCCAAATCGATAATATAACAACTATACCTCAATTAAATGTAACTCAAGTAGAATTAATATCTTTAATAACCAATGAAAATAATTATATGTATTCTATATTATCCATTATTATTGTAATCATTGTGACAATCTTATTTTTTATATGTCACAAATATTGTAAAGGCTGTTGTTCAAAAACTATCCCAATAGATATCCCCAGAGATGTTTACCAAGCCTCCTCCATCAAATCCTATTACCTGCCCAGGAGTTCAGGACCTAAAAAAGGGAAGAGTTATGTAATATTCGCTTTTAGCTGAAATGTGTACAGTAGAGACATATGGTCTACCCTTCCCCCTTTCTTTGTCTTTTACAACCCACCTAGCCCTAAACTACCTGCATCCAGCAACCCACATCCAAAACCCACACTTGTCCTTAAACCTTCGTCAAGGAATGTTCTAGCGCTGTAATTCATTAATATTTGTATATATACCAGTGTTTTGATTGTTATTCACAATAAAGTTTTTGAAAATACTATCCTCGAACAAGATTATTTAACTAAAACGCAAGATCTGCCGAAAATATTGCCGCTGTCCGTGAGAGTGTCGATTTCGCGTCGCTCACAAGAACTCGGTCTTTTGCAGACCACAACTTGGCGAATATTGCGTCATGCACCCGTACAAAATTCAACTGACCCAGGAGCTGAAGGTAAACAACCATAAACAACGACGTGTGTTCGTTGAATGGGCCCTGGAGGGGTTGGAAACTGAGCCTTATTTTCATCAAAAAATCATCTTCAGTGGTGAGGCCCATTTCTGGATGAATGGGTACGTCAACAAACAAAATTGTCCAATTTGGGACGATACCATTCCACATGAGATAGATCCAAGACCGTCCAATGCATCCTGAAAAATGAAGAAATCACTGTTTGGTGTGGATTTTGGGCTGGCGGTGTCATCGGTACATATTTCTTTGAGAACGAAGTTGGCCAGGCCATCACCGTCAACGGCGAGCGCTATAGGTCGTTGATTACCAACTTCTTTTGGCCTGAATTGGATGATATGGACACCAACGACATGTGGTTTTAACAGGACGGCGCTACATGCCACACAGCTCATGTCACATTGGACATTCTGCTCGAGCTATTTGAGGGCATGGTTATCTCACGTGGAGGTGATGTGAACTGGCCACCAATATTGTGCGATTTGACCCTAGTTACGTGCGTTAGACTTTTTCTTATGGGGTTTTCTTAAGTCGCAGGTCTATGCGAATAAACCCTAAATCACAGCGGTCCTCAAAGCCAACGTAACCTATAGCATCGGTCAAATTCAGCCTGATTTATGCGCCAGAGTCATGGAATATTGGACATTTCGGATGCACGCCACCCAGTGAAGCCGCGGCGGACATTTGCACGATGTTATATTCCATACATAATGGCATCCTTAGGCCTTTCAAACGAATAAAAAATGTCAATGATATCTCACACACACTTTGTTTTATTCAAATTTAGGATGGTTTTTATATGTAACAAGCAGGTGCGGAGGCAAGGACTACGCTCAGCGCGTCTTCTAGCGGAGCTCCCTGAAACTATCTAACGGGAACGGCAGGGCCTCATCCAGGCGGTGACTTGTACAGTACTGTTCGGAGTATTGAGGGAGCCCTCTCCTAGCTCTCGTTATCTGCTGTTGTTTATTTATTAAAAAGTTATCTAAATCATGTGTTTTCCATTACGGATACCAATCCGGCTATCGTGGATACCGCTGGGCTTTATACGAAATAAAAAATAAAATATGTACATATATATGTATTTATGTTCACAGAAATATGTAAACATAATAAGAAATATGTAACAACAAAAACGCAATTATTCCAGTCCAGTGGTCAAAATATAAAAACAACTATCAAATCTTAGGATAAAAAAATGTTCAAAAGAAATATGTGATAAAAATATCATATGTAAAGAAAGAGAAAACCTAATAAAAGGTATAATTCGCTAGCGAAAATTATATGAACCTACGTGAATTTTCGAATAACAAGCTAGGCCTTTCAGGCCCCGTAAGATAGATTTTCAAAGATTGAAGGGCTGTTCTACATCGACCGAAAATATAAGAGCATGTTTAAAGACCGCGATTTCCACTGGAGACATTTTGACTTCTTGATTTTCTCTAACGTCCATCCCAAGGTGCAATTTTGAAATTAGCTCTGGCTGGGTTTTTCTCCAGGACGTCTTTTAATTTCATCTTTAATTTAACTCTTCCGGTTTTTTAATGGTACAGTTGATACTAGCGGTGCTTTAATCAAGACATGCTCACTCTCTAATTTTGTTATTGCGTGGGCTAAGAAATCGCCATTCGCCGAAATATACCACAGGTGATATCTTGAGGTAGGTTTATTCATCAATGATTTGAATTGTTCGAATACCACATCAGAATCATTAGAATGCTATGGACGGAAAAAATGAGAATTGTTTATTTTATGGAAAGGGATGCCGGCCCTAACTAAAGCATGGAACATGTCTGTATTAAAAGTTGAATCACGTGGTGTGGTAGCACTTAAAGATGCAATTAACAAGGTTTGTTGAAACCTTGACCTTGTTTTATTTGTCGTGTATGCTGTACAACCTCGAAACTGGTCTATTACAGTTCCATTGTTATTGTTACATCACCATCAATGTAAAATTCCCGCATTAGTTATAAATCTTTCGTCAGGAAACTGTGAGTTTGTATTTAGCAACTAGGTCCCTTGTTTTCGCCGGCACTTTTGGGATTGTTCACCGACCAAACGCAGGTTATATCTCTACAATATTCTCATCTTTTAATTGAAAAAGATGAATTAATTTAAATTTAAAAATATGACTATAACACCCAAACAAATAAAGTTTGTAAGACTATGTAAGAAATATATAATTTCACTAAAACATGTAAAATAAATTTAAGCTAGATTTACTTATAATGTCTTAGAAAGTATAATATTCGATGATGTAGCAACATATTTTGCTTTGGGGTAAGTATGTAAATAAATAAGCTCTAACATAAGATACCTGAATAACATTTACTAAAATACTGTTGACTGTTGACTAACCTTTCCCCTTGGTAGAGCTCGACGGAACTGTTGAGTTCTGCCAACTGCTCCTTGAGAAGTTGGAGGTTAGAGTTGACAAAGCTCAGCTCTAAGGCCACTGTCTCCCTCAACTTCCTGTTGGTGGTAGCTCTGGAACAGATAACAGATACGTCAAAGATTGATAGCTGAAAAACGCAGGTTATATCGAGTCCAGCTCTGTCCAATAATCTTTGGTGCAAGTGCTTCACCACTGCCACTATTAAGAAGAAGCTACCTTCTCTGAACTGGACAAACCTATTATTATATGTACGTCAATTATCACTATTACATGTACGCGATGTAATAGTACCACCTTACTCACCTGTAACGGCTTTATATTCAATAAATACTACAGCTGCGCACTAGATTACTGGCCAGAGCAGGGTGTGCAAGCAGGCAACCACAGGTTCGGTCTTGATGGGTTAGCACCATCCGTGGGCTGCCTATAAATACCCTTGTGCCTGAGTTTAGGTATTGCTACTATCTGGGTATACAAATGGATCGGCATCTCTATTTCTCGACCCATTTTAGTAACAAAATAGAAAAAGTACGACACAGGTCATACCAGCTTCACCACTTGCTAACTGTGTCCAACTTGTCGCTGCGTCTCAAACTGATGATATATAAATGTGTCCTCCGGCCGTACTGTGTACTTACTTCAGTGACACTACAGCTAAAAATCTCTACAAATTTCGGAAAAGGAAAATGAGGAAAGTGGTCAGACATACCTAGAGAGATTAAAGAACACCGACCAGCACACGGCTTGGTGTGCTCGTCAGTTGGCGAGTTCATCCACCGGAGACAAAACGTTTTCTGACTGGTTGCAGCACCTAACAAACCCAGTGTTTAACATTATGACCCCACCAAGCTTCCCACATCGATGACAACAGACTGTCATGGAAAATTGGGTTAAGATTTTGTTTGTTAGATGTAAGTTTTTAATGCCAAGCAACAAGCTAAAGAACTTTCATGACTACGACATATGATTACTATCCACATCCCCAGGTGGAAACGGAACATAACCACATATTCGTACCTCCGAAGCAGCTTTAGGTGATTCTTTGACGGTGTCAGGGAGACCGAACACCTAGGTACGATGCGTTACAAACGGTTTTGCTGAAACAGATGCCAAGGAGGAGGATAGTAGAACTATAGTAGTACAATTCTTGTATCAGGTTGCGGCACTGTATTTGTCCTAAAGTGTGTAAAAACGCCATCTTGTTACTACCACCCAAACAGCTTACCACCACACATTGATTATGCAAAAATTCTTTTTATCTGTTTCAAAGACTACTGTGCGGACAACGACATCATTCTACCAGAGGAGACAGGATTCCAAGCCAGCTTTAGCACACATAGAACATCCTCTTGTGGAGCCACAGTCAAAAACTGGCCATAATCTCAACAGGAACTTAGTCACGGGTATGGTTTCGTTAGACTGCACGCATGTTTTTGATTCAGTGTCTCAAAGAACAATGTGCAGGATACTTTGTGACCGGGGCAGCAGGGATGTTCATAGCAGTTCTACACGATTTTTTCGTGGATTGGCTTCGTAAACAACCTATCGGACTAGGTGATAGCGGCACCAAAGCTGTGGAGTACCTCAAGGAGCCTTGCTTTTCAACGCGTACATTTCTTAAACCGTTAAAGAACGCTATAAAAGCTGCCTTTGCTGACGATATCACGATGTACAGTAGTAGCATGAATACCAATAGAGCTCTTTGACAGGTCGAATCAGCTTGAAACAATATAAGTGATAAATTGGGAATGTTCAACGTTACAGTGAACGCTGGAACGACTGCGTAATATTCTATCACCAGGAGGGGATGAAACAGCTACCTACTTCCTACACTGTAGGAACGCACACACATTTTCCTGCCAACTCTATGTGTACTCTGGCGTAAAAAAAGACCACCACCTCCGTTTTTCACGGCCATTTTACAAAGAAGGCTTACTGGCTCACACACTTGCTGACATCCCATACTGCTTCTCAAGGTGATGACATACAAGAGTGTACTAGGTTCGCCATTGCTATTCGGTGCACCGCTTTTTCAACGGTCAACTGCCTCTCCAGCGGAAAACCCATGAAAGTGGTCCAACATAGCTCATTCCATCAATGAAGAAGTCGTGAACTCCACGACGAAAGGCTTTGAGCTGCCTACGGTGGGTGAGTTCATTCGATATAGAGACATCAAATTCCTCAATTTGCAGCAATTTCCAACAAACCCCGTTGTGTTCGAGACGATATCCCCACCTTCGTTGTCTCATCGATGGGCAGCAGTTGGTGAAAGCGGGTAGAATCTAGGTTTATGTTAGTTTGTGAGTTAGCCTGAGTTAGTTGTAGGTCCTACTTTTTGTAATCCAAGAAGTTTGTCACCTGGTCCTGTTTGCCTATGCAATGTTTTTAGCCGTAATCAGATTTCTGTTTCTGAAAACTGTTTAAAATGCATCTAAGCATTATAGTACAAGGAGCCACTTTAGTACAATATGTATTTTGTATGTATTTTATTTTCAATACATATTTGTAGGGGTTAAGAAAAAAAAAGTTAGCATCTGAAGAAGGACTAAAGACTAAGAAGAAGAAAATGGAGGAGAAAAATGGGCATTTATTAGTCGCTGAGACACCATTGGAGCAACATGAACCTTCTCCTATCTGAACCTAGGCCCTCTTTAGAGGAGGCCACTGTGATACAGCCAACTGAGAAGCCCAAACCGCTTGTCAAAAAGAAAAAGGTGAGAAAACCAAAAAATGAGCCAAATGAGCTGCTATGCCAAAACCAGAAAAACTATAGAAAAAAAAATGTAGGGTCCACCCTACTGAGTCACAAGCATTCGAGTGGAGATCCATTCTTTGGATCTACTTTTTTCTTATTTCAAAACCTCAAAAAAAATATATAATGTACAAAATAAATAATAAAATAATTGAGATACAATTTTCTCCTCTTCCTGCATTTACATGCGTTTGGAGGAGTGCATGAATATACAATAATTTTGTTGTGGTTAAAATGTCATAGTTTCATATTCAACACTAGATGATGAGGCTCACCTTCAACTTGTCACCGACACTAAACACTAAAACAAAACAAAACAAAAAAAAATCTAAAACCTATACCTAGAACCTAATACTAAATCGTTCCAGCCGCGACAGCATTCTGCCATCGATGGGGGAACGGAGCGGGGGTTATAGTGTTAAACACCGGGTTTGTCAAATACTGTAAGGAGTCGAAAAATTTCATCCATGGATGAATTGATCCACCGTAGGCAGCTCAAATATCTCATGCAGCTCACTGTTTCTTCGCTGCTCGAATGAAGTACCTCTGACCACTTTTATCAGTATACCGTTCTGGAATTGTTGGAGTTTCTTAGCTGTCGTATACGTCAGATAACGAAATAGCGGTGCACCATACAGCAGAGTATGCCTTAGTATGCTCTTGTATGTCAATAGCTTGAGACGCAGTGATAGATTGGGGGAAGTCAATAAGTGCGCAAGCCGGTAAGACTTTGTGCGTGTTAGCTTCAACTTCTTCGTAAAATGGTTACTAAAATGGAGATGTCTGTCCATTTTAATTCTCAGATATACTAGGTCGTTGGCTGGTGAATTTTCCTCCGTTCCTACTATGTAACTTTGGGAGCGGTCTTTTTCCCTTCTGGAAAGAGAAAATTACACAGTCAGTCTTACCCGCGTTTACAGAGATATTGAGTCTCCCCAATCTCTCACTGATCTGGTTACAGGCTGCTTCAGCCTGTTTTAGAGCTACCTTGGCACTCATGCTGCTGCTGTACACCGCTATGTCATCTGCGAAAGCAGTAACTGTGGTATTTTTGTACCGGGCTTCGACAATCTCAGACGTGTATACGTTGAATAGTACAGGGGAAAAAGGGGATAAGCTCCTTGGGGTATTCCATAATATGGATCTACTTGGATACTGCTTTTCATTTTGTATCAGCTCACAGCTGGAGTGGGTATCAAGTAGCAGCCTTCACACGTCTGGCACGGTCACGATCATTAGTATCCGTGTAAGTACCTGGTACATTTTGACTGGATCACATAATTGATTCAGCTACTTTGAATATCTCATTGATACAACCTTACCAATCCATAGCCTCCAAATCCCTCCCAGTGGATACTCCCGTCTTCTAGTCGTTAGACAAGAACCCCTGGATAAGTCTCCTTCCATGTAGACGAAGGTCTCTATGTATTAAAGCACACGGGCCCGTCAATATAATTAAAAGTTGTTTTGGCTTATACCCTTCTATAGGTATTAAAAACAAAAGACCTAGATCCCTGGGGCCTACACCGAACTACACTCCTATGATGCATACCAGAGCCCCTTACTTTGTCACTCGAATCCATATTTTTCACTCACAAGTCGTAAATATTCATCCCAACGACTGCGATGGGACTGACAAGATACCTTTACGACTTTGGTTATTTAGAGCCTACTCCTGCAGTGGAAACATATATATGACCTTCAGACGTGATATTGTACAATCACACACTGCTGTCAGACCTACGGGCAATCAAAGAAATACCACTTGCACATACCACGGTGTGTGAAATGCGGCGGCCAGCATAAGGCTGAGGAATATAGGAGTCGCCTGCAGTATGTGTTCTTTGCTCTGAAGACCCTCTGGCCAACTACAAAGGTGCCGAGTATATAAAGAACAAAAGATAATAAGCCTGCTCACAGGGAAAACCTGTATCTTTCCCCACAATGAGAAAAACATCGAGTCTCTTGAACCCAAGCGTCTCCTATGCACAGAATCTCTAGGCGAAGGATCAACCAACCATATTCAGATTCTCGATCTGACAGCAGATCCCAGTCTACTCACTTGATTCCTCACAGAATTCCGAACCTATTATAAAACTATTATAACTTCTCTCATATCCTTTCTCAAGGCCTCATTCGTTATCCTTTCTCCTTTGGAACGAGAATGGCGTTCAAATCCATCCAAGCAAACTGAAGCCCCTGTTACTCATCACAGAATCACATCACATCGCAGAAACAAGACTGATTAGCATTAGAGCATTTAGGGTTGCTAAATCGCTAACCTACACAGTTTCACGATTATTTTGCGCTCCTTGCCCACTAATTCCCTCTCCACTATGAAGTCCCATTGGAATTAAATAATTTATTCCAGACCACAGATGAGTCAATTTATAGTCGCCGACATGAAAGTAGACGTTTAGGATAAAGGGGCTACTTGGCGTAGTGTTGCCACATCCGAGTGGGCGGGGGACTAATTTGCTTATTGGTTAATGATTGACATTATCCAAGTGAAGGGGTCATGTGGTTAAAAGAGAAGTAGCGGACAGGGCGACAAAGAGCTTGCAATGTATGTGCCATGTTTGCGGTCTCAAGCTTTTAATTTCATGACGGCAACTATAGTAATAGCATACTATCATTTATGCTTTCAACTATTTACCTGAGTCACATGGAATCGTGGTGGTGACCATCTATAGTAGTGGTTCCTAATGGGGGGGGGGGGGGCTACTGCCTTCTCGTGGGGATTAAGGATTTCTAAGGTTATATTTGGCCCAAGGAAAATGTATGATCCATTGATAACCAACCGCCATTCCCAGGCCAATATTCACCAGAATGCACTGGAAGGTTCGATTAATACTAAAAATCATCGGATAGATGTTTCAACAAATGTGCTTTTTATGCAAGATCAGTCCTAATTAAAAGTACCAATACCTAATCTGCGTATTGGTTCATTATAGCTTTGTTCTTAATATTTTTTTGTCTTGTACACGAACTAGTCGCAGCATGCACAGTGCACCACAGCATTCTGTGTATGTTCCGTCTCGATCAACAAAGCTTATATTATTATTTAAGCACAGGTCATGACAAGATAAATACACGCGCAGAATGTGTACATATTTTGCTAGGTTCATTAAACATTGCAATGAATACATGAGGCTTTTTATTCATATGAAATTGTTTTGAAGTTTCTTTCGAGCTAGTGTTAACCTAAAGCATTTATGATTTTATAAAAATATTTCGGGATGTCCTAAACATGAACATTATTGATGCGGTACTAGAACCTTTCTCAAACTTCTCAACAACAGAATTATCACTGCAGGATGAGTTAGTAGAATTGTCAATTAACGAAGAGGTAAACTTTCGAATTTCTATTTCAACGGCTACTTCCAGAATTATATCTGGCTTATGAGTTGTACAAAAGAATTTTTTCATTCGAAAGAGGATTCAGCGTAGTCACCAATAAGAAGAGAAACATATTTTCAATGGTGGAACGTGGTGATCTAAGGTTACTGATGACTATGGCACTTAATATCGAAATATTAATGTCATTAAATCAAGCTCAGCCCTCTCACTAATGATATTATATTAAATTCTTTAGTAATATATATTTTTTAATCATACTTAGAACAATACAAGAATATTGTTGACAAAGGGTGTCCCAGAACCAACGCAAGATTTGATTTAAATAGAAAACGGTTTTTAGTATTTTTGTTGTTATTTTTTTATTGAATTATAAAGTAAATAGGATAGGGTTATTTATGGAATAACACATCGGGCAAATGGCCTCCACGACTTTGCTGGCACATACGCACTCTTTTGTCGAAATTTTCCATGACCATTTAGCATAAATGTGGTTGAATTTCGTTAATAATTTCCTCTTTTAATGCACGGGTGGATGTGGGCTTGTTGACATACACCTTTGACTTCAAATAACCCCATAAAAAGAAATCTAAAGGTGTTAAATCACATGATCTAGGGGGCCAATTCTGCGTTCCAAAGGGGTGATGTGTGGTAGGCCAAAAATATTAGGAACTTATGATACACGAGTATACAGTCGAGTAGGCATTAGTACTATGATTATTTGAGTGGCGTGGAATGATGGGTAGGTACAGGTGAGTGAAATAAGGTCACAGGCCACGAATATGAGAGCTGCCAATGCGGGCAATTTCACCACTGGTTCGGAATTGAAAGTGCGCCTTTGGCCACTGATTTCTCTAAACTTTTCTTCTTTCTCTTTACTTTTATTTATTGAATTTTTGTGCGGCTCATATAATCCTAATAAATATGTTGCTGACACAAATTTAGTAGGCCATGTTATCAGCCAGCATCCCCTTCATCTCTTCAGCCCCTAATATACAAATATATTATTTATGTTTATTATTTACATAGTATACAATTTTGCAAAGAAGCACGATAAAATAAAAGATGCTTTGGCCAACTAGACCATTTGTATGGTGTATTCTTCTTTACTGCTGTCATAAGTTATTGATTTAACACTAAAAAAACCTATGCATAAAAGGCAAAAAAAAAATAATATGTAGAACAAAATTTAATTTTGTTAATGTTATCCCAACAAGAATATATGTTTCGTGCGTTTGAGGATGTATCTTCTGAGGGTATGTAAACTTTAATTGCCTATTTCTCTTATTAATGGGGTTTCGAATATGGTATGTTAGAAAAAAAGAATTTCCCTGCCTGGGAAATTCACATAATGTTGGATTGTGGAGTTCGGTGTGTCATACTGTATCGAAAGCTTTTTTTACATCAAGCGAGATCATCCCATCAGGTTTCTTCTCGTTGAAAGCTTTAGTTGTATAGTAGGTCTACCCTACAAGCTTTGCGTGGTACGATCGCCGACTTATTTCAGGCCCCTGCCGGGGCTGGCCAGGCTTGACCTGGCCGACTACAAACCCTTGCCTAGGTACCCCTAGGCTCCACCCTCGGTAGACTCTCACTACCTTGCTGATTCCACCCGCCTCCTTTAGGCATACCCCACTCTATATCCTTCTCATACATCCTTCAAATAAGGGACTCCCCTTAGTGAAAGGCACTCATTAGCCCAAAATAATTTTCCCACATCCTATTTTATAAGTTAGAGAGCTAAGGAAAAAAAAAAAAAAGTGGTACGATCTATGAGGTCTAAAACCAAACTGCTCATTTATTATTAAATTATTAATATCTACGTGATTAGTGATCCTTTAGAGCGTAAATTTTTTAAATATTTTGAGAAAATGTTTAAAAGATTGGTGTATACTTCATACGTTTGCATGACCTTCGTTCGGTGTAGGTTTCATGATGGTTTTTTCCCAGGATGGAGGGAAGTGTCTGTGTCGGAGTATACTATTGAAGATTGTAATAAAAAATATTATTGCCTTTTTGATAACAATTTTAATGACAATCGGTGGGATAGTAACTACTCCTGGCGATTTTCTTACATTCGGCAGTTTTATTTCTTTACTTGCGTCTTTTGGAGAACTCTGCTCCTGACGTAATTTTGAAGGTATCCGTTGAAGGTATTTTTAAAATTTTCATTCAAAGCATCATTGGTTTTATAACCACTGTCTTTTTAACTAATTAGTTCATAAATAGAACTACAGTAGTTTTGACAAAACAATACTTTCAATCGAGCTGAGAAGTGTATACTGTAAAGCTGCTAGCGGAAGACACCAAGTAACTTTATTTCGCTGAGTTTATTGCCAAGTGTAAATTTTTTCACTGCCATTTCTTCAACACCATTATTTTTATTAGCAATCATTAGTTAAGAATATTACGGGATATTAAAAACCTAATAGAAAAGAAGCACTAATATACAAATATCCCATTACGTAAAATTGTTTCCTAACAGTCACATAGGAAACCAACTGGAAAGCTGCTTTACCACACCTCTAATAAAAAGCATACCTGCTGTAAATTTAACAGTAACTTGACAAAAAATTTAGGGAGTACAAACCATGTCAGAATTGTAAATAGAACCACCTCCCGGCTCCTATGAAAATACATCTCACATTTGTTCCCATCCATTTCTCTAAAAAACGTAAGTTAAAAAATAAAACTGCCGAATGTAAGAAAAACGCCAGGTAGTAACTATCCCACGCATAGCTATTATAATTGTCATCAAAAAGCCAATAATATTTGTCACTACAATCTTCAATTGCGGAGACAGTGTTTCACATCGCATTATTCTGTAAAAGCAGGTCACGAGGCCACTTCCGCTTTTGTCTCTGTGTAGGATTTTAGGGATGAGTAGCACAGTGCAATGACTATGCTAGGGGATTAGGGTGGTTGGTTAGGTTACTATTCATGAACTTGAAAGGGATGAGAATGTAGGGTATATTAAGATCATTATGAAGGGTTTTGTTGCTGACGTAATAAGGGGCAATTACTATTGTTCTCAGGACTTTTGATTGAAAGGATTGGATACGCTTGATGTTCGACTTTTTTGCTGTCCCACCATAGCTGTATTCTGTATGTCCAGATTGGCTTACGTATAACTTTGTAGATTAGTAATTTATTTTCTAGTGAGAGATGGGATGTCCTTCGAAGTACTCTGTACAGTTGTCCAAAGCGTCTGTTTAGTTCTTGTATTTTTAGCCTCGTGTATGGGTTCATGTGTGAGACGAAGCCTAAAAACCGTACTGTCTCGGATACAGGAAGAGGAATGGAGTTAAAAAAAAACTAGTGGACAGGACAGGAAAATTATTCGAGTTTACGATGCCGCAATTGAGAATTACTTAACTTAATTAAAGTTTTTAAGTTATCGCTTCGTATCCACCAAAAAAGGCGGGATTGGACCATAGCCCAAATGAACTTTTCAGTTGCATTTGAGGTCTACTATCACTTCCTTAAGAGTCGGACATCATTTACACCCTGCATATACCACTTTGATGTTTTATTTATTATTTTATTATTATGTAGGCAAGTTTTTCTACTGATAAATCCATTACTTATTACATTAGCAATAAAAATAAAATACAGTGTACTGTTATATGTTCAACCCCCCGACATGGGGAATGTAGTGTGAATTAAAAAACACTACTAAATGTCTTGGTATGAGAAGCAATTGTACCACAAGGATCTCCGCCGACTTCTGAAGGCCCCCGGTGTTCAGTTACGCGCTTGTAGACTTACATTTTCAGCCGTATTTCTGGCCTGCCCTTGGTGTTTACCTCTTCAAAGGTTTCATATTGGATAGATTATAGAAGAAAAATACAGCAATATACATGAAACATAAATAAGATAAATTCATTAATTAATTCATTTTTATTTTTACTACTTAAGTTAACCAAGTATTGTGGCCTTAATGTTTCATATCAAAACTTTAATTTGGGCGGAAACGAAATCCCCTGTTGGAGATGTGTACGGTGAAACATGAACATACACACGTAGTGTCCATGTAGTGTACGTAGTGTAGTCACATAGTTACCCAGTTTACGGCAGACATCGTCCTCAAATATCCAATAACAGATTTAAAAATTATTAATTCACAAACTCTTCATGAAAATAGAATGTTTACTTTCTTTGTAATATCTTTAAACTCGCTATATGCATATTGTCTGACCACAATTTACTTTGACTGCCGAAATCTAAACGGGATCATATCTCAGGAAATTTAGCTAAGTCTTCATTATATTCTCTGTTATATTTTCTTTAAGGGTATCAAATAATTTTTGCCATTAACTGAGACGAATTGGTTTGATTGTTATTATTTTATTATAGGGAGAGGCTTCACTATTCTTTTTTATTGGTGTTGCCATATAAGTGCCAGATGGAATAGGAATACGGTGGCCTGTAGATATCCAACGCTGGGTAACTTGGATCTGGTAAATGGCACCCAAGTAAGAAATAGACCACCATTCATTAGGGCGAAAAGCCTCCAAAGGCGGCCATTGTTAAAAAAAAAAATTTATCTCAATTTCAACGACTTTTTTCTGATTATAATTCACTCAAGCCGTTACAAATATAACATATTTTTAATCAGGTCGTCGATACCCTACTATATGATGACAGGAAACTTTTTATTTTATTATTGCCAATTAATTAATAACCCTTCACTATTTCGTAGGACTGGTTTGTTCTTTAACATCATTGGGGAATCAAATCGAACTACCATAAAAAATATTATATAAAAAAAAAACACTCGTGGAACTAAACTCTGGCTAACAATAACGCATTCACAGCTTTGATGGCATTGGCAGCTACCAATTAGTAATTAGTGGCACAATCTTGTTTTATGGAGATGGCTACAGTTGTCATCTTATGTCTTCCTTACATCAAACGAGACCTCCATGTAAAACTGCAATCATGTTTCTTCCTCAGGGCACTCACTAGCATTATATCGGACACATAGATGTTTAAGGTTTTGAATAAAAAAACAGCCAAAAACCCTAAAAAAATTTAAAAATCAAACAAGCTCTCAAGTGTTGTCTCCTTTGAAAGATTGCCGCTCTGGTGAAAATTTCACAGATTATGTATAATTCTTCAGCTAAACATATTTGATATTTACTAGGCTAGGGGCCTCAGTCGGACATAGCAGCTGGTTGGAGATGAGGTCACCCCCCTGATGAGAAACCCTGCCTATCACTTTATCCCTTTGTGATAATTAATACAATTTATTATTATTTTATTGTTATAAATATAAAAATGAATACAAATAAGATGTAGTTCATAATTTGATATGATGCAAGGTTCATTGGATGGATTGCTGTATGTGGGGGGACAGCTAATCTGTATTTGGCCTCATGGAAATGAAAGAATTGTGCAGTCGAGATGGTGTAGAAGTGGGTCAGTGTGTAATTAGTGATGCGATGGGAAGGTTGGAACCTATTGTCTATCTTCTCGCTTCCACCCTACTCCCATCACCGTTTAAAAAAACAAAATCATAATCCTGTATATAACGCCATGTGATTCATTCCGTTTATTAATTTTTGCATATATTTGAAATAACTATCTTCATGTCATGTGTCGAGGCTGAACCTCCATCCTTTGTTTCGGTCTTGACCTGCATCGTTCCTGTGGAAGCACAGTTGCGTCTTCGACTCCACACAGTCACGCCACCTTACGCTAATATGACAGATTTCATCGCTATGGTTGCAAGTCAATAGTTTCTGACCTCTATCCAGCTACCGTAATTGTCCTCTGCCTTCATGTGTCCTCGCGAATTGGCCTGCCTAACGAAGTCATCCACATTTCAGGAGATTACATACTGCCAGGTATATAATATAGGTTTGTTCTCCCCCCTCTGAACACATTTGGCACCGTCTTGGATGCAGCAATACATCCACCACAATAAGATGCACTTAAAAATGAGGAGCATGTTTTGGTCAGTTCCAGAATTGGAGATCTGTTAAGCAATAATAATCCCTCTCGCGCGGGAGTTGAAAAGAATTAATCTAGTTTGGATACCTAACTTTCAGACGATTCAAGAGGTAAATAAGTTTTAAATTTGTGTTTCAGACAAGCCAGGATTTGACATGTGACCATTAAAACTTATTGTTTCCACCTTAAAAACGTATTTATTTTTCAAATCGAGCATACGAGGCCAGTATCTGTTTTCACTTCACTATTTCGTTAATAAAACTATCTTTACTAAAAAATGTAATGTACTACTTTGTAAGATACTAAAATTGCGCTAACCTGGGAAATAATCTAGAGTCGTGACTATAGCCAAAACGTGCTACGTGGTGTGGGCATACACCGGACAAAAGTTAGCAAAGATAGGAAAGGGGGGTAGTATAAAAAAAGTTAAAAATGTTGATACTGTGTGTAGATAAAATCTGTCGAGTATCTGCCGACTAACTTGGTTCTCTCTTGCTTTCACCTCTCTTAAGCAATAATAACGTTTTACTAGGATAAAATAAAGGCGAAAATGTTGTTAGCATGTAGATAATGTGAATAATATCTCTTCAGTCTATTCTGAAGCTAGCAAATATAAGAAAGGGGGTAGTATAAAAAATGTTGATAATGTGTGTAGATGCAATCTATCGGTTATTTGCAAGCTAACTTGCTTCTCTTATGCTGACACCTCTCTCAAGTATTACCAAAGTATTGCTAGGATAAAATAAGGGCAAACATGTTGATATTATGTAGACAATATATATATACAATCTGTCCAGTATCTACATGCTAACTTGGTTATCTTATTCTTACACCTATCTCAAGTATTACCAAAGTATTGCTAGGATACAATAAGGGCAAACATGTTGATATTATGTAGACAATATATATACAATCTGTCCAGTATCTACATGCTAACTTGGTTATCTTATTCTTACACCTCTCTCAAATATTAAAATAGAATTGGTAGGATACAATAAGGGCAGAAATGTTGAAAATACGTAGATGGTGTAGACTAAATCTGCCAAGTATTCGATTTGAGGGCTCCGGGAGGGAGGAGAGGATTGGAGGATTTGGGATCTGCGGCTGTCCTGGGCATTGAGCCAATTTTCAATTTTCCTGATGTCTTAACAATAATTTAAATTGGTAGATAATGTATTTTATTAAATCGTTTTTGAAGCAGGGAGTCCATGTTCATGTCACTCGTCGTATATAATCACATTAGCAAAACAATCGAGTTTTATTAAAATTATATAAAAATAAAAAAATAAAATGATTAACTTGTTAAAAACATACAATCTCCACGTTGAAGTTGTACTGAATTTTCGTAAATGACTAATGATTTATCTTGGAATTTCGTTTCCAGTTAGCTGCGCTGTCTTAGAGGAAAAGTGAGTGGCTGCTTTCGTATAGATAGCTCCAATAGATCCAAATGTGAGAACTATGTGTTTGAAAGAGAGCAATGGGCTCGTCACAGTTAATATTGGAAGTGTGTTCGCGAGTTTGACAGATCCTCATCGCTGTGGTTACAAGTCAATAGTCATATTTCCCATCACTTTCGCTAGATATTCTCAAGCGTTATAGAATAGAGGTCTTAAACAGCCAGCCTTTTTATAATTACCACTGAAGTCCTAACAAGTATTGCATATTATTGATCAGGACACCGAGTCTTTTGATTTTCTACTCCCTCAATGAAGATATGAAGAGACGAAGCTTGGCGCTTTGAGGGTAATTTGTTGAATTTTGGATCTGGCCGAACTTATCAGAATATAAAAGTATCTATTGAAAAGATATTAATATGTAGTGTGTAATACGTAGGGTGGCAATTAGAATGATGGTACTTTATAAATCAGGCTAATGGCCATGAAAGCCTATTCGATTGTAGATAAAAGTTTGTTATCTGGAGATCAATAAGTTATATAATGCTAAGAATATTGTAATCCTAATATTATATATAATGCTAAAATTAGAAGCAAGCCCCTTCTAGTGTATATCTGCCTCGTGACTTCATGGAAGTCCTGTTATTTTTTTAAGTAAGCGACCGCATCCCTCAACACCTCGCTCCCTATTCCCGGAACTAGCTTTTTCTTATACATATATGTCTCAGCTTTAGCCCCAGACCCTACTTGTTCCCCGACACTAGTTCCCACACATCCCAACTAGAATGTAGTAACGTAACTCTTAATATTTGTATATACCAGTGTTTTGCCTGTACTTCATAATAAAGCTTTTCTTTATTTTCTTTTAAACTCTCCTCTACAAAGATTATTTAACTGATAGATAGTTGGCTGCCGTGTAAAAGAGCTTAAGTTTTAAACAAATGGCAATTTACCGGGTACCGGTGACAGGACACTTTCTACAGGAGGCAGGGGCGGAAGTATGACGGGGGCGGGAAAGTGGAACCAGCCGATGGTCCGTCACTTCCTCTCTGTCCAGCTTTCTGTCCAACGATTTAAGGGAAATCCAAAACACTCCACCAGCTTTACACTGGGAAACCCCGAAGCGAGCTAATATAATTCTATGGGACCACAATAATTTTAGAAGGGGAACTGTGCATTACCGAATATAACCTTAAATGAAATTCCTTTCTTCAGTCTAGAGAAGTTTCAAGTGATAAATCGCATATGATTTTAAGGATTATTTACCGATATACAAGCGAAAATAGAAAATTAAATTGTTTTGAAATATCAATACTAAGTGGTTCGTCTCACTAGCACCCCCCCCCCTTTGGACGACAACGACTCAACAACCTCTCCGGAAATGATAGAAACAAGCTGCCGACTCCTTGTTGGGCTAGGGCCCGCGTCTAACACAAGCGGAAATTGGCAACACCTTGTACCAGTGTTCAATCCCCCTCCCTACAGCTAACCAGAATCTCAGACCAGGTTACGAGAAAACTTGAGTATGCAAAAATTCCGCACCGCGTTTCTCTTCAGGTTCGTGTTTGGGGCCTTAGAGGTTCGGAAAAGGCATAGTGCCAGGCGTCGACAAAACAGGCCAAGTCGGGATAGGGGGGGGGGGGGGCTAAATCGCTTGCACGTCCATATCTCGGCAACCATTAATATCGGAGAAATGCGATTGGTCTTTTCATTTTAAATTTGTCATCAACTTCTGTTATAGAAAAGATCTTAATAAAGTTAACAGTTTTCTATAAATCAATAAACAATGCAAAATATAGTAATTTATGGCTCTTGATTATATTGACGAGGACCAAAGAACATTTTACTACTTATAAACCCAATACATTCGGCGTTCACTTTACATGTTATTTTGAATTTCAAGATTATTGATGCAAATTATTTTAAAAACATAAAAAAAGAAAACTATATGTTAGTCCCTGATAAAAACAAATTATTAACATAAATGGACAATTTATATCTTTGAATGCTGATACATTGATAAAATAGCGATGGGGTTGAAACATTTGACATTGTAATTGACATGGAACTATAGCATTCAGATAGAGCAATGAGTGATTTCAAGACAAACTCCATGAAGTTAAACATCAATTCGAAGAACTGTCTATGACAAATTGATATTATTGACACGAATTGGTTACATTATTTTATGTGTTGGCTTACTTGAATGAGTTCTCTCGCATATCGAAATCCATAGGTGACACTGAAATTATTTACTATTATTATAAGACGATTGGAAATTGGCTTCAGGTCATATTCTATCATAAAGAGGTAAAACCTCTCGTGTATAAGTCCTAAATCCAAAGTCTCCGGGTGAATGACAATTGCGGAAATGCTATGTAATGGATACACGTCCTTTCATAAGAACACACATTGCACGACAGGCGAGAATCAAGCAAAGCATCATTTTGGAAGGTTCTTTCACATTCCGCTGGATATTTTGAAACTGTCTACGGAAAATATAGCTGGTGCATGCTGCTAACTCGTTAACGCAGGAAGATAGTGGCGTCATGTCTTGCCTGTGGGACAACCCCTATGACAACTCCTCAAAATGCAATGTATTCCAAGCCCTTCACGGTCAACTATGCTAACTTCTAGTTGAATTAATTTCATTTAATGTGAAGAGTTGTGTCGATTCTATTGGAATGGAAAATAGCCATTTCCGTAACATTAACAGAATCCTTAGATGGATAGAAAAAAACACTTTATTGTGGGACTAATCATAATCCTCTGACTACGATATTCACAAAGAGTAGGAGGGAGCGTGAGTGGCATGTGCAACAACACATGTGCTATCAAACTTATTTATGATATTATAAGTATAAATATTGTGCGAACATACCTGAATAGATTTTCGGCACCTGCTCTCAGCCGGAGTTCCTTGTTGATTTCCTGGTTGAGCTTGGATCGCTTGCTCTGCAACTTCCCCCTGCAAGTGGCCACTCGCGGGTCGGACCCCTGCAACACATTCATTATTTTAGCAAAACACTAAAAACACAATTATAATCTAAGAAAAAGTTTAAAACTATACGCATATTCGGCATAAAGAATGCTCTTTTTCCCAGCTATTGCATGAGCCCTTCATACAATCCGCCCAGATTGCTTCGCACAGAAGGCAAAACCAAAGATGATTATTCGTGTATACTTCAAAACACTTAGAAGTGGAGGTAAATGCTATGAAGCAGGAAAAGAACGGGATGAGATGAAGAATAGTATTTTACCCAAATTAAAAGACATATTTTGGAGGATGACAATTTCCATAACTTTTCTCTATCAAGATAATCCATAATTTATTTTTGTTTCTTAGTGGCGTCCATCACCAGACGATGTAAAAAAACGTACGGGGCTGTATCGGCTCCCAGCTGTAGACGATCGAGAAAAAGGAATGAATAAGGAGGTAGATGATATAATGTGATGGTTTGTTTTATAACTAACTTTATTTTCCTCCTGATCCTCTATACACACGTTACGGGTTTATATATATATGTAAAGAAAGTAAGCTTTCTTCAATTGAATTAGCAGCGCTTTGTTATCACGCGCGTGCTTCAGTTGGCTACCACTAGGTGGAGTTAGCGACATATGACCAGGAGGTTTTTAAAAGGCTTTCCAGTGTAAACAATTAAGTAAAGTGCAAACAGTCATAACAATAAACTGTAATTGTTGTTTCTTTTGTTTTACAGGTATGAATTAAGATTTTATTTGTAATAGTTGTAAACTAATTATCAATTAAATAAACTTTTGTTTTACAGAGAAACAGATTACTTATTGTTATAATAAGAAGACCTAGCAACCCTTATAAAACAACAATTTGTTTATGATGTCAAAACTGCACTTTGAATTTACGGTAGTGACTTCACCAAAAGACAGTAAAGCCAATGCAATTGCCATCACCTCAATTGGTACAGGAGATGGAAGAAGATATATATTGCCAGAAGAATTCAAATATATGGAAGATCATGTGGAGTTGAAAAAGACAAGTAAGTACACAAAGTTAGTTAATTCATTAAACAGAAGAAATCAGATAAGAAGAGTGTGGATTACAATGACAAAAGAATTAGAGGGCACATACATAGATGAAGATGGAAATCTGCAATTTAAAGATCAATATTTAGAGGAAATAAATGAGGAAAGTACAAACAAAACACAAGATCATAGTCTAAAGGAAATACTAGAGAAACTGATAGAAACAACACAGAAGAAAGATAACGAGAAAGACTTAAAAAAAATATCAGAAAAACTTCTCATAGAAACATTTTCAAGCAAAAATACTAATGCTAAACAGTGGATAGAAAGCTTTGAAAAAGAGTGTTCTAGATTTCAAATAGATAAAAGTGAGGAAAAAATTGAACTAATGAAACTATTTTTTGATAAACCAAGTTTAGACTGGCACTCTTCCACACTCATAAGACTAACAATAAATGCTGGTTGGTCTGAATGGAAAACAAGATTCTTAAAATGTTTCACAGATAATGGATGGAATAATATAACCTATGCACTATCATTTAAATATCGAGAAGGTTCGTTAACGGATTATGCTTTGAGGAAAGAGAAACTTTTGATAGATTTTAACAAAGATATGGATATAAAGTCACTTATAGCATTAATAGCAGTAGGGTTACCAGAATTTATATTGAATAGAATAAACAAGGAAAAATTAAAAGAAACTACAGACTTATTTAATGAATTGAGACAACTTGAATGTTTAGTAAATAAAAGAAATTTTCAAAAAAAACCTACATTAGATTCTCAAAAGAAATATGAAGTAAAGATACCTTGTAAAACGTGTGGAGATTTAGGTAAAGGTGTGAGATACCACCCAAAAGATAAATGCTGGTTCCAAAAACATGAAGAAAGTAGAGAAAAGAACACTACACCAAAAAAAGTAAATAACAATTCTATCCTAGATGTAGAAATATATAATGAATCAAAAAACGAGTAAACACACCACTAATTAAATTAAACATTGTATTGGAAGATAAGATAAAAATAGAAGGGATCTATGACTCAGGATCTCAAGTTTCATTAATTAATAAAAGATTAATAAAAACTATAAAAAATAATAATATAGATAAGAACAAAATACAATTAAAAACAATTAGTGGTGTGGCACTCACAAAGGGATTAGCAAGAATAAAATTAAAAATTTTCAATATTGAAAAAGAAGTAGATGTATTTATTGTAGAAAATGAGACTTTTCATGATTTTTTGATAGGCCTAGACATAATAAAGGAATTTAAATTAAGGCAAGACGAAAATCTAAATATAAGCCAAAAACAATCGCAAAGAAAAGATATAATAGAAATAAATTTTAATGAACATATTAAAGAGAAAGATTTTAAAATAAATTTAGATCATTTAGATAATGAAAAAAAATTCAAAATAGAACAATTGATAGAAGAATATAAAACAATATTTGCTAAAGACAAGTATGATATAGGGACTGTGAAAGATTATGAAGCAAGAATAGATCTCTTGATGGAAAAATTTTGTAGTAAAAGACCATATAGATGCACAATCGAAGACAGAAAAGAAATAGAACAGCAAGTGGCAAAACTATTAGAAAAAAATTTAATTGAAGAATCGTATAGTCCATTTGCTGCACCAGTGACCCTTGCATTAAAAAAGGGTGAAGGAAAAACCAGATTATGTGTCGATTTTAGAGATCTGAACAAGATTGTCACAACCCAGGCCCAACCTTTTCCGCTAATTGATGATTTAATAATTAAAGCTAGAAATTGTAAATATTTTACATCACTGGACATCAATTCAGCATTTTGGTCAATACCACTAAGGATAGAAGATAGAAAAAAAACAGGCTTTATAACCCAAGAAGGACACTATCAATGGACTTGCCTACCATTCGGTTTAAAAACAGCACCAGCAATCTTCCAAAGAATTTTATCAAGTATACTAAGAAAAAATAATCTAAAGAACTTTACAGAAAATTATATAGATGACATATTAATATTTTCAGAGACTTTTGAAGATCATATCATGCATATCAAACAAGTTTTAGAAGCCATAATAAAAGAAGGATTCAGATTAAAATTAAAAAAATGCACGTTCGCATCAAAATCAATTAAATATCTCGGACATATAATACAAAATAATACAGTAAGACCAATTAAAGACAATTTAGTATCAATACTCAATTTTCCGACTCCAAAAACGCAGAAGAACGTTAGACAATTTCTAGGTAAAATAAATTTCTATCACAAATATATACCAAAAATCTCAACAATACTAGATCCACTACATAGATTGTTAAGAAAAGATATAAAATATAATTGGTCTGAAGATTGTGAAAAATCATTCACAGAGATAAAAAAATTATTGTGCTCTCAACCAGTCCTAGAAATATTCGATAAAGATTTACCTATTAAGATATTTACAGATGCTTCAATAGAAGGTATAGGTGCAATACTGAAACAAACCCAACAAGATGGAAAAGAAAAACCAGTAGCCTATTTCTCAAAAAAATTAAATGAGTCGCAAAAAAGAAAAAAAGCTATATATTTGGAATGCTTAGCAATAAAGGAAGCGATAAATTATTGGGAATACTGGTTAATTGGAAGAAGATTTGAAGTTTATTCAGACCATAAACCGTTAGAAAACCTTAATATAAAATCAAGAACAGACGAGGAACTAGGTGACTTAACATATTATTTGTCTCAATTTGACTTCAAAATTACATATATACCAGGGAAATTCAATATTGAAGCAGACTGTCTTAGTAGAAATCCGGTATTAGAGTCAAAAGATAATACCCAAGAAATATTAAAAATAGTAAACATGATCCAACTACAAGAAATAATTAAAGATCAAAATGAAAATACAGCATTAGGAGAACTTAAGAAAAAAAGTACAGATAAAAATGGTATAATCTATAAACAAATTAAAAACAAAAAGAAGATAGTTTTATCAGAAAAATTAAGCATTAAATTAATACGAGATACACATATAGACTGGTGTCACATCGGAATAAGGCAAATGATAAACAGAATATGTCCTTATTACACTTCAAAAAAATTAATAAAAAACATTCAGAATATATGCAGAACTTGCGAAATTTGTAAAAAGA
The DNA here is from genome assembly GCA_930367205.1 of Acanthosoma haemorrhoidale. Taxonomy (NCBI): domain Eukaryota; kingdom Metazoa; phylum Arthropoda; class Insecta; order Hemiptera; family Acanthosomatidae; genus Acanthosoma; species Acanthosoma haemorrhoidale. The sequence continues at coordinate 107,705,318 of OV884009.1, read as the reverse complement.
ATAAATCTAGAGGTCAAGCAAAATATGGATTAATGTCTCAATTAGGACCAGCAACAAAGCCGTATGAGATAGTGTCGATTGATACGATCGGTGGATTTGGTGGTCGAAGATCAACGAAAAGATACCTCCATCTTCTAGTTGATCACTATACAAGATACGCACATATATTAACTTCAAAAACTCAAGCTGCAAGTGATTTTATAAAAATAGTCCAAAATACATTAGAAATGAACAAGATAGGTACAATATTAACAGACCAATATCCAGGACTAAATTCTAAAGAATTCAAAAATTACCTAAAAGAACAAGATATCAGACTCATTTATACAGCCTTAAATGCACCATTTTCAAACGGCATAAATGAAAGATTAAATCAAACAATAATTAATAAAATAAGATGTAGAATCAATGAATCTAAAGAAAAGAAAGCTTGGACAACAATAGCAAGAGAATGTGTTGACAAATATAACATAACAGAACACTCAGTTACAGGTTTTACACCTAAATATTTACTAGATGGTACTAACACAAGTATGCTACCTGAGGAACTAAGGAAACTAACACATGCAGAGGTTTGGAAAGAAGATAGAAAATTAGCTCTAGATAACACTATAAAATCACATGAATACAATAAGAAATTATTTGACAAAAACAGAAAGGAAAGGGAATTCAATACAGGTGATTTAGTATATATTGAAAACGGACATAGATTAAATAGGAAAAAACTAGATGAACTTAGGGTTGGACCATTCAAAATTGCAGAGAAAATATCAAATACTATATTTAAAATCAAAACTGAAAAAAGAAACGAAGACACAGGATTATTCCACATAACAAAACTGATACCAGCAGAATAAACATTATATAATAAAAATTCTCACGAGAATTTTCACAGTGGGAGGGGGAGATGTAAAGAAAGTAAGCTTTCTTCAATTGAATTAGCAGCGCTTTGTTATCACGCGCGTGCTTCAGTTGGCTACCACTAGGTGGAGTTAGCGACATATGACCAGGAGGTTTTTAAAAGGCTTTCCAGTGTAAACAATTAAGTAAAGTGCAAACAGTCATAACAATAAACTGTAATTGTTGTTTCTTTTGTTTTACAGGTATGAATTAAGATTTTATTTGTAATAGTTGTAAACTAATTATCAATTAAATAAACTTTTGTTTTACAGAGAAACAGATTACTTATTGTTATAATAAGAAGACCTAGCAACCCTTATATATATATATATATATATATTGTAACATTCATGATATTTGAGAATATCATGACCAGCCACCCTCCCACTTTGTCCAGCATCAGCCCTTATGCTCTTAGGAGTGGGGATGAGATAAAGTCAGTCTTAGCTAAGAGCCAGAGAGCAAAGCAGAGCAAGCTCCCGTTCCGTTGACGGTCATCAACACAAGTAGAGGAGAAGAAGAAGAAGAAGAAGATTACACGGATATCATCGATTGGGTGATATAGATATTGTTTTTTTATTATGGATCCATTAAAAAGAGATTGAGCTCAATTTTCATTTTTTTTTTTATATAACTAATTAGTAGTAACTATCCTTGTTCAAAAGGAATTGAATATTTTTTTATATAATTAATGTCAGCACTATTTATAATTATAATTATTTGTTATAACCATTTTACTTGTATATATTTCACAATTCCCAGTTTCTCAATTTATTAATAACTATAACATTAGCCTTGAGATCGGGCGATTCAATCGGGATAAGTTCCTATGTCAAAGACATAAAACAATTTGAATTAAAGATCTCATGACGGACCTACCAAATTAGTTAAGGTCAATTGATCTAATAAATTAGTAAAAGAAATGGTAGAAAATGAGGTAGGTTTCAATGGGGGCCGCTCCGGGATTAACTTCAAAAATTCTAAAGAAACCAAAGGAATTGTGAGGTATTGCATGTTAGAATAATAACTAGAACTAACCAATAACAAATTATATTTTTCTTATAATTCTACATTTGTTACACAAACACGAACACAAATATGTCCAGGCCAGAGTCAGGTATAATAACGGTTGGGTCAAAAGACCCTCCAGCCCCCGACCCCGAACCCACGATAAATCATTCCAAGATGTTACAACTAATCCTTGCCCAGTTAAACAGTCAATTTAACGCACTTAAAGAAAATAACAAAGAAATAAACGAAAAATTAAACAGTCAATCAAACGCACTTAACGAGAATAATAAAGAACAAAAAGAGTTGAGCGGGAAGTTTGATCAATTAAGGGAAGAAATAAAATCGGGAAGATCGGCTAAATTTGAACAAGGTTACACGGATGTAAACGATAAATTAGATAGACAATTACGAATTTGTGAGGAGAGAACACTCCAAGGAAATAATAATGTAAATTCAAAATTAAAAGAAGAAATCAATCTATTGAAAAATACGACAGATCATGAAAAAACAAATTTAACAAAGTCACAACTAGTTGATGCTGATTGTGAGACAGATCTTAGCTTATATTCAATTAAGGATAATGAAGAGAAAATGACTTCATTGGAGGATGAACAGAAGATTGCAGATAACAATGATGAGTGTACCTCACGTCAACATGATCTAATAAAGCTTGACTATGAGAATGATATGAGTTTGTTGGAAAATAAATTTTCAGAGTTAGAAGATACAGCGAATATTAAGAAAGGAGAAGTGATTTCATTGAAAGATCAAATTACAGAGCATCAGCAGACAACCAGCGATAACGTGAAAAATTTAAAAATATTTCAAAATAAAGTTTTGGATATGAAGAAATTGGAATCTCAAATTCCAACTCATCTTGATGAAATTCCTTTTTGCGTGTTTGATTTGAACAACATTAAAATTAATGAATGGAAGGCATTTAAAAATAATTACAGGGATGTTTTTTGTTCGATACAATATGACTTCAAAAAAAGAAAAAAAATTTATAGTTTTCTTTTATTATTTTCATTACTAAATGAAAATAATACTGATCGGATGACACATAAACTTTAGAAGTTTATACAAACAAAAACAAAACTATTATTAGAAGTATTGACCCTAGTAAAGTCTATGGAATTATCAGCAAGTGAAGCTTTTGCTTTCATTATCACTTAATCTATAAAACAGATCATAAATATTCTTTGAATGCTTAAGTCCATTATAATTAATTTTATAGCAAGGAAATAAAATGAGCTCATACAATTTTATACACGACAACGACCTCCCTATCTTTTCGTAACATTTATAATTTTTTATAAACACTATCTTTTCACTCAGGTAAAATATTCAAATCACACACACACACTCAAGAATTTTTCTCTATTGTTACTAATTACCAGTAGAATTGTCTAGTATTTTAATTAAAAACCAATATGTATTACTAATCACACTCAACCGTCTTTTCAACAAATGTTTTCCAAATCGCGTTATGATCCATAAAACAATGTACCTTCGAACTAATCCATACTAATTAGCATAATAATTTACTTAAGTAACAAAAAAAAAAAAAAATTAAAACAACTTGTACGCTTTTCAAGCAATTTAAAACCTTGCAAAATTTGAACTATTATTACTATAAACTTTGTAAAATTTCAACACCCGTTATAAACAACCAATTCAACAAACCGAACACAGCAACATAATATTGTGGATCCACTTAAAAAAAAAAAAAAAAAAATTTTTCATAAATTTTTTTTTATTTATAAGGGAAGGCAATTGTAACATTCATGATATTTGAGAATATCATGACCAGCCACCCTCCCACTTTGTCCAGCATCAGCCCTTATGCTCTTAGGAGTGGGGATGAGATAAAGTCAGTCTTAGCTAAGAGCCAGAGAGCAAAGCAGAGCAAGCTCCCGTTCCGTTGACGGTCATCAACACAAGTAGAGGAGAAGAAGAAGAAGAAGAAGATTACACGGATATCATCGATTGGGTGATATAGATATTGTTTTTTTATTATGGATCCATTAAAAAGAGATTGAGCTCAATTTTCATTTTTTTTTTATATAACTAATTAGTAGTAACTATCCTTGTTCAAAAGGAATTGAATATTTTTTTTATATAATTAATGTCAGCACTATTTATAATTATAATTATTTGTTATAACCATTTTACTTGTATATATTTCACAATTCCCAGTTTCTCAATTTATTAATAACTATAACATTAGCCTTGAGATCGGGCGATTCAATCGGGATAAGTTCCTATGTCAAAGACATAAAACAATTTGAATTAAAGATCTCATGACGGACCTACCAAATTAGTTAAGGTCAATTGATCTAATAAATTAGTAAAAGAAATGGTAGAAAATGAGGTAGGTTTCAATATATATTGTAACATTCATGATATTTGAGAATATCATGACCAGCCACCCTCCCACTTTGTCCAACATCTGCCCTTATGCTCTTAGGAGTGGGGATGAGACGAAGGGCGAGTTTTAGTCAGTCTTAGCCAAGAGCCAGAGAGCAAAGCAGAGCAAGCTCCCGTTCCGTTGACGGTCATCAACACAAGAAGAGGAAGAAGAAGAAGAAGAAGAAGGTTACACGGATATCATCGATTGGGTGATATAGATATTGTTTTTTTTTATTATGGATCCATTAAAAAGAGATTGAGCTCAATTATCATTTTTTTATATAACTAATTAGTAGTAACTATCCTTGTTCAAAAGGAATTGAATATTTTTTTATATAATTAATGTCAGCACTATTTATAATTATAATTATTTGTTATAACCATTTTACTTGTATATATTTCACAATTCCCAGTTTCTCAATTTATTAATAACTATAACATTAGCCTTGAGATCGGGCGATTCAATCGGGATAAGTTCCTATGTCAAAGACATAAAACAATTTGAATTAAAGATCTCATGACGGACCTACCAAATTAGTTAAGGTCAATTGATCTATTAAATTAGAAAAATAGAATGGTAGAAAATGAGGTAGGTTTCAATATATATATATATAAGTTAATATATAATATAACTTTAATATATATATAATATAAATATATAATAATATATATATATACTTATATATATATAAGTTAATATATAATATAACTTTAATATATATATAATATAAATATATAATAATATATATATATACTTATATATATATAAGTTAATGTTTATTGAATTACAAGCTAAGAAAGGTTGGTAATAAGAACACGTAGAACGTTATAACAATACTGCTTTATTTAGTCCAAGATACCTCTATCTATAGGTATTACCTGTAAACATATACAGATAACATATGTTTGGGGATTAAGGCTGGGCACTAGCGGCGCCTGGACTTAACTCCTCCCCACCAGTTTACGAACACCCATTCGAGAACTTTGAAGTCCAACACTCGGACGTCTTAGTCCATTCAAATAATGCTCCGCTAATGTTACAAAGGAGCAAAGGCCAGCCCCGCCCGTACACAGCCTGTAATCCCTCACATTAAGCTCTAATCCTATAAAACGTAAAAACCAACTGTCACTTGTAAACAAAAAACATAAAAGAAAACTTTGACTTTGAAAAAAAAACAATACTTCTGTGGGAAAAATCACATAACTATAACTATTTACAATGTTCCTCTCGTGTATGCTGCGAGGACACTCCAGCTCATTCCTGATCTACAACCTCCCCCCCTGGTGGAAGCTTTAATTGTTCTATGTGGACATTTCTCCGCTTCTTAGGGGGTCGTATACTCTCAATTGTCACGACGTTGTGTTCCCTAATCACGACCACTTTAAATGGGCCCTCATATCGCACCAGCTCTTTGCTCCTATTTGACCCTAGTTTGTTATAGACGATAGTCCCGATTTTAAGTTCCCCCATCCGATCCCGGACTTTGAGGTTTTCCCGTTTCACTTGTCTCGCTTTGTCCCTCGTTATCCTTTCTCGGACTTTGTCACATATTTTCCTCAAACCGACAGTATTACTCGCCATTTTCTCCGCCATTCCCTCGTCTGCTACCGTCTCTGCCCCATTTCTCCGTCTTTCGCGCAGCCCAAAGAGGATCTCGAACGGGGAGAACCCCGTTGCGGTGTGGATCGAATGATTGTAAGCCGCCACCGCCTTCGGCATCGCCTCATTCGCCGGCAGACCCTTTTCCGCGTGATATACCCTCAGGTGGTCACTCAGGGTGCTGTGCAATCTTTCTATCCCTCCTCTACTCTTAGGGTGGCCTGGGGTATTAAGATGCCAAGAGACATCCAGAGTCTTCATTTCTTTTCGGATGTTGGCATTGTCGAATTCTCTGCCCCCATCCAACGAGATCCGGTCTGGTACTCCGTAAAACTGGAACCAGGTATTTAATGCAAGCATTACCACGTCTGATGACCGTTCTTGCACCGGGTGCGCCATGGCCACTTTGCTAAAGCTGTCGATTGTGGTAACCCACTTATACCCCCTCCAAGTGAAGGTATCCACTTGTAGGTCACTCAACGGTGTCTCGGCGGTGGGCGTTTCTTCTTGTCGCCCCCGTGGCGGATGTCTGTCATACTTCGTAGTGAGACAGACTGCACATGCCCCTATCATTTCTTGTATGCTCTTTTTCATTCCCCACCAAAAGTACCTCCGCCGCAACGCTTGCAACGTTTCCTGAACTCCACGGTGGTTCGTTTTTCCTTGGTGATAGGCCAGCGTCACTTCCAGCTGCTGTTCTCTGTCTTTGAGTGTCTCCACCATCGACGTGCACCGAATAAATACCCTATCCACTCCAAGTTGTTCCGTTCGCCAAAGTCTACGAATTTTCTCCCAAATAGTGGCATTCCCTACAAATACATGATGGGTCTTTCCGGGTTCCGAGGCATCTTTCAATGCACGGCAAATTTGGTCGTTCCTAACCCCTGGTGGTGACCAAATCGTCGCGATTTTACTTCTCCCATAACTGTCATATGCGATCTGCAGCCGCCCTGAGGTCTTGGATTTCCAAATGATCTGCCGTCTTTTGTCGTTCACGATCCCTTCTGTTACTTCCATTTCAACAGGTCTTTCGGCGGCGGAACCTTCCTCTTTAAGGGTTTCCTCACCTTCGCTATCTCCTCGCGTACCGAGGCTTCCATCCTCCCAGGGTGTCCATTCCCGGAGAAACTGTTGGTTTTCCCCGGATGGTTCCCCTTCTTCCAATGCATTCACAGTAATGGCTCTGGACAGCCAGTCTGCCACTACGTTCTCTTTCCCGGGTTTATATATGATCTCCATATTGTACTGGGACAAAAACTCTTTCCACCTCGTGACCCGCGCCGAGGACTCCTTTAACTTTCCTACCCATTGTAGGGGTCTGTGGTCGGTGTGAACACGGAATTTTCTGCCGAAGACATATGGGCGGAAATGGTCTATAGCCCAGACGATACCTAGGAGCTCTCTCTCTAGAGCACTATACCGCGCTTCCGTTTCTGTGAGCCGTCGACTAGCGTACGCCACCGGGCGCTCCCCACCGTCTCTCTCCTGCGACAACACTGCCCCCAGTGCGTATTCGCTGGCATCAGTGGTGATTGTGAAGGGATGTTGGAAATCGGGAAATGCTAATATTGGTTCCTCTTGTAAGCTAGACATACATTTCCGGATGTTCTGCTCCATGATTGGGGTAATTACCACCCTCGCTCCCTTTCGCAGTAAATTATTAATAGGCACCAGGTATGCCGCCATGTCCGGCACAAATCTTCTGTAATAATTAAGCGTCCCCAGAAGTCGACGGATCCCCTTTACATCTGTGGGCACCACCATCCTTCTAATCGCCTCGACTTTCGTAGAGTCTGGCTTAACCCCCTCCTATGAGATGGTGTGGCCCAAAAAATTGATTTTTTTCTTCCCCAACAGAGACTTCTCCATGGACAATTTTAATCCGAATTCGCGGACTCTTTGAAATACACTTCTTAGGTGCTCAACGTGCTCTGCCTCCGTTCTGCTGAAAACTAACAGATCGTCCATGTAGACCTGGCATACCGCTTCGTCTATTCCCCTCAAAAATTCATCCATTAGGCGTTGAAAGGTAATCGGGGCGTTTTTCAGTCCAAATGGCATCCTGGTAAATTGATAATGCCCCCTCTCAAATGTAAAGGCCGTTTTATCTTGGTCGTTCGCGCTCATCTTGATCTGGTGATAGCCTGCCTTTAGATCTAGGGTACTAAATATTGTCACCCCGTTCAATCTGTCTAATATGTCCTCAAATCGGGGAATAGGATACTTCTCGTCCGTCGTGTTCTCGTTTAACTTCCGATAATCGATAACTACCCTGTATTTCTCCGTCTCGTCCCCAGGTATATTTTTCTTCCTCACTGCCCATAGAGGACTGTTATATGGCGAAGTGCTATCAATTATAATCCCTTGCCGTTTGAGACTCTCTAGCTCCTCTCTAATATGCCTACGTAGCGCCTGCGGATATCGTCTCTCTTTCACGTATGTCACGCGTCTTTCTTTAACTGGATCTCGTGGACGGTCTTCCCAGTCGCTCCTAGCGTGTCTCCCTCTAGGTAAAAAATATCCTCAAACTCCCTCTGTAGGCCTTCCCTCCAGCCCTCTATTTTATTAACCGCCCCTATCCACGCTCTTCCATCCCATATAGTCCCTTGACATTTATATTCCACTTTCCGTAACTTAATGTTCCATTTTTCCCCGATATTCTCCACACGCGCACCTACCTTCCCCAACATGTCGCACCCAACTATCACCTGGTACTCCCGCGGCATGTTACCTACGATATGTATCTTTAGATCTCCCCCTTTCTTCGCCCACCTATTTAGCCCTATGACTAACTCCTCGCAAGGGCCTCCCAGGGTGATTAAACTACAATTACATACCTGAATCTGGAGTGCCCTCTCTCCACCATACAGCCTCTCCAGCGCTCCGCGGGACATGATGGTGTTGGTGCTTCCCGTGTCCACCAGACACATCTCTCCTCCTTTGACCCTAATTATTGGCAACGCACACATCCTCTCCCGAATTGCATTACATCTCAGGATGCGGTCGCCTCTCTGCCGACACGCTCCTCAGGCTTCATCACGTTGCTCCCATCTACGTGACTCGACCTTCTGCCCTGTCTGTCTCCTGTTTCTGCTGCGCCTCGCTTCTTCTCCTTCAGTTTCCGAAGTCCCTGATGACTCATCTTCTGATGATCCACTCTCCCCATGTGTCATGCTCCGTCTCTCTCTTACTTCTTGAGTGTTTACCTCCATCGGTTCTGGTCGTTGGTATTCTCTCCTCCGGAAGATATACGGGCAATGCCTCGCGATGTGTCCTTCCTCGCCACACTCAAAACATTTCGTTCGAGGACACTGTGCCACTAAATGTCCTGCCTTCCTACATCCGTGGCATTTTCTTTCTTCCCTGGGCGGGGCATACCTCGGTCTCGTTCCTCTGAATCTTCTTTCTCCTGTCGTTCCTTGTCTCTGCCAATAACGGACGTTTCTGGTCTCCTCCAGGTTGGTTTCAGGGTCCGGGTTCTTTTGTATGCAACTCGGCTCCACTCATTGTCGACGTCTTGCACCCTCACTTCTTCCTCCTTGGCACTAGTGTCGATCATTGATTGTGCACACTCCGAGAACGAGCGCTCATCAGAGAATCCTTCCTTTCTTCCTGTCTCCTTGGCCAGTTGCACTTTTAGAATTGTGGATAAGAATCCTATTCTACCCTCCACCTCTTCTACGCTAATCGACTCTCTCATCTTCTCCGTTATCTTATTGAAACGGACTACTAACCCCGCAGCATATTGCCCGTTACTTTGTCTTGGGGACTTTGTCTCCCTAAACATTTGGAATATGTCCTCCTCGGGAGTCCATCGTCCTCCTCCGTACGCCTTCTTTAATCTCATCTTAATTACTTCCCACGGGGTTTCTTCATCTGCCTGAATTTGATTCAGTATACTTCTCTTGACCCGACATATCAGGGCCGCCTTCAACGATTCCGCGTCTCTGGGATCTATTAAATTTTCTTCTACTTTAGCTCCAATTAAAGCTGTGAGACGGTCTCCTCCTTTTAGGAAATGCTTCAGCTCCCCCAGTTCCCCAGTGAATCTCTCCAGCTCCGAAACAGCCTTCCTCAGATCCTGGGTATTCATCGCTTTTACCCTCATCTGCGCGAGCGCCGTGGCATGAACTTCTGGCATAGTTCCCACTCTTCCAATATCTGCTCCCTCTACGAGATTCAAGACGGGCTGTCTCAAAACTCCTCCTTCAGTCATCTTCTCTCTTTCGCGTATAGAAGAAAAAAAAACAAAAAAAAATTACGCTCGCACTCGATAACTCTCTTTCTCCACGGTTCACGGGTTTTGGCACCAGTTAATGTTTATTGAATTACAAGCTAAGAAAGGTTGGTAATAAGAACACGTAGAACGTTATAACAATACTGCTTTATTTAGTCCAAGATACCTCTATCTATAGGTATTACCTGTAAACATATACAGATAACATATGTTTGGGGATTAAGGCTGGGCACTAGCGGCGCCTGGACTTAACTTATATATATATATATATATATATATATATGATAGATAACTGCAATCAATATTGCGACATTGGAAAACCATACACAGGAGATGTAAGTATTTGACCTCAGAGGGATTGACTGCCTTTGGAGAAAATTAAAAAGTAATCGGAGAACTAAGGAATTCTTCAACATAAGGTACATAGGATGGATTTCCCTGGTAAAAGTATAGTAGCGCAATCATGACATTTTCCCCATCATTATACAATTTTAACCAATAACTTCACCCTTCTAGAAAAAATTACTTGCTAGAGCTTTATATATATATATATATATAATCATATATATATATGATCTATTTATCTGGTCTAATAGTGGTTGTGTGGTTGTGGCTGGTTGGACTTGGAGAAAAGTGGCTGTACTGTTAGCGTGTCCATGCTCCAGTTGGCCCGTACACTGCACACTTTCCAACGGGAAATGTTACAGGTTGTAGGCTAGTGCAGTTGGGACCCGACCAGCCAGCCCACATGTACCGGATACCCCTACAAATCCCACAAGAAATTTCTATGCTTGAGACTGATGCTACAGTGATAATTTATTTGATAATAATTATATTATATAATTGATTTATATGCAGTTACTTATACATAGATTTAAGCTATATTACAAGCTTTGCGTAAAAAGAGGGGAAGAGGAGGGTAATCAGTTTTTTTGAAACCAAACACTAATAGTTGATTCATGGATCAGTTTAGCTTCATCATTTCTTATTTATTCATTTAATGATATTATTTTATTTTTATCTTATCAGATTAGTTAATGACATAAATCTAAGTTTTTTTTCTAAAACATATACGAAATAAAGGACGTTGTAAAAAGTAAATCAACACCATAAAACGTATTGGTATTAAAAAAACCACAATTGTAACGACGTAAATACACGTTCCTATTATTTGAAAAATTATTATTTTTGTAATATAATTTAGCTTTTGAGCGATGACTTAAGATATTTTAGAAGGTCATTTCACCCGTTATTCTTATTGAACAGAATCACTATGTTTAGAGCTAATGTCTAATGTATCCTTCAAATTTGAAACGGATGAATTCAACGACCACCGTCAAAGAAAGCGCGCACAAAGACGGTCGGACAAAATACAATCGTCTATAACCAGACTGAAAGTTGATCCTCTCCCCTCCGGGCTCAGCTATTAAAATAACAATGAAAAAAAAAACTTATTTTATTAATTATTTTTCGCAGTCTTATTTTCCTGCAGCATATCCTATATGTATTCGTATCTTCAATACGGACGGATTTGTAGGTATGTATAGGATTACGTTATACATATATATATAGGTATATGTATACTAGCCAGTTATAGCTGTTTTATACATAGATTTATAACACAAGCTTTGCGTAAAAAGAGGGGGGAGGAGGGTAATCAGTTTTTTTTTAAATCAAACACTAATAGTTGATCCATGGCTCAGTTTAACTTCATCATTTCCTTCATTTACACGGCCACCAAAGTGGAATGCTGTATGTAGTTATTAGTGTCTACCATATGGACAGCCAACAAACCATTGCCCAGCTCCTGCGTCAAAGTAAAACCTCTAAATACCGGGCTTGGCGATTTTAATTATATGCGGTCATTTTGTTTCTTATTCCAGCACCTAAATGCTGTAATTGCAATGTACCAAGCGATGAAAATGTGTCAAATAAAGCATTGCCTTTTGAAAATCTTTTAGGCTAGGATGACTTTTAGGAATAAAACGTTCAACTAGCCAAATGGAACAGTGTGACAGTCGTCAAGCAGCAAACGTGAGATTGATGATGAGCTAAAATATCCGTGGGTGTGTCAAGGACACCCAAATCACAGGAAATGTATACAATGTTTCTTTTGGACGGGTCTCGATTACAGAAGACAGATACACTAATTATATTATCCCTGTCATGTTTGGGAATAATCTGGGGAATTCAAGCAGTTCAAAAATTGTCTGTCGTAAATGGCTGTTTCTACAGCACGTAGGAATCAACACTTCTAGTCTGATTCGATCATTTAATCGAACATGTTACATTTGAGAAAAAAAAAGATAAATGGGTAATAGTGTTATTTACATATTGTATACATTAATATTTATATATGTATTCGTATCGGCAATGAGGACAGAATTGTAGGTAGACCTTCATTTGCACGACCACCAAAGTGATATGTCTGTATGTAGTGATTAGTGTGTACCATATGGATACAGACAGCCAAAAAACCAAGCTCCTGCGTTTTTATATAATTATAATATGAAACGAAACCTCCTTAGCTGCAAGTGCAAAACTAAGTACTCTTCCTTCCACGACCACTTCGTCGTAATTAAATATTGAAATAAAAGATAAGCTGTTTAGTTGTAAAACTGCCAGATTGAACCTGTGACATCGGCACGGCATGTGGAGATTATATCAGTTAAAGGTGTCCCGACGGTAAATGTGATAATATATTATTAAGAAGATAAACCGCATGGAGCACTTTCACTTAATTCAGGGGCAAATGGAGTAAAAGGTAACAAGACCCGCTACTCTTGATAAGTAAAATTAAGAAAGAGATGATACGGGGGTGAGACCTCACCGGACACAAGCAGACTCGATAAGAATTTCCAGCTGACACGAACTGAGAGCTGGTACGTAAGTTACTTTAAAGAATATTATATTTAAAAAAATACTTTAATTGAAATTCTGAGAACAATTAGTAACGAAATTTATAAACCTATAGAAGAACAGCTTATGTTAGCTATTCTAGCTTAAGGAAAACAATACATTGAATAACACATTATAAATGGCTCCAGAGGAAATTACTTTTGGAACAAGTAAAAAAATTAATTTAGGGAAGAAGATACAAAAACAATATGTTCGAAAGTACCACAAAGACTAACTATTATTACACAAAATGATTAATGCCAGATAATTCAAGAAAAAGAACATCTAACTCAATAAAAATCGGACCGGAAATTATAAATGACAAGACTACTATATAAAATTCTATCGCAACAAAGCCAAAGATTTATATAAACATATATATAACATATAAACATGTTTTATGGATTACTGGTAGCATATATTGTACGAATCATAACTATATATTGTACCATTACTCTTATAAACCTTAGATGTTGAGCCAAATTTTATTCTTGCAATAAATAGGACATTTATACAGCTAATTGCACATACATCCTCTATAACTATTATTGTACTAATGTAAAAACTGTAATAACCAACGTATGAGTACTTTTATAAACGATAAGAATATTACCCAATGTAAAGCGTAAAAAAAAAACTCATACAGACTGCAGCAGTCTTTCGAGAAAACTCGTACAGACTGCAGCAGTCTTTCGAAAAAACTCGTACAGTCTACACGCAGCCTTCTAAAAAAAACCTTATATAGACTACATACAGTATTCCCAAAAAACAAGCACACTACACGCAGTTTTAAAAAAACAAAAACATATATAGACTTCTGGCAGTGTTCCGAAAAACTCGTATAGACTACAAGCAGTTTTCTAAAAAAAACATCATTTAGACTACACGAAGTTTAGTACTTGTTTCTTTTAATTCTTCGAGACTAGCTGCATCAGTAGTTCTCAAACAAGATAATTGACTAATATAAAACATTTCTTCTCACCAACATTGGCTAATTCTTGTTTTTCATTACTCTTGCAGCCAACGAGAGAGCGAGTGAATTAGATCACTATGCCCCATTGAAATGTTAACGAACGGTGTGAACGGTAAAGGATTAAATATTTTTGTTGCTATTGGTGACTATAGTCACAATAGCATGTGGTCGCTTTAGTTTTTATGTATTTCTTCTTTGGGATGATAAGGTAAGGAAAAAAAATACAATACTTTTAATGCTAAAAAACATATAATTTTCGTTTTACCTTTGTCTGGCCTTAGTGAGTTTCCGTTCCACCTTTTACATGGAAACTGCTTGTGAATATAGTTACTATAGATACTACAAACATAGTTGAGTAGGCTGTTAGATTAAAGAGCTTGGCATCCTGGTTAATTGTAATGTTTTGTTTTTGCTTCAACAACTCAACCCGTGATTTTTTTTTCCACATCTCCACGTCTTGATATATAATATGTAATATTTGGCTGCTTTAGTGGACTGTAAAAACAAAATGTCATTTCAATCGTTCTGATACATCAGACATATTTACGACCACTATCACTTTGTTTATTCCTTGTCGACCTTTGTCATACTCCTTTGGGAGAATAGGATTGACCCTTTCGGACTCCAGCTGGTAGTGCCCTTGCCCAGGTTCGCAATGAAAGGCGACTTCTCACTTCTCAGCACAGCGGTTGCAGAGAGAGGTAGTTTTGTAAATGAGAAATAAAAGGTTCATTGAACAACAGCAGGTGTTGGGAATCGATTCCTAATGGCTACCGGAGCGTGGACTACGTAACAGGCACTCGTAACCTGTTCCTTTATAACAACTTGCTACACCCCCACGTCTGCTTCTGCGTATCGTCACTCCACTAACACTGTGTACACCATGCACCTTCACCTCCTCATTTGATTAAGTTTAAACTTAATAGTACACCTTCAGCCCAAGCAGTGATCTCGACACAACTATTCATTTCACCACAGGAAATTCATCTACGAATAAAAGTCTTAACTTGAAATAGAGGATTGAATTTTTCCAAAAATTATTTCCGTAAAAATAAAATGCTTTAAACCAGCGAAAAGCCTCCGAATTTTTCCTGAAATTTACATAAAATCTGCCAAAAATAACTGACTACACTTGGCACTGGTTCACAGAGAAACTACATAAGACCAACATCTATACCCGATGGATGTATAACACACTCGGAAGACTGTACTACTTGAACACAGCCAGGAGTTAACTCACAGACATCAGTCCCTCAAAACATACAATAATTACATGAAATGAAAATCTTTGGATAGTCATGAAAAAACGGATAAGTTGCATTATCTGAAACATGAGCTAACCGCATCTACAGGTATCGTTTACTATGGTCTGTGTCGTGTCAAATCGGTAAAATCTCATTCCGTTGAACGAGCAAGAATTCCCAATGCATCTCTATTTCAAGTTAAGCCTTTCATTCGTAGATGAATTTCCTGTGGTGAAATGAATAGTTGTGTCGAGATCACTGCTTGGGCTGAAGGTGTACTATTAAGTTTAAACTAAATCAAATGAGAAGGTGAAGGTGCATGGTGTACACAGTGTTAGTGGAGCGACGATACGCAGAAGCAGACGTGGGGGTGTAGCAAGTTGTTATAAAGGAACAGGTTACGAAGGTAATTCCGTTCGTTAAATTTCGGTAATTCGATTTGTCCAGTTCTTCCTTTTAACGTTTAGCACTGAAAATATGATATTTGATGGTCTACCTAACCTTTTTTTCTCAAATCCCATTTGAATTTAAAATAAGAGAAGTCATCTTAAATAATTTTTCTTTACTAGTCCATATAATCAGCTTTATTATGAACAAATTACAATCTGCCTCACTGGGCAATAAGTAATTGTGATAAATGTTTTCATTCATACCATATTTACAATTTTCATTCACTCGCTCATTCATACAGTATTTACAAACAGCCCAGAGCTACCCTCTTATTAAAAAGATCATCTCCGTACTACATTAAAGAAACCAGAGTGTTTTTTTTTAACTTATTAATATTTCTATCTATATCACATTTTACGGTTAATTTAGGGGTCCTCAATGTTTACCTATTGAATTTCCTTGATATGAGAAGCTCGTGGGATAGTATGTAAAATATAGTCTTTGGTTACCATCGCACGCTTTAGAAGACTTACGTCAAGTTTAAAACAATGACATTCATTCATTTTTCTCGGCTTGTTTCGAGTGATGGTCAGGTGTGTTTTTTGAACGCCAACTTATTAGAGAGAGAGAAAACAACAATTTATTAAGATAAAATTACAATCTGCCTTTTATTAGGCAATGAGTAATTGAGATAAGTGTCATCATTCATACCATATTTACAATTCATCATTCACTCGCTCATTCATACAATACAAACAGCCCAGAGGCCCCCCAAGTCCACATGGTTGTCACCTCCCTCGCATGCGAAGGAGGAAGCGGAGTCTTGGGGAGTTCCCCACTCCCCTACTTCAGCCGCGTCACTGGATAAGAGCCAGTGGAGGCTGACCAAGAGCGCGAGAGCCACAGACGCTCAGGACATGATTGGAGAAACTGGCCATTGCCAGGACTCCCACTGTCACTTATTTATAGCAGGTCACGAGGCCACTGCCGTTTAAGTCTCTGAGGAGGATTATAGGGATGAGTGTTGCAGTGCAATGACTGTGCTAGGGAATTAGTGTGGTTGGATAGGTTATTATGGAATTTCATGAAATTGGAAAGGATGAGTTCAAGAATGTAGGGTATATTAAGATCATTATGAAGGGTTTCGTTGCTGACGTAATAAGGGGCATTTACTATTGTTTTAGGACTTTAGATTGAAAGGATTGGATGCGCTTGATGTTCGACTTTTTTGCTGTCCCCCATAGCTCTATTCCGTATGTCCAGATTGGCTTGAGTATAACTTTGTAGATTAGTAATTTTTTTTCTATTGAGAGATGGGATGTCCTTTGGAGTAGTCTGTACAGTTGTCCAAAGCGTCTGTTTAGTTCTTGTCTTTTTAGACAGCAAGAGGAATGGAATTAAAAAAAAACTAGTGGACAGGACTTAGGTAAATTAGTACAAATTTTAAATAAATTGTAGACATTTAAACTAGTTTCTTATTCGAAATCTTTGTAATGTTTTTCTAAGGAGTTCACAATTATTTCAAGCTGCACTTTCCAAAACGTAAATTTAGAAACGTTTTGGAAAGTGCAACTTGAAATAATTGTGAACTCCTTAGAAAAACGTTTTTAAGATGTATTAAAGATAGAACTGTTAGCTCCTGGTAACCATAGAGTGTTTGGAAATGGGCAATATTCATAAAATATTGGAGATATGGATTTGAAAATATTGCCTTTCACTTAACATTATAATATTCCTACTCAAAATTAACACTTAATTTAATTTATACATACGTCATATACCATAACAGTATGGCAAAATCAACCGCTTTCGTAAAGCTTTAAAAAATTGAAAAACCAATTTTAATGGGAAGGATCACGCAATTCATGACTTGCCCCAGCTGTGAAAACCATTTTAATGACTTATTGTAATTTTAGTTCAATAAAGGCTCAAAGAATTACATAGCATTGACCATGGTGGCTAGATCTTTAATTTGATACCCTGCTGAATATGATAGGAAGTTTTTTTGGCTCTTACAAGTAATTGATGAATTAATGACCCTTCATTAATGTTTAATAAGGTTACTTTTTTTTTATAGTCATTGGAGCATCGAGCAACTTTCAAGCGAAATTTCATCCCTTTTCATGAAATTTGGGTCGAGAACGAATTTTGAACAAACTTTTGATGAATGTTTCAACGACAATTTGTAACTATAGTCTACAAAAGATTCCTATACATATTGTTACTAAGCTTTCTAATTTTATAATAGACTCAGTGTTATTTGTAATTACTGAGGAATCTTCATTAGTTTTCATGGGTTCATATCATTATACCAAACACGTAAACTTGTATTGACATCCAATAACATACAAAAAACAGCGGACAGGCCCGACTCTCTATCTCCATTAAAAGCATTAATCATATATATTAATTCAGACTAAAACTACAAATAGAAACCTATAATGTAGGATATTTTTTAAGAAACGGGTACAACTCATAAAACTAACTAACCTGCTGGAAGGCATCCGAGCGCTTAGCTCAACAAATACCTCAAGAATTAGAAATCTACTGGATTACTTCAAAGGGAAAGTTTTACCCAGAGCCTTTTTTACCCTATTTACAGCTGTAACGTCCTACCGGTTTTGTTTGACGGTAGGATGGTCTTCTGTTAAAACCAATTGACAGTAAAAATTGGGTAAAGAATACAAAGAAAGTATTAAATCGGATGACAGGGGTAAAACTAAAGTGATAGGATATCAGTAATCTCCAGCTTGCGGCAACGTAAGTTGAGATGCATTGCACAGATGTGAAGGAAATGTTTATGCAGTCAGTAGGGTTGATTCTAGTGGTGAGAAAATTTAAAATAATTATAATTGCAAAAGAACCTCCTCAATGTAAGAGTTAAAGCCTAGGACAATGGGAGCTGGGTTGTGTGCCCATAAATCATCCCAGATTATTGGATTAAACAACGTTTCTGACTAGGATTCCAAAATCCATCTAAAGGATGGACCTTTGTTTCAATCAAAATTTGTACCTATTGTCGTATAGTTAATTAATCGAAGCAGTAAAACAATTTTAAACATGTAAACAGCATTTCAATTCTAAGCACTACAATTTTGAATAATTACTGCTTAAAATATTCAATACGTACATACAGACTGATTGAGATCAGTAAACCAAACTAGGCTATCTAGAAACGGTTTTTGTTAATTAGTGAAGTCTTGATAATGCCATTGGTTAAAATATGTATATACATTGACATCAATCATTTTGAAAGTTAGTAACAGAAAAACTGCACTCTTACATCTATTGGAATTGGTTACACACAGACTGGATGTGGAATAATTAATAAAATCATTTATTTATTCTTCAAAATGAAAATTGGTGCCACCAACCGATTACACTTGCTATAAACGTTCTACTATCATCAAAATTTCACTACATCCACAATATATCCTATAAATGGGTCTCTCATTATAAGATGTACATTGTTGTAATGGAGGGTAAGTTTGAATGGTTATCACGATAAGCTGATAGTTTGAGAGAGAGGCAAGAATTCAATATGATAATTAATATGGGTTTACCTTGGTCTGAGCGCGGTTGTGAGCCCGTATCACTGCTGCCTGAGCCATGGTAGAATGTGAATGCCCCACTTACGACAAAAGCCTCCCAGATCCTGCGAACATAGCACAAGACTCGCCAGCCACTCACTGAGCAAGGCTCCTACACCAGCATCAAGATGCCTTTCTGCCGGAAACGGCCGAGCACCGACGGAGATACTCGATCCTTCCACTTTACTACATGCACAGGCAAGACTCATGCATCTCACAATTACAACTAAGAACGGCACGTAACATGAAAGATAAGAATTATTTACAAGAGAAAATAAGCGTGAAAGGTTGCAAGGGTATATTAAAATAGGGAATACGTACAAAATAAATAATAATAATAACTATTAAAATGCGAATAAATTTGCGGGATGTATAAGTAACGAACAAAGATACTCTATTCTATTAGGGCTATGGATATTTGTGCACCTGTTTTAATGGTTCTTAGAACCTAACAAAAATATAATAATTCTACTTGAAGGTGTAGGTAATTAACGCCCCAAGATAGGGGTTGCAGATTCAATCGCCTTTCGTCCTAGCCATTTAAGTATCCATACTATCCACTTCGTACAATCAATTTAACGATTAATAATCCAAATTCTAAGCGATAACGTTATAAGAAAACAGCTACATATTTCTGCTCCATATTGAGATGAAACAAAAAACCTTGGGTTTTTCCTTATACTGGAGCTCCTATGTGTATACATACACCCTTGATGGTAGTCAATGTTATAGTTACCCTTAGCCCCAATACATAAGATTAATGAGGAAGTCGAGATAGTAAATTAGGTGCAAAATAATTTACTTAGAGGGATAAATATTCATTTTTTAAATACAAGTAATTGATTAAAATTTTAATCGTCCTTACTTTTTGGGCTAGTTTTATTTTTAGCATCACCGGTGGATCAATTTTAACCACAATGTAAAATATTCCTACAAAAACGTCACTGGGTAAAGTTGCGTCCTGTAGTTAATGACCAGTTTAATAACTTTTACCAAGTATAATTAAAAAAACACAGCAGATGACACGCTGTCAATGAGGTTATCAACATCTTTAATTTATACCTTAGTAAATATTTCAGATTTTTTTTTAATACCTGCCTGTTTAATAATTGATGACACTTGTATTTTATGGAGGTCTATATATATTTTTTATGTTTTTACAATATTAAATAGAACATCCTCGTAAAATGTCATTTCATTAGCTTACCATGGAACTCCAGTACTAACGGACAGCCGTAAGTGAGAGAGTTGCCTATCAATCATTTGCGTTATTACTTATAGATCTGTAAAGAGTCACATCATCATTGTGGAGAACCCAAGTTACAGATTCAGGCTCCAGAAAGGGCCAACATACCTTATTGAAGGGCCATCCACCCCCCCCCCCCTAACGAGAAACTGACCTTCCTTCAGGGAAAAATAATTTTAGAACATGCACGACTAATACTTGTATATGCTTATCACTCTTAGCTGGTTTGATGTATCGTATCATTAGACATGAAGTTTTAGCATATGAAGAAAGGAATTCTTCAACAATTTTTTTGTAGACTCTTTATTTATTGTTGCCCAAAAAGTAGTGACACACTTTAAGTCCTTTAATGTAGTGTCCTCGAAAACAATTCGTATTTGTTGTCGGTGCTCTCTAATCTTAGTAGCGCTCAATTTATTACATAATCGTCTTTCAAGTACAGAACACCTTCCCCAAATACAATTTCCTCCTAACAATTACCCACGCTCTCACAGTTTTTTCTTGATGAATGAAATAAACGGCTGTATTAACGAAAGCGTGCAGCTGTCCATTTTGAGATTTTACCGAAAATAAACTGGCCAAAAGTAGATAAAACACATCATTTATACGTTTACCAAAAACCATTTTTTTTGTGCAAAAAACTATAGCACATAAACTAGCAATACAATAGTTCCATTTTGTTTTGAGGTGTGCTGAACACGAATCCCGTCACAATGGCTATATGAGGTATAGTTTTTTGTACGAAGGAAAAACTTCACTGAAAAAATTTCCAAAATATATATTATCAACCAGTAATATTTTTTTACTCTAGTAAGAGTATTTTCAGTTTGATATTCTGGTACGTTCCCAGAATGAAGAGTTAAATTATTTTTGATCATATATGAAATACTAATATATATATATTTATAGTAATAATAATAATAATATATATATTTATGGTACGTATGCTAATATATCTAAATATATAACATGTAGGAAAATATATACACAGGTGGTCTGAAAAGTTTCGTAGTGTATGTATCTTTCTACGGAAACATATATCTTTCTTTTACCTACCTTAGTCTCAGACCCACGCCTCTACCTCCAGTCGCATAATTAAAATATTTTATTTAATTGGATGCCATAAGTATATCAAATTCCGAACGTAAAGCAATGGCCTAAAATTATAATTAAAAAAAATTGACGAATATCGATTTAATTTAATACTGTTCTAATTACTTCTAATCCAAAGGCTTAATTGCTGCTAATAAAGGCAATTAGGGCAGATAAAATAAAAAATAATAAAAATGGACTTTTACTGTATATTATCATGTTAATAGGGGGTTTTAAATTTTGTTTTTCACTAAAATTATACTATTTAATTACCTATGTTTTAAAATCAAAAAGAAGAAAATTAATGATTCATAATCTTCCTTATCCATTGTGTGTTATAAATATATATGTTATTAACTTGCAATAAATATCTTTCACTCTCACTCTCTCAGAAGGTTTGAGACCTACTTCTCACATACCGACAAACAAAGGAACTGCATGTGCTATGGATAACGTTCCAGTTAAATTATGGTTAATTATTGAATATTTAGGAAGAAGAAGTACTATGGAGATCCATATGGAGTACTCCCGTATTCTCCCACCAGCGGCCACCTTCGACACCAGCCGCAGCAAAAGACGAAGATACCAATCAAGATGACTTGGTGGTCGCCCGCCTCACCAGAAAGGTTAAGGAGTTGCCCAAGCCGGTTCCTACGCCCGTAGGCAACAAATATGATGTGCTCACAAACCCCACACCTGGGTGCTCCCATAAAAGACCGTAGCACCGAAGAAGCCACCACAAGTAGTGGTCACAGGAGAAACCATCACATCGACAGGACTGCTGCTACGAGGAGCAGAAATAGAAAAATTAACCCTTAGGAAGATGGCAGTAACCGTCTACCAGGAGCTGGAGGCTGACAAGATGAGAAAACTGGACCTACTGCGAACAAAAGGCAAGATTAACCACTCCTTCGGCCCGAGGGATGAAACGAAGAAGAAGAAGTTTCTCATTCTTGGGTTGGATGTCCCTTCAAAGATGCTGATACCGGACTCATCGACGTTCGATGGCTTCGCAAAGCTACTATTACTGAAATGATCGTTAACACCGCTGGTACTGCTATCCCGAAGTACAGTCCGATGGCACTGACTACAGCCGCATTTGGAAACTTATTGCCTCACGCAATAACTGGAAGAACAAGTGGTACAGGACCACCAAACCGAGGTGGTTGTAAATTCAATCATAACATAAATCCGGGGCTTGATGCGAATCTGGAAGACGGCAAAGCGACACGAACAACTTCGTGTACAATACAGGACGCACGGCGAACCCAAAACTTGCTGGAAGCTGTTGAAAACCACCAAAAGTAAATCTTGTATTGTTCCGTGTTACTCTTTTTACTGGGGAGCAACAAGCGAAAACACTGGCTTACATCACGGATTGGTCAGGTGACTACCACCCACCTCCTCTACTAGGAAAGGAACAGAGCCACATTTTTGGCCCGACGAACAAGGCCCGACGGGATACAAACGGATCTGCTGAACCAGATGCCAACAAGAGGGATTGTACAACTCGCCAATCTGTAAAATTCTTGTACAGGTTGCTGTATTTCCCTGGCACGTGGAAACAATCCATCTAGTTCCCACTACTCAAGCCAGCTAGAAGTGGGTATCACTACCGCCCAATCAACTTATTATGGTGGACAAGATTTCTGGAGAAAATTCCTTTTTAATTACTC
The DNA here is from genome assembly GCA_930367205.1 of Acanthosoma haemorrhoidale. NCBI lineage: Eukaryota > Metazoa > Arthropoda > Insecta > Hemiptera > Acanthosomatidae > Acanthosoma > Acanthosoma haemorrhoidale. The sequence continues at coordinate 107,682,049 of OV884009.1, read as the reverse complement.
AAAGACTACAGTGTGGACAACGACACCATTCCGCCGGAGCAAACTGGATTTCAAGCCAGCCTTAGCACAGAACATCCCCTTATTAAACTACATTCAGAAGCTAGCCAGAATCTCAACAGAAACGTAGCCACGGCTATGGTTTCGTTATACTGCTCGCACGGGGCACTGTGCCGAATCCCTTTACCGCAATGCTTTACGACCGGGAATGCCCGGAGCAGCTGTACACACTGCTGGTTTCCTAAAAAACCAATCGCTGTGGCTGTGAGTACGTGATAGCCTCTTCGAAGCTGTGCCTCTGACCTGAGGAGTACCTCAAGGTGCTGTGCTTTTGAACGTGTACATGTCTACAGTTGCTGCTTTCGCAAACGACATCGCGGTGTACAGTAGCAGTATGAACCCTAAAAGAGCTCTTTGACAGGCTGAATCAACTTGTAACGAAATCGGTGATCGATTGGGGAAACTCAATATTACAGAGAATTCCGAATTCTCCCATAAACACTCTGTGGCTCAAGCGCTTTTTAGTCATCTGACGGAAGCAACACCAAAGTGACTGCAACAATTTTGAAACGGGATACTCGAAAGTGGCCCAACATAGTTCATTACAGCAGCAGATAAATCGTAAACTGCACAAAGACTTTGAGCTGCCAACGGCCGATGAGTTCATTCGCCGTAGATATTTATTTAGGATTTATTGAGGTTCCATGAGGAAAATCGGGGAAAGCTGTTCAGCCGAAACCACTACAAAAAACTTGTCTCCACACCTATGCCTCGAGAAAAGGCAGATGAAACAAAAGTTTCATGCCGTCCACCACTGCCTCACCGAACGCTGCTGTAGCATCTTCTTACGCCCAAGTTACCACTTTAGCCGCCAACGCTTCCGACTCCACAGGCCTTTCTCCCTGGCTCCTAATACTTGAGGCTATGATTACTAAATTTATGTCCGGCTCCATTGCCTATTTGCTCGATTAGCCATTGTAGCGACCGCTAACTACATAGGATAAATCACCCTATACTCTATTGTATATATATTGTCAACAAATGTAAATAACATGAACAAAATATATGGTAGACAAATGAACAAAATATAAATCATTGTAAATGTGTTAAGCAATAAAAAATGCGGGGTGCCAATGAGTTATATGAGCTGGGACAACAGCTGTCAGTCGCAGGTACGAGACAAAATGAGGAACAGCCCCCAGAGGCCCAAAAACCCTGCCACCCTGCCAGCCTCTCCCAGAGGACAAAGAAACCGCACATCATTGGTTACACCAATCTCAATGATGGTTGGCTAAGGCCAAGGGTGGCTGGGTAAGCCTAGGGTCTAGCCCCTGTAAATTGACTGCGTAATTTTCTCTTTCCAAAAGGGAAAAAGCCCACTACCTAGTAGTTACATAGTAGGAACGGAGGAAAATTCACCAGCCAACGACCTAGTATATCTGGGAATTAAAATGGACAGACACCTCTATTTTAGTAACCATTTTACGAAGAAGTTGAAGCAAACACGCACGAAGTCTCACCGGCTCACGCACTTATTGACTTCCCCCAATCTATCACTGCGTCTCAAGCTAATGATCTACAAGAGTATACTCAGGCCTACTCTGCTGTATGGTGCACCGCTTTTTCATTATCTGGCGTATACGACAGCTCGGTGACTCCAATTTCAAAACGGTATACTAATGAAAGTGGTCAGAGGTAGTTCATTCGAGCAGCGGAGCAACAGTGAGCTTCACGAGATCTTTAAGCTGCCTACAGTGGATGAGTCCATCCAACGTAGACATATCAAATTTTTCAACTCCCTGCAATACTTGACAAACCCGGTGTTTAACACGATAACCCCCGCTCCGTTCCCCCATCGATGGCAGGACGCTTTCGCGGCTGGAACGCTTTAGTCTTAGGTTCTAGGTTTAGGTTTTAGTGTTAGTGTTTTCCACGGTGAGCCTCATCACCTAGTGGGTGTATGTGTATTGGACTTATTAACAACAATCTGAAAGTATTATATTTTATGCACTCCTTAATATGCATCTGCGAATGCGGCACGAGGAGCTGTAATTCCAAATTTATTTTTGTCATTGTATATATATTATCAATAAATAGGTTTTGAAAGAAAAAAACCTGTAAATCATTCTCTCCTGAAAACTACTCACTGGCTCGTGGCTACCCTGCTTGAAGCTCTGAAAACCTGGCTGCTTCTTAATGAAAAATCTCTCCTGACCTCGCTATGTTTTAGTCCGGCGTCGTCAGGCCCCACACCTTCCTAGTGGGAATCTCTGCCTTCGTCTCACTAAAACTAGCACCTCCTTGGGAGAGACCTCTCCCTCGTGGACGACGGTTGCCGTGTCCCTGCAAATTTTCCTAACAGACCTCCTGCGGTAATGCAGTCTGCTTCTCTCCGGTTCACACTCGCCTTTGGGATCCGGACGGTTTTCGCCTACCCTCAGATACCGATAATCACTGCAAGTTTTGGAAGCTCCTTAATACCACTAACAAGAAGGACTCAGACATAACGGTTACAACCTTCTCACAGCGAAGTAAACAAGCCAACTCCTATACAGTAGGAGGGCAAGTGAACTTCCCGGCTTTCTCAATTTACTATTTCGGCATACAAATATATAGGCATCTTCATTTCTCTAAACGTCCTAGGAACAAAATAGAAAAAGTACTTCTTAAGTTATATCGGCTTTCGGTAAATATTTGTTGCTTGAAATCCCTCCTGATCTTTAAATATAGATTTGAGCAGCTCCTTTCCCTTCAATTCATAATTTTTCACCAGGATTATTTTTTTCCATTCATTAATACTATTCATTCCTTAATTTAATGTATCGTCACTCTTATTTCCCCTGAGTAATAATTCCCGTATTTTACCTTATTTTCTTGTTTGCAATTCATGCACGTCAGCATAATATCATTTATAGGCTAGAGAAGTTTATTTTATGATTTTTGTCAGCTAGACTTATATGTGCATTTTTTTGAATTCTTAGGGGAACGTTTCCCAAAATAGAGTTTTGTTTTATTTACGTTCATTGCCATTATTCCCTTATAATTCAAAGATATAAATGAAATTTTCCCCCCTTTTGAAGCCCCATAAATTATTAGTACAGGCACTCCTGTCATTTAGAGCACCAAATGGGATTATGCGACGGTCAATAAACGAATGGTGTCTACCCATCCTAAATAAAGGTTCTAAAACCTTTTAATCCGATGTTCTTACTGCATTAATGGCATAAGAATTATGTCCTACTTCTTTCTCCATTAATTTATTTTCTGCTACTGTTGTGTTGTACAATATATAAAATTTCCGATCGTTCAGACCACATTTACGATTGGAATACATATGTAGGTACTTACAGAAATACGTTTGCCCTTAAATCTTTGAACGTAACTCCTCTCCCTTTGAGGCCTGAAGGAAGTAAACATTTTTTATGATTTTTGTATTTGTCCTCATGATGCAATGGTCAAATAGATTTAACAGTGGTTTGAGTGCCCATACAGCAGAGGCTACCCCCGGGTATTGGCAGAGTGACAGCATACCGGCAAAATGTAATTAGTGAGGCAGAACATCCATAGAATTAAACATAAGTAGAATTTATTTATTAAAAAATCCCTCGCCAGGAAATTTTTCTCACATAATCCCAGGTGTTGTTAAATATTCTTTTAATATTCAGAAGGGTTTTATAATTTTAACGACCGCTGTGACATAAAAACAGGGGAAATACCTTCTCCGTACCTGCTTGAAAGTAAGGCCTATCCCTTCGGACTAGGCAATAAAAGCTCGTCAGTCCATCCATCACTGGACTCAGCATTATTGTTATTTATTTTTATTTTTACCATGTTGTTCCATCAATTATGAGTTACCTCCCCTAACCCCCCTGAGCTAATCACGCTCCGATTCCTGGTTCCTCCTGGGTTTTTTTCATTAGGGGATTGGTTTAGTCAGTATCGTAAGGATAAATGAGGCTATTTCTGTGACATTGTAGTGAATCCGGTTAAGAGAACCGAAGTACAGTTGAAGAACTACCAAGGCAAACAGAAAAGACTCTAGTGTCTTCCCCCCAAAACAGCAACCTCAGTCATGAGCTGTTGCACTGTTCATTCCGTTCAATAAACGAAAAGCCGTAGTAAGTGAAGTACCGAGAGTACCCTTCTTACAAACATATTAAATTATTGTGAAAATATAATTGGTAATTTGTATCACCGACACTTCTCTGCAGTCGTTAAACCACCTCTGTCACTAAAAATCGAAGATTAATTGTAAATCGCAAATAGAGACAAAAATAACCTGTTCGGTTGTTGGCTCTCAATTATTATTTTTTGAAATATATTTGAATTTATTTTTGCATTACTGTCCTTAACCGATTTAGGTGTACTTAATAACCATGGGTAAAAGAAATAAATGATAACTTGTGTGCTGTGAAAGCAAAGGGTCTCACCGGTAGGTGAATCCTCCCGTCGACAACCAGGCACAGGGATATCATGGCCAGGACTGGCGGATAGCGGAACTCCTCTGGGAACCTGGCTCATTGTTCCACCTGTTAGCAGCCCCCCCCCCACGCCAGCTAATTTTAACTATCTAAAACTATACGATGAAAAATATACAATCCATCAAAAGTTCTCACTCTTCATTCCTTCAAGTGGATTCTGGGATTCTGAAAGGAACAAAAAAAACAAGTGTTTTTACACGTCTCCATACAATTTATTTTTCACAATTGCTAAAACTCGCATATGAAATAGATAAGATAAAACCGATATCCTGAAATAAAATCCTATACGACTAAAATATTACAAATATTAAAATCCCATACATATTGGTGTTGGAGTTGAGTTGAACACAATATGTTACATATAATATTCACATGTAATATGTTACATGTACATATTATGTACAAACAAATAAAAATAAAAAATGAAGAAGGGTAAAAGCATGAGATAAATTACGATCAAAATAATTAATGCAAATTTCTTTACAATATTTTATATCATAATATTTGTAATGTACATCCCGATTGTCTACATAGAGGATTAGTACTTGGAATAGCAGAAGCAGTCTGGTGACAACTTTCATGCGTGCTTAATTCATCTACTTTTTTTTTGAGTTTTCGAGTTCATAATCTTTAACTTGTGGAAAAACCCGGTACTGTGGAGAGAGTGAGTGAGTGCGAACATAAAAAATGTCTATAAAGTTTATTTCGTTCGCAAAAGGAGATAGATGGCTGAAGGAGAAATACTTAGACAGCCCGTCTTAAATCAGGCAGAGGGATCTGACATGAGACAAGCAGGAACTATGCCTGAGGCTCATGCCACTGCACTATGATTATGAACTTGTACATAAATATATATATACATCTAAAGTCCCAACAAATAATGTATATCTTCAATAAAAAAGCCGAAATCTTTACTTTGATACAATAGTTAAATTATAGGAAAATATACTAATTAATTTATTATTTTCCATGAACCGATTTTACTTTTATCGTTATCTTCGCATAAAATACAACTACAGTGAAAAAAAACACAGTTAAGGTTGGGAACACGATGACATTGACTTTTTTAATAACTTGTGGTTATAGTTTGAGAAAAAAAATTATTAGGATTATAGGGATGAGTGGTGCAGTGCAAAGACTGTGTCAGGGGATTAGTGTGGTTGGATAGGTTACTATGGAATTTTATGAACTTGGAAGGGATGAGTTCAAGAATGTAGGGTATATTCAGATTATTATGAAGGGTTTTGTTGCTGACGTAATAAGGGGCATTTACTATTGTTCTCAGGACTTTTGATGGAAAGGATTGGATGCGCTTGATGATCGACGTTTTTGCTGTCCCCCATAGCTCTATTCCGTATGTCCAGATTGGCTTTGTAGATTAGTAATTTATTTCCTATTAAGAGATGGGATGTCCTTCGAAGTAGTCTGTACAGTTGTCCAAAGCGTCTGTTTAGTTCGTGTCATTTTAGCCTCGTATGTGGGTTCCATGTCAGTCTTTTGTCGAGATGGAAGCCTAAATACCATACTGTCTCGGATACTGGATGAGGAATGGAATTTGAAAAAACTAGTGAACAGGACTTGCGGCAGAGGGTAAAGGTAATGTGGGAACATTTTGCTTCATTAACTTTGATTCGCCATTGGTTGCACCAATACTCGATCTCATCAAGGTGTTTTGGAAGGTTTTGGGATGCTATATCGGGGCCTGGATGGGATAACAGTACTGCAGTGTCATCTGGGAATGTTGCCAAGAAGGTATTGGTGGTACATAGGACATTAGCGATGTATAGATTATGGAGGATGGGACCCAAGACGCCTGTGGAATTCCTGCTTTTATGGTATAGTAGTTATAATATTATAAACCACAGAATTCCTTCTAAATAAAATATTTATAACCAAATTCAGAGGAGTTAACGGGTGAATGTAAAGGGTAAACAATTATAACTAAATGTAGGCTTTACATTTACAAGAAAAAAATTATTCTACTGATTAAGTGCTTATTTTAACAGAGAATAACATAAACAAAAAAAATATCGGCCAGTAAAAGCCTTAATACCATAATTAAATTGCAATAAAAATCTAACGGCCACTGCTCAAAACACTTGCAGCGACCGAGTGGGCTACTCTCTCAGTGTACTAGCTGTGGTAACATTAAAATAAGCAAGATTCACTGATTGGAGGGCAACGAGTCTAGCCTCAGACTAATTTTAATGCCAAAAGGGGCCACAGTTTGAACTGACACTATCAAGATGTCAAAATAACAAATAAAGAACGAATTTTACTTTAATTATCTAGAAGCTATCAGTGGGGAACTCTACGCTAACTACGGAATATATGAATATTGTTAGAAGGTTCATCTTTAAACTTGTGAAAAGGTCCCGTCCGTCTGGTGGGCTTCCCTTTTAATATTACGGAAAAAATTGACATTTTTGAATGGGCCTTCAAAAGGCACCGTAAGTGCTCTCTGCAGACCTTTTAATTTCTTGGAATGTAACCAGGAATCAGTTGCCCCAGATCCTGTGTTCGAGATTTGTATAAATCCAGGCTATAGGGAATAAGTGAAGGCCTGACCTTAATGACTATAAGGATATATTCATTGTCGTGTCATCACGAGGGGGGGTGCCTAGTTACCCCAGCCCTGGTGATGAAGTGAGGGTTGATTAGGCTACGACCTGAACAATCGTTTCATGACGGTCTTACTATCTGACTCCATACTTGATAGGCATGTGCCCCGACAATGCACTATGTTCAGGAGAGGAGGAATAAGGTAGGTAGTATGGGTAGTTTGTGCGGTCTTGGAATGACCACGAATTCACACTCGGTATCTGAGGGTAGGCGAAATCCGTCCGGATCCCAAAGGCGAGTGTGAACCGGAGAGAGGCAGACTGGATTGCCGTGGGAGACACTACTTGGTGTCAGGCCCAAGGAGCTGCTAGTTTTTGCGAGGTGAAGGCAGAGAATCCCACTAAGAAAGTGTGGGGTCTGACGAGGCCGGACTAAAACATAGCGAGGTTAGGAAGAGAGAGGTCCAGAGGGTTTCATAAATGAGAAGGCCAAGTTCTTGAACATCAGCGCAGTCACAAGTCATCAGCTAGCTAGTCGTCTGGAGAATGATTTACAGCCAAAGACCCTGGCCTATTTATAGTTTGCCTCCTTCATTAGTGCCCAATCATGGGACTCCTTGTTATGGCCAATGACGGCTCAGCATGTGGTGGCGTTTGTTCTTTGACAGGCCTGGCCTGAGTCACTGATACCTGACCCGGGTAAGGGTCTCCAGCCCTTAACTAATTGGCTTGCAGCTGCGACTTCTTTATTGTTTACAACATTTACAATGACTTATTTACATTTGTTTAAATTAATTTACAATATATATACAATAGAGTATAGGGTGATTTATGCCATTTCACATCTCTGATTCTCTCAAAATTCGTTTTACGCTCAGTATTTTTTACTAGTTTCTGCGCTCTAAGTTCAGATAAATAACGCTGGACCATGATAGCGGGGTAATCTAAAAACCCAATTGATCCGAAATCTGATTCCCTGTAATATTCCGAGGGTTCATTGCAGAGCTCTTCAAGTATTATCTCAGCCAGGTCCAAGTCGTCGGGAAGTGTCGGTTTATAATTTACCGACGAAATTACTGCATGAACCTCTTCCAGAGTTGGTTCTGCATAAACTTTTTCAGAGGGCTCCGATGTGAGAGATTCATGAGAAAATAATGGAAAAATGTGTTGGGCCACTTCATCGTCACACGTCGATTCGTAGATTGGTATAATATTTTCATCTTTTTCATCTAAAATTGATTCATGTCTAATAAGCTTTGTTGAAAGTTCCGATGGAAAATGAGGCTCATAGTCTCCTAAGTATTCTTCTTTCGTGTCACATAATTCATTTTTACTCCATCCTCTTATCTCTCCAGTTCTTTGTCTACGATATATATTCATCTCGCACTGGGTCATAAATTCCACAGGCCGTCTCAGCCGTAGACGGTCTTTCGATTCTCCAGGCCGTCTACAGCTGAGACGATCTTTCAATTCCCTAGGCCGTCTCAGCTGTAGACGGTCTTTCAATTGGGCCACTTCATCGTCACACGTCGATTCGAAAGGTTCACTCCTTGATCCGCAGACTGGTACAGTATTTTTATTTTTTTCATCTAAAATTGATTCATGTCTAATAAGCTGTTCCTCTGGGCAGTCTCCACTATGACTAGAAAACTTTGAAGTACCAGGAGATTCCCTCCAATGGAATGTCTGACGAACATCTTTAGTGTTCCCATCATAGGCGTGTGGAATGCATTCATTTTTCATCTTTGATATATCTTTGATGATAAAAACTTTGACCAAGTGCCAAACAATTCTTGATTTCGTCCGGGACAGTTGGTCTTCCTAACGACACAATTGTTGAGCGCGTCGAACCAATGCATGACTTCGAATATAATTGTTAAATGATTTTTGGTAATAAAGGGTGTTCCCTCTAAAAAAAAGCGGTTTTATCGTTTAAGATACAATTACATAAGAATTATGTTTAAGACAAACTGCTTTCGTAACCGATCTTAATATAAAATCAAAATCTCGCTAGCCAATAAGGTTAGAATCGACTGGGTGCCAGGACACACAGGCATCACAGGCAATGAGAAGGCAGATGGCCTTGCAAGGGTGGGCTCAGAACAGACACCTCTTGCACCTGAACCCATATGTGGTATCAGCCTCAGCTACGCTAAAAGGCGTATAAAATTAGCTTTAGAGGACAGGGCAAGACTCTCTTGGAGAGAAACTAAGAAACAGGAACACTCAAAACTGTTTCTTGATGGACCCTGTAAGAGAAGAAGCTCAGCACTTCTATCAATGGACAGGTGGACACTCAAAAGTGTGACAGGACTCTATACAGGTCACTGTCGGTTAAACAAACACCTCTTTAATTTGGGGATAGTTGGATCACCAATCTGCAGATTCTGCAAGAAAGAGGGAGAAACGGCACGTCATATAATATGTGACTGTGATAACCTAGCTAGAAGGCGATACCTTCACTTTGGTAGTGATCGTATTGTAGACCCCAAACTATGTGAACTGATCGATCCATTCGGTATCCTCAGATTTGCAAGGGCCGTGGGCCTGTCACATATATAGGACAGGGACATGGACGGCGCACAATAGGTCTCACTGAGGCCGCGGTGCACAAATGCCGGAACAAAATAATAATAATAATAATAGGGTGATTTATCTTATGTAGTTAGCGGTCACTACATTCATTTTTGCAGGGGGTCCATCATGCCCGGAGTATCTCGCCTTATCCTCCAACGCGTTCTGTTTCATTTCTATAAGGAGAGGTGATGGGGACCTACGTCACTATCTACAGAGTATCCGGAGATTTCTAAATCTCGCAGTAAGTGACGGGACTGTAGATGCAATCGAGCACTTTCGATTGATGACGTGCATTCCAAAATCAGACTCTATATACAATTGAGATATTTATATATAAGTCTTAGTAAATACACAAAAAACAAAAATTTTTTGTTTGAGGTTTGAAAAACAACAATTGTTAATTACTTTATATAGCACACGAAAACCCGCATAATGAGTTTATGTAGAAATAACTATGATGTATTAGTGACTTTTTGAAAACTCAATTTAAGTTCAATTTCTTTCTAAAATAGGCAATAACTTATAATTAATTAATTATGTTTTGTATACATATTTTGAGTAGGGCATTGAATAGGACATAAGGGCCTAATCCTAACACCCAATCTCAGCCATATCAATAGCCCTTTTAGGACTACCATGTATTCATGGTTACAACCATGTTTTAGTCAAGACTAAAGAGAACTTGAGTATGGAAAAATTCTGCACCACAGTTTCCCATCGGAATTGTGTTGGTGAGGTCCTCCACGGTAGGAAAATGCATGGTGCCGGCGCCGGCAAGGGGAGGTTAAGTCAGGAGGTGCTAAATCCTTTCCACGTCGTATATCTTGGCAATTCTTAACATTAGGGTGGTTGGATTGGTCTCAAATTGTTTATTTTAAAATTGCCTACAACTTTTACGATATATATTGAAACTTCTTTATTGTGCTAAAATTACAATCTGCCTCATTAGGCAATAAGTAATTGTGATAAATGTTCCCATTCATTTTACTATATAAAATACCGTCTTAAAGTATAAAGTTTTTCCAGAAAATGCAACAAAAGTTTAAGCCTTTTGAGCGGGCCAATGATCGTTGCACTACCTATAAACCCAATAAATTACGAAGAGAGTATTAGGTAATTACAATTGTCCAATTTAGTTCAGGTAACTCACATATGAATGTGAGGGCTGAGAGCGAGGAGGTAAGTTCTCTGTTTTCGCCTTCCTTTTTTCTCTTGAACTCCTCAAAACGTTGGATTGAGGGTCTTATGTTTCTAATTGAATTCCAGAGAAAGTTTCCTGTTAGAAATTACAGAAAATTACGTTCGTGGGGTAAGCCTATACCTGTAGGGCATGTTGCCACAGCCAAAAGAAACTATAGTTGATTTGAAAAGGGGAATGTTCTCTCTTGAAAGGAATGAGGAGGGTAAATTTAAAGGAGTGGATTTGGCATTAGAGCAAACACAGAATTGGAGAGTTTAGAAAAGAAAGATTCAAATGAAACGAGAATAATATATTTGACATAATTCCTTCAGTTCCTTTTCGCAACATCAGGTATAAAACAAAACTAACAAATGCAAGTTCTAGTAAGCTACAAGACTTGTGAGCTACAGCACAAGTTCCACACATATCCCTGCTTCCCTTACAAACAGGACATGATCTTAAGCTGATAAAATGTCAAAAATGAATTGACAGTCCAGATGCTTATTCAACGATGATGGTCTTTACCGAAAGTCTAGAAAGTCAGTATTAGCTTGAGAAATACTGAAATAATAGAGAGTCGAAAAGCATTTCCAGTAAAGAGCAAATTGAAATTGTTTCTTCCGTTTCTTTGAAAGTTGTTGTTATTGATGAAACGGCGCTATTCAACTGGAGAAGTTCACTAGGTGTGGAATTTCTTTCATTGATTCTACGGACGAATTATTTATACGCCCAATAACCGTTCGGTACAGACTTTTACTGATATGATGATATTTTCAGCAAGTTATCCGAGGCAAAATTATGGTTGAAGGGACAACCCCCATCCTTAGTAATGGTATCAGGACAAACAAGAAGGATCTTAAGAAGGCGACAGTGAATTCTTTGCCAGTATTGGAAATCAATTTCAGCTAGTTAAATACCTGTGTTGATGTTTCCCTATATTCCTAGAGAATATAGCTGATGCAGTATGTCCTGCATGTATGTATGCATGTATGCATGCCTGTGGCTTACCCCACAAACATAGTTTTCTCTAATTTTTAGCTGGGAACTTTCTCTGGAACTCAAGCATAGACAGCAGGCCCTCAATCCTACGTTTTAGGTAGTTCGAGAAAAAATTAAGGAAAGAAAAAGGACATAGAAACAATATCAATTGACATAATTTCTCCATTTAATAATAATAAATAAATCTTTATTACTTTTTTTATACGTAATATACATAAAATCTTGTAGCGCTTACCAGCAATGTAATGTCCAATAAATATTTAAGACTAGACATTTTCTATGTAGAGGAATACTAACAAAAACCAAGCCTGAATACAATTTATTTTATACAATTTGAATGATAAAAGAAAAAAATAATTCACTAAAAAATTAAGAATTTTAATCTAAGAATAAAATTTGTTATTTTATGGATACATCTTGGACGAAAATTTGGTGTAATTCCATATTTCTTTAATCACTAGATTTGTGGAGTGTTTTGCCATTTTGCGAAGAAGTTGAAGCATACACGCATGTAGTCTTACCGGCTTACGCACTTATTGACTTCCCCCAATCTATCACTACGTCTCAAGCTATTGATATACAAGAGCATACTCAGGCCTACTCTGCTGTATGGTGCACCGCTATTTTTTTATCTGACGTATACGACAGCTAAGAAACTCCAACAATTCCAAAACGGTATACTGATGAAAGTGGTCAGAGGTACTTCATTCGAGCAGCGAAGGAACAGTGAGCTGCATGAGATATTTGAGCTGCCTACGGTGGATGAATTCATCCAGCGTGGACATATCAAATTTTTCGACTCATTACAATATCTAACAAACCCGGCGTTTAACACTATAACCCCCGCTCCGTTCCCCCATCGATGGCAGGACGCTTTCGCGGCTGGAACGCTTTAGTCTTAGGTTCTAGGTTTAGGTTTTAGTGTTAGTGTTTTCCACGGTGAGCCTCATCACCTAGTGGGTGTATGTGTATTGGACTTATTAACAACAATCTGAAAGTATTATATTTTATGCACTCCTTAATATGCATCTGCGAATGCGGCACGAGGAGCTGTAATTCCAAATTTATTTTTGTCATTGTATATATATTATCAATAAATAGGTTTTGAAAGAAAAAAACCTGTAAATCATTCTCTCCTGAAAACTACTCACTGGCTCGTGGCTACCCTGCTTGAAGCTCTGAAAACCTGGCTGCTTCTTAATGAAAAATCTCTCCTGACCTCGCTATGTTTTAGTCCGGCGTCGTCAGGCCCCACACCTTCCTAGTGGGAATCTCTGCCTTCGTCTCACTAAAACTAGCACCTCCTTGGGAGAGACCTCTCCCTCGTGGACGACGGTTGCCGTGTCCCTGCAAATTTTCCTAACAGACCTCCTGCGGTAATGCAGTCTGCTTCTCTCCGGTTCACACTCGCCTTTGGGATCCGGACGGTTTTCGCCTACCCTCAGATACCGATAATCACTGCAAGTTTTGGAAGCTCCTTAATACCACTAACAAGAAGGACTCAGACATAACGGTTACAACCTTCTCACAGCGAAGTAAACAAGCCAACTCCTATACAGTAGGAGGGCAAGTGAACTTCCCGTTCTCCGTTCCCCCATCGATGGCAGGACGCTGTCGTGGCTGGAACACTCTAATCCTAGGTTCTAGGTAGAGATTTAGTTTGTTTTGTTTAGTTTGTTTTTGTTTTGTTTTGTTTGTTCCTAGTGTTTAGTGTTTGGTTTCGGTGACAAAAAGAAGGTGAGCCTCATCACCTAGTGTGAATATAAGACTGAGTACTATTAACAACATCAAAAAATTTATTGTATTATGCACTCCTCCAAATGCATTTATATGCAGGAAGAGGAGAAATTTGTAAGTCGATTATTATTTTGTTATTTTTCTTTTGTACATTGTATTTGAGGTTTTGAAATAAAAAAAAAAAAAAAAAAAAAGTGGAGTGATAAAAATTGTTACAAACAGCCACTATGAAGTCAAGATGGAGGTAGGAAGAAAGACCAACGTTAACATCAAACGTATAATTAACGTCACGTTTACATCAACATTGAGCGACTACGTCGGATTTTCCTGTTCAACAATTATTCTAGGTAAAGTTTTTTTTTTACAATTTTCTCTTTACGATTGTTGAGGACTCATTGAAGCAGCTTCTGCATAATCTTTCCCAGGTGCTACTACTAAATCAGTAACATCTGATTGACCAGTTGCTTATTTCTAGTGCTATCAGTCATAATAATGCAATAAACATTGCAATTTGCAATATAAAACGTAAAAAATGATACCTAATAAAAAACAACAGTTACTATTTTCTTCAATAAGCCCTATTTAGTATAATTACTTAAGTGGGCCCTCAAACTATTTCAAGCACTCGACCAATCTCTAAGGAGAATTTGCTAAAATACTAATCCCGGCCACCAACGTGGTTGTGTTGCAACATTACTTTTTCGCTATCAGTGAGTCACCACCCATTGCTGAATAGTCGCCGGAATGGTGACACTCTGACTCCTCCTGGAAAAATGTAAATTCCATATTGAAGGTTTATGGTCAAAAAAGTTCTTCGTTTCTGTAGCAATCCTGAAGCAGATCCGTTTAGTCAGGGAGATCCGCTGCAAGCCAATAGTCCAGCTCTTGCATTAGAAGTACCGTGGATTCGTTGGAAAGAATTCATAGGGCTCACATGGGCCCCTTTTCTGGGCCATCCGGAAGACTTTTGGCACAAGTGATGTCAGAAAAATATCATGCTCCTGGCGTTCAGATAATGAAAAGCCAAGCTCAGCCTTACGCCGCTCGTTATCACTGCATTGGGAATTTCACCAATCGTTGGGGATCGAGAATTTGTGAGAAATCTTTCATAGGGCGAACAACTGTAAAGTTAATCATGGAAAACTACAGTGCCTATCATGTTCCGCCTAGGGCTATATCGCTAAAGTGTGCATCAAATCATAGGCACTATCTGCTGGCATTAAACAGGTAAATTATGAATCCCATTGCAGTGACTCAGATATTTCAACTGTATCTAACTAACCGTTTCTTATGGGTGTCATTTTCATATGTCATTTTACGTGGCACTTCCAGGGTTACAAACTTCTTTTCCTGGGAAATATGTTGTTTCAGTTTAAGTGGATGGTAGACGCTTACAAATGGAAGTAGACTCCGGGGCTAAATTTTCAAATCTTCCAAAAGGCAGAACACCAGTTTAATATTAAGGTGCCACATCCGCCAATATCAACTTCATAGCTTTTTCAAAGGGCCTAGGCCCCTGTAAATGAAAAGTACATGTAACACTAGACCACAAGAAATACTTGCTCAAGCTCGCCTACACGACAACAACGTAGATATTTAGTTTTTTTTTGGCAAAATTATCCATTCATAGCCTGAAGAA
This sequence comes from Acanthosoma haemorrhoidale, assembly GCA_930367205.1. Lineage (NCBI taxonomy): Eukaryota > Metazoa > Arthropoda > Insecta > Hemiptera > Acanthosomatidae > Acanthosoma > Acanthosoma haemorrhoidale. The sequence continues at coordinate 107,666,878 of OV884009.1, read as the reverse complement.
ACATCATCTCCAAATGCTGAATGACGCTAAATGAAGATCTTGGAATGAATTTAGCTCAGAAATTGAGGACTATAAAGAAAACATCAGAAAATTAGAAGGAAGGCAAAGCAGGTCATGAGTTTCGTACTGGCAACCAAGACACTAATAACAAGGAAATGCTAGAGATAAGTAAAACATTTATGCTGGTGGAATACAGGTATAATTTCCAGCAAGATTTCTGAAGAAGATTAAAGGTGTAAAGTACCCAGGTGAAGTGGACGTCACGATCTGAAAACGAGAGAACGGGCTGAATAACCCGAAAAAGATTAATGTGGAGCTAACAAACTGATTAAAGCCTACCGTTACTATTCCAGAAAATTTAAACTGTCAATAATAATATCGATCCATAAAAAAGGAATTCAAAGTACATGATAGGATATATGCTATAATAAAAATTCTTCAATACGTTATTAATAAAATTATATAAATTTTAGAGCTTCAAAATAAGTACGGTAAAAACAGATGACATGATCCAACTTAAAAACGCCAAAAATCTGCGCTATGATATTATTTTGTAACATTATATAATATTAATATGTTCCATATTATCAGCTATCGGGTTTAGCACTTCTTTTGAAATGTAAATAATCTTAGAATTTTCATGATTTTGACGTGGTGGAATTGATTTTTGTTATTTGTTTAGATTGAATAAATATTTCACAGATTAATGTGTCCTGGGCTTATTACAATTAGTGATTCAGACCAAGTTTCGTTTTTCTATAAAGTAAGCTACAACTGATCGCTTTTTTCGACAATTCTCTACTCTTTCTCACTAGCAGATAACTGTACATCAAAGATAACATGCAATGTTGGGGTAAATAATATTTGAGCTCTTTTAGATTTATTATTGAAGCTGCAGTATAAAAACATTGTATTAGTTAAGTGTAATCTCAATACCATTTTATATTAATAAATAATTTCGCTACAAACAAATGTGTAACTTATTGTTTATTATTTAAACCAGGCAAACCTCTAGGTATATAAAATATAATTCAAACCAAACGAAATCTATGAATTTCATTATTTAAAGCCATTTGATCTATAAAAGCTTGTACTCTATGTATATATATTTATAGGTATTCGATCCATCACCTCGAGATATTAACTAAAATATTAATCTGTTAGAATGAACCCTATACCTTTGTTTAGGCCTTAGCCGACTAAGGGCCGCTTCTGTACCTTGTGAAAGAAAGAATTTTACCTAGGTTGAAAAATTAGGGAAAACCCTGATATTGTTGTTGCTCACTCGGAGCTCACAAGATTGGTAAATTCAATTTGGCTAAAAGCAAAATCCAGCTGATGCTACACGAAGACTCAGGGATTCGCAACCACCCCGAAATGAATATGGGAGGGGCTGATGTTTCGAGATAGAAGTCTCTTGTTAGCTCCTTCAGTTGCTATCCAGTGAGCTTGGGCTACTACTGGTCTCACAAGTGGACCGGAAGTCGCTAACATATGTCTCAATTCCCTAGTAAATGTACTTCACCAATTTTTTTCTCCACTCTAACGAGTTCCAGTACATCTCCAGCTAGAGCCTTGGGTCATCCATCAGTATCAACTATGCCCCGAAGACTCATACAACGTTGAGGTAACCTAATATTTATGTATTAATGTATACTGAATTGAATCAATTGTATGTATTATTTTATTAAAATACGTTTTATCTAGTAATCAATCATTCCCCTATAAACGGATGTATGTTTTAGATTATATTATTTACCAGGCAACCCACCAGGTATGTAATATATTATAAATTATTTAAACTTAGATTTGTTGTAAGCCACAACCTCAAAATGACGTTTGATCTAGGACAAACTCTTTATGTAAATCCTCATAAAATAGTTTTGATACGTGCATGCTTAATACATGCATTCATATTCTCATATTTGAATATAGTTTTAGAGAGAACTGAATACAATTCTTAAGTCAAGTTATTAGAATTACAGACAGGAAAGGTAGAATAGAAACTGAAGTGTTGTTTTTTGTTGTAAGACATTTTACAGTGAATTTCACTTCAGGGTCGTGTCTAAAATGTAATGTACGTATTTTGAATTCAATATCAACAAAGGTGGCTGTTTTTACACCGCTATATTCTGCATTTCCCCCACTGTGCCCCCCAAAAAAAGATTCCTCAAAATAAAAATGAAATCGCTCGTTTAATTTCATTCAAGCATATTTCAATTGTTTTTTGTTGCTTTTTTTCCTCATTATTTTAGCTATGTAGAATTATTTTTTTAATAGGAGATTCACAGTGATCAATAATTTGAAAAGAGGCATTACTAAAAAATGAAACACCTGTCTCTCTACCTTCGGCTGTCTCCTACTTCTTCATGGGGTATAGCACCATATATTTTATTAATTTGTTTTAATAATTATTAATGACAGTTGGATCTATAACCCAACAAAAATTGACTTTAATATAATAGAATAGAAAATGATGAGGTGACCGAATGTTGCAACGACTAAGTACATCAAGCCAGTTGTCTGGGAGGTCAACATACAATGACGGTTAAGAGAAGATTAAACTGAAAGGGATAAATTAAAGAGAAAAGGGAATTGAAGGGACCCCGAGAAAAGAATAAAAAATGTCAAAATGGTATGTTGAAGAGGAAGCATTAAAGATAGCACTGACCCTGTGGAAGGAGAAGTTGAAGGTGGTGAAGTCCTCCTCATTGTCGGTGTCTTGTTGGGTCTCAGCCATCGGGTTGGTCCATGGCGTAGCTCCCGATAGCACTGCACAGGAAGTACTTCCTCTGTCCTTGTCCTGTACTTCCGGTCCTCTGCTTCCGCGTCCACCTCGCACCTTCGCTAATCGTCATCCATCGTTATAGCAGCCTAGCCTATATCCAACCATTATAAAAAACAACACCAATTTTATATACGTAAACTATAATGATGAATGTAGGGACTCCCATATGGTTGGTACCAAGTTGCTCGACCCAAAGGGAGAAAGAGGTTTCGATATATCGGGTAATATTCGTTCGTCTGTCTGTCTAGATGTTTGTATGATTGTACTATGATAGTGGTCGTAAAAATGATACAATCCAACTGAAATGTTACAGTATATTCCACAACACACCTTAAAACGTATATATTTTGATAAAAATATATTAATGGGTAAGTATGCGAAAAACAAAATTTCCTGTCACAGCTCAACAACTGTTTAAATTTCCCCCTTAAATTAAATACCCTTAAAACGTTCTAATGTTCCCTCATGGTTAGGAAAACATTAAGTAAGGGTCAATATTGTAACTATTAGCATACTGGCCAGGCACTTATTAATTTCGGAATAGTGCTTGACGGTTTTAGCCGATTTGCGTTGAGGTTTAATGTATAAATTAGTTCAATACCAAGTGCTTATCATTTAATTCAATTTTTTATTTCTATATTACAAGGCTATCATTTCGTGTAAACATAAACAACGAAAGCCTTAGTAATCACATGATTAATAAAACAGAGAAACAGTAATCTTAGGTGGTCTTAGGATACTACTTTGAGGTAGCTTAGACACACCTTTATAACGGTGAGATTTTAATACAATATTTTCGACCCTTAAGGTATTAATCCAACAGCTTAATATAGTTTATTGATAGACCGAATTTAGTTGCTTGAACTGAATGATTCTGACCAGTATCGAATCCACCTGTTGTGAGGTGCTATCTGACCCAAGAGCTATTGATGACTAAGGATTAACTCAACAGTGATTTTGTGAGATTATGCTTCAATGGAAAAATAAAGTCATAATTTATAATTGAAACAAATTCTATGGAGGAAAAAAGTAACTAACACTCAGGGAAGAAGTTTAAGAATGATATATACTTATATTTTGTTGGTTTGTGTTACGGTTAAAGCTAAAAAAAAAAATCAAAAAATTAATTTGTGCGTTAAATGTTAAGAACAGATAGCATAACAGTGCAAGAACTAAGTCTTATAAGCCGGAAATTATATATATATAATGTTATGATATTTTAAAATGGTGATTTTAAATGGTGCTTATATAAAAAATCTCGGAAAAAATTGAGATTGAGGGTCAAGAAGGCATCGGACAGCAGCAGAGGAAGTGAACCTCCTGATGGTCGTCGAGAGAGTCAGAGAGTCGTTGGTCAGACACAGTGAGACAAGGTGGCGTACCCAAGCTGAACCCTGATGGTCCTTTTTCATTTTTCGCCAGATGCGACAACAGGACAACTTTAATATCAATCAGCATGAAGACAAGTCAGATCGAGCAAAGAGTGATATGAACAACGAGGATATCAACGCGAAGAAGCGCTGGCCAGCATAATACGAAATTATAAGTACGTGATTATGTTTGTATGTCAATTTTTAGCTGTAAATGTTTGTAATAATTAAATCAATATTCCTTTTGCCAAAAGTTTCCTAAAATAATTAACAGAACCCTAAGATAAAGTAAAAGTTATAAAAGTTAAAATATAAAGTTTTTATAAATAATTAAAATAATGATTATTACCAGAGTAATAAGAAAATATTAGAATAATATACACAAAAAACTTTCTGACTCATTTCAGCTGAATATAGTCAGGTGTTTTTTTTTAAGTTATAATTATTTTGTATTAGCTAAGCGACTGAAATAAATGTAACTAAAAATCTGTAATTAGTAAAATTTAGAACATATTACTAGTACAATTAGGCTTCCGCGTATTAGGTTTTTAAAATAATTTTATTTATTTTTTAAGATTTGGGGGCCTACCTTGTTAAACCCAGTCCTGAATACGTCTGTGTATATTCTATGCAGTTATTGTGAGGATGGATGCCAAGGTTTTTTTTTTGGAGGGGGGGGGGGGGTTGTGAAATGATAGAATCAATGAATCATTTCATTCAAGTGAGCCGTTCATTTTATCGTTCAGACCGACCCAAAATGCCCTTCTATACTGTCATCTGTTCACTGCCATCTTAACTCTTTGAGGAACATTACATGAAAAACCTGGAGTGTATGACTTTTTTGAAGAAACCTTCCGAGAAAATTAATTAATGCGATCTATTAGTTGGCTGATAAACTTGTATAAACATAGCAAGTATTACTATTTTCAATTTGTTTTATATCATTTAAAACATATCACAGTCAACATAAATAGTTGTCAATATTTACGACACCATTCCCATTATTACTAGTACATTTATTAATAGTAAATACTTTTTCTTAAACATAATAACGATCTAATTATAAATAAGTCAGAATTTATGTCCTATTTGTTATTGGAATGAAATATAAGCTATCGAGAGGTAACGTTATGCTATCTGACCAACAAACATAACCTTCTCCTTATCTCAATTTGAATCGGTGTCATTTGTGCTTTATGGTGCTTTATGATTTAATGTATCTTCCAAGAATGGATTTTAAATAAGGTGAATATTTTATTTTCACTCAGGTATTTAGGAATATAATTGTAGATAGAATCATTTAAAATTATAAGTTTTAAATTTCCCATCTTTATTTTTTTTCCTCCCTAGTTATTGAGGAAATTACAATTACTAGCATTGATACAATTTTCATCAGCTCAGTGATAAGGTGAAAGCCACTTTGACATTAATGCTGATTATCTGCTTGTGGACTGTAACATAACCCTCATCAACTTATAGATAAACAATAAAAAAAAAGTGATTGGACTATCCATTTTATTGGTTTTATGCATATAACATACGACACACATCAGTCTATGCATATAACATACGATGCACAGTAGTCTATGCCTATATAGACATCGCACAGTCCTAGTGATGGAAAACACTCTCTATACATTAGCTACTTATACCCTTCAACAATGAAAATTAAGTTTACACTGCTGAATATTCAAATTGTCCTTACGAGTGGTCAAGTTCTTATGGGTTTGTTCTCGTTTTTAATTACTTGTTAATCTTCTTTATACTAGCAGTTCTTTCATCATTATATTAGTTTATCAACAAGTCTTTTGTAAGGTAAACATTCAAGAAAAATTGTTTTTATAAGCTGTCATAATCTATAAGAGTGTGTTATATAACTAGCGAAAAGTTTTGCTGAGAATATGTGTGTATACATATATGCATGTTTATTTTGAATGGTCATCTATCCGTCAGATAGAGATTTATTTTTAAAAATTCGGATATAAAATCACTAGTTCATCTGCACTGAACTCTATTAAGAAATTATTCATTTCTTATTTGCAAATAATATCCTCAGGTTATTCATTATTTGTTATTTAACATAATATTTTCTCAACACAGGGAGCACATCAATGTGAGGTCCTAACAGTTCAGCGTTTGTCCTTTACTTAGCCCTATCTATTACTTGTCTTATTGTGCATACTGGTGTGAGAGATGTTTATTTAAGAACCTTGAATAATAAGGTGCCTTGTACATTTCAGCTCCTGTTCCTATAAAGATTGAACAAGTTACCTTCAAAACGGAAGAAAGTATGGATTCTAAGCCATGTAAGTAAACATACATCAGACCAATTTGTACTTTTATTGATTTACTTATTTATAATATACTATTTTTTTTAATCTGATAATTTTTTTTATTCTGTTCAAGTACATATACACTTTTTTCAAGGAGTTAGCCGCTATTTTGCGTATTTTCATGTTTATTGTCATAATTATTATTATTTATATAATTAATGAACCGAAGGAAAAGGCAACTATAGAAGATAGTTATGTATAATACAAAGAAATACAATATCAGTTTACAATAATTCAATATTTCCTAATATAAAATTTTATAAAAAATGACAACATATACATAATGAGAAAAGAAAATTCTTGAAATTTCCACAGAAACAAAATATATTAAATTTTTTTATTGCTGTATGACTTCAAGAACAAGAAAATTGAACTAACACACCCACCAAGTGCTCTCCAATGACTGCCTACTGTAAAAGTTGTATTCCTGAGTTATTTCTGGGTGGTAGTTGCCTCATGTCATTTTTCATTTGTAACCTGCCATAAAACATAATCTGTGTCAATGGTATTTTGTACCATTTTAGTGTAATGTGCAAAGATCTGCCCAAGCCAACCTAATTTGTGTGATTTATTATATTTTTGTTCTCTTCATACTGGAGTTCAGATTTTCTTTTTTTTTTTCAAAACAGAGTGAGTTACAGTATATATTGTCATATATATCCGCTCCTTGAGGAACTCCACAGGTTAGAGGAAAGGGGTTCGAGAGGCAGTAACCCACCAGCACCTTCACCATTCTGTCCTTCAAGAAGGAAACGAATATGGCTCTAGGCACGTAGTCAAAAGCCTGCGTGCAGTCGGAGATCGTAGTTGTAGCTGTGTTTTTGTTAATACTGTGGGTGGCTTTCATCTGTACCTTTACAAGTGGATGTTCTGTACTCAGATGAGCCTGAAAGCCTGTTAGTGTTTGTCCGTATGGAATTATCTGAACAGAACTCTTTCAGATAATTCAGTACAATCTTTTCCAGAATATTCCTCATGTGCCTCTCATTGTGGGCTTCCGCGACGGGAACAAGATAGCTTGTTTCCACACTGACGGAAAGTATCTCAACCTGATACATGCATTGTACAGGTTTACCAGTTGGGTGATCCCTCTCCTCGGCAGCTGTTTCAGCAAAACAGTTTGCCCCCCCTGTCATGCCCTGGTCCTCCATTTTGCTGACACCGGCAAAAAATTGACTTGAGCAACTTCAGGGAGACGAACATGTAGTTTTGTCCTGTTTCCAGCTGCTGAGGTTTATAGTAGTTACCTGTCCTAGCGGCGTTGTTTTAGGTGTAGTGGTTGCCCAGTATTTTCGCCTGTTCTCCCCTGTGTAGAGGGTGTTGCTGTTATGAAGGCGGATGCGTGAGTCTTTCTTGGCAATGGTCTTAAGTTGCTTCCAGAACTTACAGTGATCTCTGTGTAACCCACAGATCCGGTCGTGCTATGTTGCTGTCTCCTTCCTCATCAAGCCACAAATATGTGTTGTGAGAGAGTTTACTATTTTCTTGGCTTGATGATTCCTGGTCAGTACCAGTTATTCTTCCAATTATTGTGTTGTGCAATAAGTCAAAGAAAATGGTCTGGCTTGCCAGTGTTCTTGGCTTCGGGATAAACTTTGGGATGTCAGTGCTAGCTGCATTGACGATAACCTCGGTTAGGAAAGCTACCTGTCAATCCACTTCCTCTGTAGTGTGGAGAACAGAAACAGTATGCAATCGGTGGCGTAGTTGTGATCAATATAGTTCCCAGTCGGCCCGATTATATTCGTACTTTGAGTGAGGGGGGGGGGTATTGCAACTCTACCTTCTATTGAATACAGGACTGGCAGGTGGTCAGTCATCACAAGGTCCAGGGTCTCACAATTATTTATCCTGTGAGGATGTTTTGTGAGTAGGAGGTTTTGGGTGGAGGTCATTCGACTGTCTTTTCTATGGTGAAGTCAAGTACTGGATGCTTTAATGGCATGCAGTAATGGATGCCATTACCAATTGTCCCCCAGCTGAGTTGACAGTGGCATTGTTCCACAGTGAATGCCGTGCATTCAAGTCTCTGACAACCCAGTAGTTGTTTTTCTCAGCACATTTTTTGTGCTAAGAACTCTTAGAGATACCCCCCTTGATTTCTTATACAAGGTGGCGAGATAAATAGGTTTCCCCAGGTTTATCTTCACTGTCAAGTGGTGAGTAACGAACACAGACCACTTTTTGGCCACAGTGGTTTTTAGTATGTCCAAACTCCTGGCATCTGTGGCATTGAGGCATGCCCTTTTGTTGTATATAGGGGACCACCCTAATAAAAAGGACATGTTTGATACTCCGAATTTTCCAGATCTCCTCTATTGTGGTAGTCAGTGCCACCACCATCACTAAGATTGATGAGATCTCGGTTTTCTTGCCATGGGAGTCCGTCTTCCGAAGGCGCCAGACTTCCAATACCTCTGGGCAGTTTTTATATTTTCCTAGATTAGTGTGATATCCTCACTCACATCAATGCCCATAATCAAGAATCTTTTCAACCATTCACCTTTTCTTGGGGCATTGGTGTGGTGGGGACTGTGCTCTTGTTTCAGGGCAGATAACAGTTTTTGTCAATCACCCTCTTTATCAACAAATACCCTGACCACCTTTTGAAAGTGCCGAAAAGAGAACAATGAAACTCCAAGATGGGTCAACCTCGCTCTGGTGGTAGAGGAAGGCTCTAGGACAGTTATGACGATCGGTAGGGGTTTTTCACCGCATGGTTGTGCTGGGACCCACTGTAGGTATACTGTTGGAAAGCAGGTTGTATCTATTGTTCACCTCTACTTCCAGGGTAGGTTTCCGCAGCACCATCCTAGTGGTTTTTTTCTTCGGGATAGCCACAAATCCGGTGATTTGGGACTCGACCAGCATTGGGGAAGCCCGGAGGTTGCGTTTAAGGACTGTTCCATCTAACTTTATGTTCAGCAGAGCCTCGGTATAGCTTGCTGGCCTGTCTATTTCAGTGGAACGTTCGGATTGGGGCAACGACCCCTTTCACGATGGCGCTACACTGGTATGTGGCCCTGTGGAAATTATTAGTTTTTACCTGGTTCATGATGACCAGCGACAGGGTTAGGTGTTCCACAATTGTTGTTAATGGCAGCCACTTGTCTGTAGTTTCGTTTGCCGGTGCTAGGCGTGCTTGCTCTGTCCTGCCTCTGCGATGCAATTTTCAGGGGCAGCATCTCACCAACTCCCAAAACTATGTATAATATCAACACAATGAAAAGTATAAGTTATTAACCTTTCACCAACCATATGTTTTATTGGAGTTCAGATTCTCCTGATTCTAGCATGCCTGGATATTTTATTATATTGAGAGTAGATTCATTTTTGTATGTCCAGGCTCTAGTGGTGTAATGAAATTTTAAGCATTCTTTTAATTCTATGATGGTCTGTTTGTCAGTACCCTAGATTTCCTCATCCGATTGTTTAGAGTATTTTCTGTAGGGATGTTGTCCAGTAAAAGGAAATGTTATCATTATTTAAGGATTTCTTTAATATTTGAAAGCATTGTTTTCGTACCTTATTATCTGGCATGTAACTTAATACACCTCTTTAATGTTCTTTTGAAGATTTTAATTTGGATGCTGTAGGTTTAATTCTAATTTTATGGTATGGCTTGGATTATTGAAAGGCAAATTTAGAATCCCTTTAAAAACCTAATTGGAGCTTTTCCTGAATCTTCCAAGTATTCTTATAATAATGTATAATAGTAAAATAGATTATTTGTTTATTTATTGAAAAATATATATATATTCTATGTATGTTTAGTTGCCTCTGAGTCGAGGGTTTTCATAAAAGAAGAAGAAGAATTTAACTGGAATGAAGAAGAAGTTACAGAAGACAATGGTAATTTTTTTATTTAATATTTATTATATAGGATTCTCATTATCAAAATACTGTGGAGTCCCAATTATCTCTGGAAATTGGGGTTGCGTGCACAAGAAGCATAAAAAAAATAAATATTTTTTAGAGCAACTGTACAATAAATAAATAATTAATAATGTTAGTTGTTAACACAAATGATGTGTAAATATGTTTAAACAAGTTCAGAAATTAGTATTTAATTTTTATTATATTTGTTGGGTGGAGGGGCAAATCGTAATTAATCCACAAACCTCTAATCCCTTAGTGAAATTGCCGGTTTGACCATTTAAAAAAAACAAAAAAACAACAACAAACCCTTCACAATAAGTGAACCACAAAAAATAGTGAGAAAAAAAATGTGATTATTGGTAATACAAAAATGAAAAGTGCTGAAAAATAAAAGTAAACATTACAAATATTTATGTAAATTAAATGTAAATAAAATTATGTAAAACAAATATTGTCTTACGAAGAATCATGTAAAATTTAACAATAGGTTATGTGCATTAAAAAAAAAAATTAGAGAATCATTTTACTCTTAAAATAATGCTTTAGTATTAAAATTAATGATCTTCAAAAATTTAAATATTTAAAGAATAAACTATTCATAAATAAAACTAAAAACTTTGAAGCGAATCATTCCTTGATTGAAGTTCTTCAATGTTGCAAGCCATGATTGATCCATGAAGAACCAGGCACTTACTCTTGAGTAACCATACCAACTTGAGTAGAGTTTGTTGTTCATTTGACACGCTGTTGTAAGCAGTGTAAATATTCCCAATAAAGCGGTTTAGGAAACTCCATCACAAACCTGCATGGCAGGGTGCATCGATTAATTATAGTTTTGGTATGACAACCAGCAGTGGACCAATTAAGAAGTTGTCAAGGGAATCTATCCAGGATTTTAAAGTCAATTGGGGCACAATTTTTATATGTACTGCTTTGGTCCCCATGCATACATAGAGGCATGCATAAGCTTTCCCTAATGCCACCTTACAACAGGATGACTCGAATTAAGAAAATCCATGCTTGTCCCGGTATTTATAAATGCACTGCCTTGTTGTAAGGCGAGAAGGCCTTACACTTTACTTTTAGGGGATGATATTTTATTCAACAGGGCTCTAACCTGCGTACTGTTAGAGGTTTCATGGGGCTACTCTGATTTTACCGATGATGAGATGGGTGTTGAGATTTCCTGATGGTTCTTGAGAACGAACATAAAGACCTGGAGCGTACCCTAGTGATAATGCATCAGAAAATCCTATGAACATGTCAGTAGGGTGGCATGGTGTAATGGAAAGAGGGATATTGTGGTAATTCCACACAAAAAAAAGATTCCCTGTCTTTATATTTAGGGAGAGGTATTGGTTCATCCTAATTGAGACTATTGCTGGATGATTGATATTGCCTTGAAGATAACTAGAGCACACTATCCTACAGGATCATACACCTGGGCAATAGCTGAAAGAATTCCTCTTTTATTTGCGATGCATTCTTTTGGATGTAGCCTTTATGTGAAGCAGTCTTTTTGGACTACTCCATATCTAATATCTTAACGGTGTTATCTTCAAAACTTGAAAAAGAAACTGAAGTTTCAGATGGTATGGCCAAAATGGGTTCCAGGAGTTCTCTTGTATTGCTGTGTCACTTTCAAAATACTATCTGCCCGTAACAATATTTATTATTAAAACATATCAGAATTTGAGATTGTTTATACTTTGTACATGCTATTTTGAAATTTCAGCTAACTACTAAATCGATGTATGTAATTGCGTCACATGTGCACATATGTATTTGTTTCTTAATGTCATTGATTGGGACCTAGGGATAATCTAACTGCGAGTAATTAGGTGCAATATTATATTGAGGCCCTAAGGGCGTCATGACACGAGCTGATCACTTCCTAGCCACCTAGCATCGTAACACATTCAGCCCTTTATAAATATTTATTATATTATAGAAATCATTGAAAACAAAAAGAAAATACGTTAGATTGGGGTTGATAGATTTGTCCAACTTTGACCCACCAAAGGTAAATCGTGGCAGATTGATAAAATAAACCGAAAAAACCTTTATTAAATATCCTTAATTATTAATTAAAACTTCTAATTATACCTATTATGATAGAGCATTAATACGAATAAATGTGCTTGAGAAATAAAAAACACCCTATGTGAAGAGTCATGAACAAAATTTTATTAAATAAAAAAAACATTATAGATTTAGAAAGCGAAAAAAACAACAATTATGAAAATGCCTGGTAGATTTATTCATTTTTTTTTCAATCATAATTGATCAAAATGAACATATTTTTACTATACCAAACAAAATATTACTGGTTTATGATATATATAAAAAGCACTTAACATAGTTGATATTTGTTTTGCCATGTACTAGCCTTAATTATATTTATAAAAGGAAGAATGAACTATACGAAAGAAATTCAGTGCTTTTTTTTTTGGTGCCTAGGATATTAGAACTGATTTTGGCTATATTTGTAGCGCTGAATCTTCATATGAAAGCAATTTTTCTCTATCTGTTCTACTTTTTTAGAACAGTTTTTTTTTCAACGTTCAGTTCTAACTCCATTTTGTACAGTTCTAAATCACATATACAAGGGCTGGTTCCTGAATTCTTCTTCTCTCAAAAGACAACCTTGTAGTTTGTCATGACATTAGAGGACTCCTGGAAAAAAATGGATCTTCCTGACTATTTTCCAGATGATAGGCACATATTTATTGATGGCTCAAAGTGAAGTATGAAATGTGTCCTACACAATGGGAATAAATACCAATTGCCCACTCAACGAAAATAAAATGAGATTATAACTCTTGGAGAAGATAAAGCATCATGAACATCAATGGGTGATTTGTGTGGATTTAAAAATGGTAAACTTTCTCCTTGGACAGCAAAGTGGTCACACTAAATATCCTTCCTTCTTGTGCCTCTGGGATAGGTGAGACAAAACACACCACTCGGTTAGAAAAGAGAGGCCTAAGAGACAAAACATGGAGGTTGGGGATAAGAATATCATTAACAACGGCCATCATATTTGACGGCCCACAAATAAAACAACTCATTAAAGATCCCACCATCGTAAATTTGATGGATGTGACTGTGCGGAAAGCCTGGACTTCATTTGTTGCAGTTGTCGGAAATTTTCTGGGCAAACGCAAAGCTGAAAAGTATGTTGCACTGGTAAACGAGATGCTTCACAGTTTCAAATCCCTTTGGTGTAACATGAGTATTAAAGTTCACTGTTTACACAGCCATTTAGACCGTTTTTCTGAAAATTCAGGAGACACCAGTGAGGAACAAGGTGAAAGATTACAACAAGGTATGTTCAGAGAAACTGCATAAGTCACAATTGACAGGTGGAGAAGTTATTTTTAGATCGACAGTCATTGGAAGTTATAGAGATCCTCCTTCACTGGATGGACCAACAGTTATTTAAAGAGTGGTTTGAAAAAAAGTTCATTTCCCAAGTTAGAGAGTGTCTCAAAGCGTACCCCAGAAAGCTGTATTGCCGGTTGACAATGCCCGGCCCCACCCAGGGAATTAGTTTTGAAATCAGAAGATGGAAATTTTTTTTGTCAAGCTTCTGCATCCCAACATCACAGCTATTATTCAGCAATTGGACTAGGGTGTGAATGTGTCAATGAAGAAAAAATACAGAAGAAACTTAATAAAAAACATAATTGGTGAGGGAAGTGATCTTCAAGGTTCTGGAAAGCTTAAACAACTCTTGACGTAATTTATGATGTAAACACTCCTTAGGAGTCTGTTAATGAATCTACTATAACATTCTCGTCACCTAGAATAATTAAAATTATTCAATTAATGTTTTTATCTTTTTGATTAACATACCTGATTTAAATTTTAATATGAACCAGATTTTATAAATATTAAGAAAACAAACTTGTGAAGAATATAAATTTATTTAGAATTTTCAAAATTTATTTGTGTCTTTTTAAATTTTCAAGGTTGGATTGTGACAAACTAAACACTCATAAAACGAAACAATAATTCTACTTAACCTAGTTTAACACAGTTTCAAAACCTTTACAATTTAGGAATTATATAACTTTGAAGCTCATGTACACATTGTGGCTATGATTACTTATATTTAGAAGAAATGCATTTTTATTTTGAGTACTTACAATAATTGTCATTAAATTCACAAATTGTCAAATGATTAAATCATTCTGATGAGGAAAGAAATCTTCCAATTTCATCAAGGTTCTGCTCACCAGAGCTTAGCTAAACGTATATACACCTCTATCCTTTCCAACACGTCACTGGTCAGCATTATTCACACTGCTTGTAAATTGGAATGCCCTCACCCAATGTTTGTCTTGACTCTCAGGCAGCCGAAACAGAAATTATAACGAGGATGACCTTGCGTTGTTTAGGTCACAATATTACTCCACCCAATGGTTGGTCCATGCCCACATTAAAGGAGTCCCTGCCAGGTCACGAGCCTTCCCGCAATTATTTGAATTCTGCTAGCTGTTCCAAATTTCACAACTTTTCATGTTTGATCATCTTTATCTACATTTAATCTCTATTTCTATGCAAATTCAAATTTCTTCTAAACGAACAAAATTCTTATTTCAGGTTCCAAAACAATTCTTTAATAATTTATGACCCCAAAGTAGCATTACATTTTCCCCCCTTTCAGCTTAAAAAAAAAACAATTCCTTAGAGAAAAATTTATATTTTTTTAACAATTAAAATTTAAATTAAAAAAAAGTTTGTCAAAAACATTCCATAGAAAAAAAAATGAACACATTTTTTAAAACACACAAAATAGTATAGAAAATGTTTTTAGTCATATTTAAAGTGTAGGCCCACTAGTGTAAATAAAATAGTTCAAAAGCATTTTCTTGGTGATTCATCCCTTTTCACCCGTTTTGTGGATTATCCCCAGTTGCCTCGCAACTACCCCCTATTCGGCAGGTAATTGGGAGTTTATTGTTTATCTATCAATTGAAATCAGCTTCCTTTAATATTATCTGAATGTTTTTATTACAGAATAATTACATTATACAGCAGAATATATGAAGACAGAGGAAGCTCCTGATAATCTTCTTATTGCCCAATATCTATCTTCATTGGATTCTTTTTAAACAGAGCATCCTACTGTGATGATAATGAACCTGATGTCAGTGTCAGCTGGTCGATGTAGCTCACTGTAGGGCCTGTAGTGGGAGCAGTAAAATGCTCCCCACATCCGAGTGAGTCCTAAGCTGACTGAATGACCACTATTTGAAAGGTGGCCAACAGTACCAAAAAAAAAAAATGTAACTAACTGAGAGGGTCATGCTGTTGTTCTTCCCTGACACTGCAGCCCAAGGTGAGTCATGTTCGCATACAGGAGCTTCTTCCTCCGATACTGTATTCTTGACTCCAACATAATGGAGAGATCTTGCATCATTTTGTATATTTCGTCCAACCATCTCAACTTCAGTCGTCCCATTCTTCTCTTTCCTTTCATGCACAACCATAGCTGCTTCTTCAATGTGACCATTTCAGCCATCCTCACAACATAAACTACCTACCAAAGTCTTACCATTTTGAATACACACAACAAGGCTTCTAGATGACTATTGTGCATTCCAGTTACTACTCCGCATCTTGACTCAGGCAACAGTCTGGCGTGCGAAGTCCAAGCCACTGTAACTTCATGAAGCCCTATCTCCTGCTCTTGATTTCAAATCCAAATGGCATCTCTTTCAACAACCCTCTCTCTGCAATTCCTGTTGTGTTTGCTCCTCAGCAGTATTTCCAGCTTCACCCGATGAACTAAATTCATATCTTATATCTGCCTCCTCGATCATTTCACCACCTCCCTTAGCCAATATTTCTTACAAGCATGCATTTAATAATGATAGGATACATCTCTCCAACAGACCTTGTAACCTCTGTAATGACCGCACACAATAATGACACTGGTTAAAGGAATTTATGTTAAGGTAATAAAAGTATGCCTTCCAATTATCCTGTCTATTCTTCTCCATATATTCAATTTTCCCCTTCAAAATGGAGTCTTTCCAGTTCCTTGGAAAAAAGCCTTAGTCGAACCCATAAAATGAATCCTAACCCTACATCACCAAAAGATTATCGCCCATTCTATTTTCCTAGATTTATCCAAAACAATTGATACTATAGACCGCTCAATCTTCCTAAGTTAAAATCATTAACCTTCTCCAATGGCTCTATCTGCTGGTTTTGATCATTTCTCTCCAACTGTTCACAAGTAGTTACTATCTCTAATCAACCACTATCTGCTCTAAGGGAAGCTTACTCTGTCAAAAAGCCAAGGGATTGAGCATTTCTCCCCTTCATTTGAGTTCTTACATCAATGATCTTCCTAAATGCATTCATCAGCATTATTATAAATTATAGGGCATGAGTGATCGGTACACGACTCCTGGATCACGGTTCATTTATGTTTTGAACACTATTGTTACGTTATGTCCAAGGGTAATAGTTAACAAATAAGAAAAAATTATCAGGAATTAAAATACAAATGATTTATTATTGTATTGTTAAATTAAATCAAGAACAGTTCATCGTATATATTCACCATATATGAGACAAAGAACATTGGAGGGCAAAAGATATCAATATGGAGGAGATGGTAGTATAAAGGGCTGGGTTCGAGCCAGACTCGGCCTCATTCAATTTTGACCTACACAAGGAGGAGACGCTACCGGAAGAGGGCCACGCTCGACACCAACCAAGCCGACAACGAGACATATGGAACCACGCGCTGCAGCTTAGAACAAAGGAAGCACCACGAAGAATTCAATCAAGAACAGCTGGCCAGCCACGATAGTTTATATAAGGTACCATTTTAATTTTAGATTTAATATTATTCTCTTGTTGCATACGTACTTATTTGTATATTAATTTTAATGAACATATGTGTAATAAACAATTATTCTTTTACCAGAAGTTTCCTAATTTTTATTAACAGAACCTTGAGATAACGTAAAAGTTAAATATAAAGTTATAAATTATATGAAAAAATATATAATTAAAAAAATATATATAAATAATAAATATTTGAATAATATATATCCAGTTGGTGGGCTGCTGGCACCTTCCTTAGTTTGTTTTCAGTATTGTATATTTAGCTTGTATGTTATTTTATTTGTATATATTGTTTTTTTGTAAATTGTAAATCAATCTATTACTTTATTTACTGAATGCTGTTGAACAGTTTTTGTTTTATCTTATTATTATCATTTTATTCTTAAGTAAGTTTACACTTTAATTTACTTTTTCATTTTTCTGTATAATGTAATAATTAGTTTGTTTGTCAGAAATGACTTGTTATCTGTACTTCATTGGTATTCATAGAGGATTCCTAGTCCCAGAGTAAAAATTTGCTTCTTATATCTTATCATCTCACTCCATCATATTCACCATACAGATCATCAATATCTAAGTTATTTCTTCTTCTCTAATGGTCCCCCACTCACACAAGCCCATAATTCCTTCAAAGGATCTTCTGTTCAAAGATCCATGAGATCTTTTGCATCTTGTTTTCTAATTGGCTAGCACTCTGAGCATATGTGTGGACAGAAGTTAATAATATATGAAATTTACTGGAACTGCATTAAATATCTAGTTTCTATTTTCAGCTCCTAAAACTTTATTTTTTTTAAATCCTTTTTAATCAGTGTCCCTAACTTTAAATTTTAAATAGCTTTTTGAACTAGGCGCCAACCAAACCAGTGCCAACTCATAGCACTGTACGTTGCCGACAAGTAGAAGATAAAAATCTAAAGATTGGCAACAGCCCTTGAGCTAAGGAGAGGATTAACTTGGCACCATCTAAAAATATTTTTTCCTCATCTCTCAGATTGGCTGTGACTAACACAGAGTTGATATCATTAATAAGTTGATTTGTTTGAGTCACATACTGTCCAACCAAACTTAATTTTTCTACCCTATATTTATTTACTACATTAACTAGTTTTGGACTCCCAAATATTAAGTGTTTCTGTTATACCAGTCAAATATGTATACCTTATCATTGATCAGCAAAGGGCTAAAATAATTCAATACACCATATTGATAAATTAAATATCACGAATTTATTGTTAATTCATTGCTATAATTGAAGGCATTTTTTAATTCTTAACATTTAGGCAAATATAATACGTATATAAAATATTTAATGCAAAAGTTATTTATATTTTCAATATTTGTTGACAAAGTTACTTATTTCAAGGAATCACTCCATTCACATAGCTTTGTATTTTTTTAGTGTTGGAGACTTGCAACATGTTCATGATGAAAGAACAAAACAGCCTAAATTTGAAGGACCCTCTAAGCATTGATGGTACTGAAAAATATTTAACATTTTTATCATATCTAAAATGTTCCTTTGTTTTTGTTATAATGAAATATGCTAAAATAATTTCAGAATTCGAAGAGAGGGGCTCTAATTTCAAACTGGTAGGGGGAATCTTCTTTCTAGCTGTTGCTGTTCTACATTATTGGCCAGAAAAATGACTTGATCAGTTTGAAATATCAAATTTATATTCATCAATAGCTTAGTTCCATTGTGTTTGTTTTTCTTAAGATATAATAACATGAATTATCCCCTAAAAACTAAACTTGAAAACACATCAGTCCCATACCTGTTAACTAACATGCTCCTTTCTCCCATGATTTTTAAATTTTCTCAACTCACATCTCAGGAGCTATTTTAGATTTAAAGTTCAGGGTTATTTTGGTAGCCAATAATAGAAATCAAATCTATTAAATAACATGACTGAAATGGGAGTTATTTACCATTTGCACTATTTCATTGCTGTAGTCAAGTTTTCCACTGGTCATGGAAGGCATGGAGCAAACCAATTTCTGCCAATTGTTTTAACATATCTACTGTTTTCTTTTTTACAACATTAACTGATTCAAAATGTGTCTCTTTAAGCACTGATTTAACTCTAGGGAAAAGGGCCTACAGTACTAATTGTCTGACCATCCAAGGTTTTCTCTCTTTTAATCTATCTATATTGTATGAGCAATCCAACTGTTTATTCTATAACATCATATGATATACATTGTATCTTTGTTTCTATTATAGTTTTGTAGGATTGACATCAAAGTAGAGTGAGACGCCCATTAGCTTATTCCATAATTTATTGTCCTTTTAAAGGTTTTAGTTTTGTATGCTGCAGGTTTAATTGTAATCTTATGGTATGGCAGGGGCTATTGAAATGCAAATTTAGAATCCTTTTGAAAAACCTAATTTGTGCTTTTTCCTAATCTTTCAAGTATTCTTTTAGTAATATTATAACCAAATTGATTATTTGTTAATTTATTTAAAGAAATATATATTCTATGTATTTTTGTTTAGTTGCCTCTGAGTCGAAGGTTTTCATCAAAGAAGAATCAGAATCTTACTGCAATAAAGAAGAAACAGACAGTGGTAATTTTTTATTAATAATATTTCTAATTTAATATTTATTCTGTAACATGGTCTTGTGTAATTGTATGGATGTTTCTTTTATGTCTTTATATGAGTTTTGTTACAAAAATGCAGTAGATTCCCAATTATCTGCGGTAATTGGGGTTGGGTGTACTGGAGATAATGAGGTTTTGAAATTTAAAACAAAAAGGATAAAATGTTTTTAAGAGCAACATATTATTTATTAGGTAATTGTTAACATAGTTGATCTGGGAATATATATTGTAATGCTATTTTTAAGAAGGGATTTGAGAGAAGGATTATTTTATAATATAAAATAAATTATAAAATGTTTAAATTCAAAACTAATGAATGTAACAGCAGGAAGTATGTTAGTATTTGGAACAGCTGAGAAGAATGCTGGGACTGCAGTTGTTTAAGTTACTGGAGTGGAGCAGTTGTTTAGAGATGGTATGAAGGAGAGGCTGTCATTTTTGGATTGTTTGAGAAGGGAGATGTTGATAACGAATTTGTGTGGTTTGCGGATGGTCAAACATATTTGATGTGCGGAACCTCATACCTCCTATTTCTTCGTATTACCTAGTAGCATCGCATATCATCATATCACCTCATACATCATATTTGCAAATTGACAGAGTCTTGAGGAGGGCATTGAGGCAGCATTGTACTTGGAGCATTGAGATCACAAAACGCAATACTTGGATGGAGCAAGGCAAGCATTTGACGGCAAATTTGTGAAAAACTCAAAAACTGTATATGAACTAATTTTTATTTTTATTTATTTCATGTAAATGTTGCATCAAAGACCCTCCTGAGATGTAATAAATTATAACTTTTAAACTTTCATTATATTTTTCTTTCTTTATATTAGTGAATTAATAAAACACCAAATAAAGTATATATAAACAACATACTATCTGGCTGTAACTCTTCCCTCTCCCAGGAATATTACCTAATGTAATCTCAATTCTCTGACATTCGATACCATCCAATCTGATGTGGAGAAAACTCAATGGGACTTTTTATATTCCTTCACCTTTTATTGATCCTATGGTTGATTGTTTTTACATCAACCTCAAAAATTTCAAGCCACCAGCCCCCCCCCCCCTGCTCGTTGATTGACTCAGGGAATTCTTGAGGTGCTAGAATGCAGTTAGGAGGAGATTCATCCATACCAGGCACCCCGAAGATGAGCCCCTCTTCAAAACCTTACTCAGTCTAAAATCCCCCTTGCTCAATCGAAATTCTTTCATGAATTTCATCGTTATCTTTCTTCTGCCTTGAACTCTCGCTCCAAATGGGACCCTCCACCAATTTTTTTCTTATTAAACCAAACACATCTGCTAGCCATATTTCTCAGGACAACCTTAATTATCTTTCTGTCCATCCCAACGGCTTCATCACAACTCCATCCATCCAGTCCAATCAACACCTCCTGTAATTTCCATCTAAAGCACTTCTTTTTTTCTTCAATTTCTCCATCTGACCTCATTTCCTCAATAATGAAATCAAGAACTAATGCAGTAGGTCCAGATGGCATTCTCATGAAATTCCTAAACCTCTTGTCTCCCTACAATTCTTCCCCTATTGCTTCATATTTACAATTTTCCCTTAAAAATTCCATATTTCCTTCTTACTGGAAAGGACCAAATGTTCTTCCATTCAATTAAGTTCCTAACCCCACCTCTCCCAAAGATTACCGGCCTATATCTATTCTCTTTAACCTTTAGAAATCCCTCGAAAGACTAGTTGAATCTCAAATTTCCTCATTTCTAGAAGCACGTTTAAATCCCCTACTATCCAGCTTCCAGTCAGGATTTTCCACCCAATCAGCTCTCACCCAAAATTACGCAAGACCTACAATCCGCCATCCATTTACCATTGGGCCTCTCTCCATAATCTTCTATTGAATGTGGAAAAGCCCAAGGCAATTGTCATTGGTTCACATCCCTTTCTCAAAACCTTAAATAATATTCCCACTTTTACCTTTACTTCAGTCAAAAATCTAGGTTCGGTCATTGACCAGCTATGATTGCATGGTTTAATGGGATCTCGAGGTTCGGTTAAAGCGGCTGATGAATTGTTTTCCAAGATTTATACTTGAGCTCCCCAGAGTCCATCGCATTTTATGGCACTACTCCAAGTTGGGATGGCTGCACCCTTCTGCTGTCACCAATGCTTCCTTGGATCCCTCCTCTTCAATACTATCATGACTAAAAAGCCCCCTTACCTTCAAAACTTTCTCCAATTCAAATCCCGCAATACTAGATCCTAACCTTCTGACCTGTATTTCCCTTCTCACATATCTGCTTCCTTTGAACGTTCTTATCTTATCTGTGCCACAAACCTTTGGAACTCTATTCCCATCGATATTCGTCATTCATCAACTCTCCCAATCTTTAAATCGAGACTTTACCAGTTTATTATCTCCGCCCAATCTAGTATAACAGTTAAGTAACGTATAATAGTTAGATAACTATTCATAAGTCATCGTTATTATTCTGTTTATTTATTTTTTATTCATCCCAGCAACATTCTCAACAACAGCTCTTTCCCCCAATGTGATAATTTCTGTTTTATTTATTTATCTCTATTAATTTTTGTTTCGATTTGTTGCTGTTGGTTCTTAGGAGTAATCTCATATGTACATAGACATGTTGTATTATACATTTGTTGATGATATTCATAAGCTTATCAAATCTATATGTATTTTTTTTGTCAGCTAGACATTCCTATTATGTTCCTTGTTATTCTCAGGGGACAATGCCCCAGAATAAGGGTTTTTTTGTAATTCATCATTCATTTCATATGTATTTGTCTTTTAAAATCATTGATAGGGACCAGGGGATAATCCAGCTGCAGGCAATCAAGGTCTCCACTGTATAAGGAATTTAAAAAAAAACTAACTTTATCTATTACTTGAAGTTGTTATCTTTCTTCAATATTTTCTTTATGTTTTATTACAGAATAATTATAGTACATTATATAACGGATAGTTTATGAAAGGAGAAGATCCTCCTGATAATGTTCTTATTGCCCAATATCCATCTTCATTGGATGCTCTTCTAGCATCCCACTGGGACTGACAACAGGTCAGCTGGTCTATGTAACTCAATGCTGGGCTTGTAGCAAGAGTGACCAATGAACAACTGAACAACTGAACATCCAATATAAAAAATTTGATTTTCACTTTCACTATAAAACGTTTTATCTATGGCTGACTTTCACTCTGGTAAAGTATTGAATGGGCTCTCCAAACATAACAATGGTGAGAAAAGTTTGTTTCAGGTAGGTAATAAATGTAACTGGCTTATAGCAAAACTAAAATCTTGTTTTTTATCTCTCCTGAAAAACAGCATTTTGCACTTTCGCTAGTTTGCCTTACTCCCGATGATATGGTTCAGTGGATGGAAAGTGATAAGAATGATAAAAGGTACAAACAGCTCACTGATGACAAAATTGTTGACATTCATTTGTGAAGCAAGCCCAAGACTAGCACTTGCTAAAGCGTCATTTTGGACATTAAGGCCGATTCATTTGATTCAGTCATTAAAAATTCATTACAGATCAAGTACTAGAGGCAGTTGACCAGCTGATTACCTGTTTTAAAGACTGAAATTATAAACGTTGGAAAGCTTTAAGCTTTAAGAAGGATAATAACAGAGGTTAGAAAAATAAAATCTGAGAGAAAAAAACAAAAATTGATAACAGTCTACAACATATTTTAATTGAATTGCATATGTATTTATTTTTTTCTATATGTGTGTACATATGTAGTATTTGAAAATAAAAATTTATTTATGAGTTGAAAATTGGTGTTTTTTGTTTATTTACATCAAAGTTAGGCTATATATATATAAATAAACGATACAACTTCCATGTTTAGAGTAAATAGGATCTTATCCAAGCAGTCTGACAGGGGAGTATTGGGCTCCGTCAGGGTGGGAGGGGGCTATACGGATTCTGAGGAGGGAACCCTCGGTGCCCTGGCGCGCGCGCATTTTCCTGGCTGCGGACTGATGGATACGATTAATAATGACCCTACCAACTGTGAACACACTGGTTGCAAGGGTAACTGGGCAGAAGCAAATAAAATTGTCAATTCTGCAAGAGTGGAGTGGGCAATCAATTCTTTTGCTCCCTTCAAATCACCTGGTACTGATGGGATTTTCCCAGCCTTGCTACAAAAAGGCCTACCAGTAATTAGGCCCCTTATACTTACCTTGTTAAAGGGAAGCTTGGCACTGAGCTATATTCCAGTAAGCTGGAGGATGGCAAAAGTGTGTTACATACCAAAACCTGGGAAAGAGTCCTATGACGAACCCAAGTCTTACAGACCAATATGTCTGACTTCTTTTTTGATGAAGACCTTGGAAAAGGTCATAGACAGACATATTAGGGATGGAATACTGGTAGAACGACCGCTCCATAGCGCTCAATTCGCTTACCAGGCAGGAAAATCATGTGAAATTGCTCTCCACCACCTGGTTTCCAGGATTGAGAGATCCCTAGTTCACAAAGAAATAATGGTAGGCATCTTTGTTGATATAGAAGGTGCCTTTGATCGCACACCCTATAACACTATGGCATCGGCCTTAGAAAGAAAGGGGATTAGTTCCTTAGCCTCTAGCTGGATAAACACCATGCTAGAGAATAGGATTTTACAATCACAATTGGGACAAACCAAACTGTGGATGAAGCCAGTAGGAGGATGTCCACAGGGAGGGGTGTTATCTCCATTACTGTGGTGTTTGGTCGTTGACTCATTGTTAACAAACCTAAACTCTGCAGGGTTCTACGCACAGGGATATGCTGATGACATTGCTGTGCTCATAGGGGGCAAGTTCTCAGAAACCATTTCTGAGTTGCTTTCCGCATCGATGGATCTTTTGAGGGATTGGTGTGAAAAGAATGGTTTAGGAATCAATCCCCAGAAGATAAATCTCTGTATCTTCACTAACAAAAGAAATGCTATAGTTAGACCACCCTATATAGGGGGGACACAGGTAAGCATTTGTAGTGAGGTAAAGCATCTAGGGGTTACTCTGGATAGTAAATTGGACTGGTCCAAACACATCAGGAATACTACTATGAAGGCACTTCGATGCCTCTATGCATGTAAAAGGGCTGTGGGTAGGACCTGGGGACTACAACCCAGAATGTTATTCTGGCTATATACCGCAGCAGTGAGACCAATGGTGCTCTATGCCTCTATGGTGTGGTGGCACAGAGGTAGCATTAGTAAAAATGAAACTTTGCTTGGCAAATTACAGAGGCTCTCATGTCTCATGATTACTGGTGCCATGAGTACAACTCCTACTGCTGCAATGGAAGTCTTATTGAACTTGAATCCACTGCACATAGAAGTAGAAGCGCAAGCCTTGAACGTGGCTTACAGACTTGCGAAATCAGGAACAAGATCCAAAGTCATGACTCACATGGGGCATGGGAACTTGTTCAGAAGAATTGATGAGGACGAGGTGCTGTCAATGCACTCTGACCTACAAGTTAAGAAACACACAGACGTCTTATACTGTGCGGTAAACACAAAGACCAAACCACATAAACTGTGTAATGGGATTAATTGCTATACAGACGGCTCACTAACAGAAAACGGATCAGGGGCCGGCATATGGAGGAAAGATAAACCAGAATCTGGGATTTCTATTCCTTTAGGTAGACACACCTCGGTCTTTCAGGCCGAAGTGATGGCGATCAATGTCTGTACCCAAACCTTAATTGGGGAGGGTGTAAGAAACAGACTGATCACAATTTTCACGGATAGCCAGGCTGCAATTGGCGCCCTGAGAAGCTATACGACCAGATCTTATTTGGTTGAGGAGTGCAAAAACAACCTAAACACACTCTCGCTAGCCAATAAGGTTAGAATCGACTGGGTGCCAGGACACACAGGCAATGAGAAGGCAGATGGCCTTGCAAGGGTGGGCTCAGAACAGACACCTCTTGCACCTGAACCCATATGTGGTATCAGCCTCAGCTACGCTAAAAGGCGTATAAAATTAGCTTTAGAGGACAGGGCAAGACTCTCTTGGAGAGAAACTAAGAAACAGGAACACTCGAAACTGTTTCTTGATGGACCCTGTAAGAGAAGAAGCTCAGCACTTCTATCAATGGACAGGTGGACACTCAAAAGTGTGACAGGACTCTATACAGGTCACTGTCGGTTAAATAAACACCTCTTTAATTTGGGCATAGTTGGATCACCAATCTGCAGATTCTGCAAGAAAGAGGGAGAAACGGCACGTCATATAATATGTGACTGTGATAACCTAGCTAGAAGGCGATACCTTCACTTTGGCAGTGATCGCATTGTAGACCCCAAACTATGTGAACTGATCGATCCATTCGGTATCCTCAGATTTGCAAGGGCCGTGGGCCTGTCACATATATAGGACAGGGACATGGACGGCGCACAATAGGTCTCACTGAGGCCGCGGTGCACAAATGCCGGTACAAAATAATAATAATAATAATAGGCTATATAAATGTGTTGCGATAATCTGGGAATACTTTCCCTGTCATTACCCCGGATAATTGAGGTTGTACTGTATGTATATACAATATTTATGCATATTTTTTGTTAACCAAGATATTTATATCAAAGAATTGTTCCATTGACATAGCTTTGTATTTTCTAGTGTTGGAGACTTGCAACATGGTTATCATAAAAGAACAAAACAGTCAAACTTTGAAGGATCCACTAAGCATTGATGGTATTAAGAAATGTTTAATATTTTTATATCTATAATGTTCCTTGGTTTTTTTCATAATGAAATATGCTAAAATAATTGCAGAGCTCGGAGATAGAGGGGCTCTAATTTTAAACTGGTAGGGGCAATCATCTTTCTAGCTATTGCTGTTCTACATTATTGGCCCGAAAAATGACTTGATCAGTTTGAAATAACAAATTTATATTCATCAATGGTTTAGTTCCACTGTATTTGTTTTTCTTAAGTTATAATAACATGAATTATACAAAAAAAAAAAACAACTAAACATTAAAACAAATCCGTCATCAAACTAACACGCTCTGCCCTGACTTTTAAATTTTCTCAACTCATATCTCAGGAGCTATTTTAGATTTAATGTTCAGGGTGTTTTGGTAGCCAATAATAAAACTTGAGTATATGAGGTATGTCTATTAAATAATGAGACTGAATAAATAACTCACCTTTTTTTATTGATATTACAAATTTGATCTTTATGCCCTTCAATATACCTCCCATTTGCACTAATACATACATTGAGTTTTGAGATCACTAATCGGCCAAATATAGAGTATCTTCAAATGTAGCAATTATCCGTCAAAAAGTGTTTCACAGTAAGTGCTGCGTATTAACTAAATGGTGACTCACAATCAATTGAACACCATAGAGTTTTGCTGCTTGTCATGCTGGCTTTGTCAAGGTTATGCATGCAGTTATAACCGGTTCTGACTGCTTTGTTTATGAGGTGGAGTTACGATCTTGTAAATATACCTTATACCTACCTCGTATAATGCATTCAAACCAATTTCAATGTAGGTTTTTTAATTAATACTTTATTTACTTATATTTTTTTTTATTTGGATAATCAAAGGATCATTAACCAATTACTTATAATTAAAAAGTAATATTTTCCTCTGATATTGAGTAAGTCGACTTAAATATCTCAAAATCCTGATTAATTGTATGTAATATAAGTTGGAACTTCAGTTGACTATAATTACATAAGTAGTATATTTCATTCTTTTAAAAAAATCAACCTAAATTATTTGCATTCCTTCCTTGTCACAAATATGTATATTATAATAATGTAATTAACAAAACTGGTGTTATATGTGCATTGTTTAAATAATTTCATTCTGGTCTAAGACAATATACTATCAGATCAGCTTCATGTTTTTCCGTTTTGTTAGCTGTCTATTACTGATTTTTCTTCTTCTTTTTATTTATATTCTTGTTGCATACAGTTTTGTAAGTTTTAATAATGTTAAGTGCTATTCTAAAGATTATTATTGCTCAGCATAATTAATAAACACTAAAAGAAATAGCAGGGATTGGTGGATTTTTTTTTTATTTAGTCCACTTTAGTCAACTGAGGATTACTCCTGTTTCTATTGGCCAAGATTTAATGCAAGAAGCTGAAGAAAAAGAAGATGAAACTGACGCTTGCCTCGACATTGTCTCAGCTCTCCCGGGTTTTATTAATATTGACAGAGATGATATGATCAATTGGCTAAAAAGTGATAAAACATTTCTTCTTAATTAACCTTTTAGTTAATGCATTAAAATAAAACTGATTATCTCAGGTTTTTGCTTTTCCATGGAGCCCCTCCCAGTCATTACCCTAGATAATGGAAGTTCCACTGTAATTGGTATTTTATATCAGGCAGACAAAAATAAAAAAAAAGGCTTATTTTGTTTTTGTCAGAAATCTGTTTAAGTAAGCTGAAACAATTGTTGATGTCTGAGGGCCAACCAAACTAGCACCCTCATCACCACCTATTTAGTAAAGTATGGCTACACCTTCGGTCGGCCCTACCTCTATATGAGGTGTTATGAACTTTTAACAAATCAATCAAAGTCATGTTTGTCAAAGACAATCAAAGATACCTCTGCGATATAATTTTACTCCTCTGTTGAACTTGATCTCACCATGATCCACTTCTATATTTTCTTCAGATGCCTCTTGGAATATGATCTTAGGTCTAACAACTAACAAGACCAGGAAGTTTCACAAATGTTTCTGATTTATTTACAATACTTTTGAGGAAAGCAATCTCGAAAATGTCCATATTATTTTTTTTGTGAATAAATAAACATTATTTTCTTATATAGCTTTAAACAGTAGCTAGTAATTTTTTTTTTTTTTTGAAATATGTTTCAGGAACTATATGTAGTTAGGATAACAAAATTATGTTGGCATCTCGGATACATTTTGATATTGTATTGTAACAATATCAGGTTCAGCCCATATCATTGCATTTAAATTTATTTTTTTATTATGAAAATAGTTATTTTACCGGAAGATGTAAAATTCAAGTGACGGCTTAGTTGAAATCGATCAGTATATTATTTCTTATTTTTCCTTTGCTGAAATCGGGGGATCTCTGTCAATTGAGAGCAGTCCTGTATACATTTTCTTTTGCTTCTAGTATACATTGCTATATTTTGGAAAATTTTGACTTAATTAAGGATAAAATTTCTTATATTAAGATACATAGAACTCATCTAATATTTGTTAAGCATACATCATAACTTTTATTTATTTTATGTTTTTAGGTGTAATAAGCTTTTTTTTTCAGTTACAGGTGTAATTTTCTGCGGTTACAAATGTTTTTACTGCCATGAAAAGTGTCAAGGCAAAGAAGATCTACTAAAACACTTGTGTGAAACTCATGAAGACATTCCAATGGGTATGATAAAACTTTTATATAGTTAGTGAAATGCAATGCAAAAATAAACATTTGCATTAATGGATAGTAAAACCTTTACAAACTAATGCAATTCATATACAATATCCCAAAATAATAAACAAATCCTCACATAAGTTTTTATTAACACAATATTAATATTATGTTAAATTAATTAGTATAAATAATAATTTTGGGGATCAGATAGAAAAAAGTATTTGGAGTGCAAATAGAAAACAAAAATTGATCCTGGAACAAAGACCTCTATGAATAACAATAATATTCAGGTGATCTGGCAAATAAAAAGAATTATTACGCTATTAAAAAACCGACTATGTAAAATAAAGTGTATACCTCTATAAGAAATAATAATAAAATATAATAGAATTTGTTTAACTGCATTTAATAAATAGTCATAGATGGATCCGCATATAAAAACAAAAAGAAAAAAACAACAATATAAAGATGTCTGTAAAATACATAAAACTTTATACATTAAATGAAAACCATAATATTAAAAAAAATACATGCATGCTAAATATATAATATTAAAAACCACAGAAGATGCCAGTCAAACATCTCTCTCTCTCTCTCTCCCTCCTCCCTCCTTCCCTCTCCTCTCTCTCTCTCTCCCTCCCTCTCTCTCTCTCTCTCTCTCTCTCTCTCTCTCTCTCTCTCTCTCTCTCTCTCTCTCTCTCTCTCTCTCTCCCCCTCCCTCCCCCTCCCTCCCTCCCTCCCTCCCCCTCCTATGTAAATCTGTCCCAAACATGATTCATTCAAATTTTTCTAGAAACATTGATTCCAAATATAGAGACCCAACATTAATTTTTGTTTTTTTGATTTATGTTTATTTTCATTTTTGTGTTTTCTTCTATATTACTTTGGCGTGTTTTGTTTTTTTCCTTGATCTGCAATTTTCTTGCTTTGTTTGTCAATTTTAATTTTGGTCGTCCCATTATTGCTATAACAAAATAAACTGCTTGATTTTTAACAAAATAAGATGTATAAGTTTAACAAGTACTCAATTTCTTGGATCGAAGTATATAGACCCAACATTAATTTTCTACACAATTTTTTTTTAAAACCTCTGCTCATTGGGAACTATGTAAGTGAGCACATAACTGATCCTTAACATAACATAACATAACTTAGAAGAAGACTTAACATAACTGATATTAGAAAGTCTATACTATGCTAATCCACTACAATAACAAATACAATAGTATTATAACAACATTCATTTCATTCTTTAACTGAGGAACTTATTTATTCTAATCTGGGAAATATTATCTAATTAGGAATTATTGTTAGTAACCATTCAAACTGATAAAACCATAACCATTGATAAGTATTTAAATTCACTATTTTTTTCCCATCCTTAATAAATAAAAAATGCTCCATACTATTTATTCTTAATTATTATTTCTTAGATTATTTAATAATTGAGGCCTTGACATGGGAAAATTAATTAGCAAAAGTGAGTTTTTAGAACTTTTATAGAAAAGTAGTAAAAAGTAAAGCCGACAGCATGGAAAGAGCAGTAAGTCACAGTCACAAGTAGTTAAGCTCCCAATGCTGCCAACAGATGTCATTTTTTTAGCTTGACAAAAACTTTTTTTTCTAATATATAAATATGTACCTCCCCAGCACCATCTGTCAATCAGGAACCAACATTAGTCAGTATTTTTTATTCGTAGATGCTACCCATGGATTTCCTATTTTTTAAAAGAAAATTTATGTAAATATTCAGTAAGATAAAAATACCCCTCAGGGCCAGGTGGAATATCCTTTGACTTCAGAATTTTATGACTTGTTGAATTAAGCCAATTTAATTTTATTGCTAGATAGTTAAAACAAAACCTCAAGTAGATGCTTCCATAGAAATTAGTTATTTATAATAAGTATAAATATTCTATATTACCATTATTTTTAATTCCATATATATATATTTTTACTTATTACAGTGTTCGACTCATTTCCATTTTTGTACAAATGCTGTTTCTGCTCAGGAAGATGTAGGACTGAATTTGACCTCCACAAGCATGTAGTTGAAGCTCATTATCCTATAATACTTGGAGATAGTTTCAGAAATACTTCTAACCCATCCTGTGAGGTTAAGTTAAACCATCATGTGCCAAATAATCCC
Source organism: Acanthosoma haemorrhoidale (assembly GCA_930367205.1). Classification (NCBI taxonomy): domain Eukaryota; kingdom Metazoa; phylum Arthropoda; class Insecta; order Hemiptera; family Acanthosomatidae; genus Acanthosoma; species Acanthosoma haemorrhoidale. The sequence continues at coordinate 107,635,505 of OV884009.1, read as the reverse complement.
GCCTCTTCTTTGGAAATAGCATATCATAAAAATGCCACCTTTAGTTCTTGTGGACTAAATAAGAATGTTCCGACTCAGTTTCCTAAGCCCACAAAGACCTACAGGAGAAGGAGTCAGAAGAAACACCTATCACCTGCCGCTATTTCCAATTACAGTAGTCAGAACTGTGAGAAGCCAGAGGAAGTTACAAATGAAGACTCAAGTCGTAAGTTCCATTTAGATTTTAAAATTAAAATGGTAACAGTTTGAATAGTATTTTAATAATGAATTACTCGGATAAGAAAGGCTAATCCCAATAATATAAAGTTAGTTAAACCTGGCCTTTTGTGAGCGTAAGTTTTTAGGAAAATAGAGATTTTAATAAAATCAACGGAATCTTAAGTAGTAGAATAAAGATCAGAATTTTGTTAATGCAAATCAATTGAAAGGGTACCTGGATGAAGGTGCTATGTGTCATTTTAAACAAAATGTCCGTTTTGCTATGAATGGAGTTGTTTTGCTATTATCCTTCATATGGAATTTGAATTATTCATAGTCCATATAAAGTATAGTCACTTTCATTTTAAAAATTACAAAAAGATTTTTTTTTGTACCTTACACTTAACCCTTCAATTATGTTATGTTGAATGGCTATTTGTGAAATGAAAAATGAAAAAAAAAATTTATTCTGGGACATTGTTCCCGGTTGTTGTTATTAGGAAATAATAATAAGGAACAGAAAAGGAATGTCTAACCAACACAAAAAAAAATCATAAAATTATTATATATAATAAAATATATAAATTATTAACATTATAATATGATGTGCCATGGCTATGTACATATGAGATTACTCATAAAACTTAAAAAAAAAAACTTTATTCTGGGGCATTGTCCCCTGAGAATAACAACGAACATAATAGGAATGTCGAGCTGACAAAAAAAATACATAAATAGATTTGATAAGCTTATGAATAATATTATCTACAAATGTATAATAAAATATGTCTATGTACATATGAGATTACTCCAAAGAACCAACTGCAACAAATCAAAACAAAAATGAATAGAGATGAAAAAATAAAACTATTAGAAATTATCACAAGGAGGGAAAGAGCATGGAAGGTTGCTGGGATGAATGAAAAATAAATGAACAGAACAATAGCAATGAATTATGCATTGTTAAATTGGAGGGAGATAATAAACTGGTAAAGTATCAATTTAAAGATTGGGAGAGTTGATGAACGGTGAATATTAATGGGAATAGAGTTCCTAAGTTTTGTAGCACAAATAAGAAAAGAACGTTCAAAGGTCTAGGAGTATGTAGTAGAAGATGTCAGGATCGATTTTTAAGGGTGGGAAGGGATCAGCGGTGATTTGGGAAATGTCGTCTTTCTAGGATAGTTTGGTCAATGACCAAACCTAGATTTTTGACTGAAGTAGAGGTGAAAGTGGGAATATTATTTAGAGTTTTGAGAAAGGGATGTAAACCAATGACAATTGCCTTGGGTTTCTCCACATTCTATTGAATATTATGGAGAGAGGCCCATTGGTAAATTGATGGCGGATTGTAGGTCTTGCATAATTTTGGGTGAGAGCTGATTGGGTGGAAAATTCTGGCCAGAAGCTGGATAGTAGGGGATTTAAACGTGCTTCTAGAAATGAGGAAATTTGAGTTTCAACTAGTCTTTCGAGGGATTTATAAAGGTTAAAGAAAATAGATATAGGCCGGTAATCGGTAATCTTTAGGAGAGGTGGGGTTAGGAACTTTGTTGAATGGAAGAACATTTGGTCCTTTCCAGGAAGAAGGAAATATGGAAAGTCTGCATCGAGAAATAAGGTTTCAAAAGAATGCTCCAGGGCACTCTGTTAATTTATCCCAATTATCTGAATATGTGGAGATTGATTATCTTCCCAAAAATACATACAGCTATGATCCAGCCAATGGCCACTTTCAAGGCTTATTATTTATACTGAACTTTTCATCAACTTATTCATGAAACCAATGGTGTATCTTCGATAAAACAATTTTAGAAATTCCAAAAATCAGAGATTATGTAAACAACATTAACAAATCATAGAAGGAATTAAAACCAACCATGTTTAGAAAAAAAATGGCCAGAATAGATAAAAACTAATGAGCGAAAAGCAAGGCAACGTTGGACCTAATATTTTAAACTGGGTCAATCCACAACAGTTATGGCTGTAGCATATTATAGCTTACTGATTTTTCATGTTAATGATCTTCATCAAATTAAAACAGTTTTTAAACATTTTATTTTATGTTTTATTATATGTATACATATGAACATATGATTTCTTTTGTCTTTTTATTTATATGTTAATTTTTTTAATTTCTGTTTATCATTACATTGTTTTGTACTTTTACTTTTATGTAAGCATTTTTACAGGAAATAAAAAGAATAAAATGCTTTATGAACTAAAAACTATATTATTTTATTTATAAAATATTGGAACAAATCCAATTAAATTTGTATGAGTTTGTACCAAAACATGTAATTGATTTGTTATACAGCTTTTCACTTTATGGCTAACTTTTCCGAAACGTATTTAGGCCATAAAGCGAGGTATTGGGTGCATTCTCAAATATTTGGTTAAAGGGGAGCCTCTCAAAAACCCTCCTTACCTTTACGACCTCCTCAAATTCAAATCCCACAATACTAGATCCTGCCCTCTGGCCTGTATTTCCCTTCTCACAAATTTGCTTTCTTTTACCGTTCTTTTCTTATCCATGCCACAAACCTTTGGAACTCTATTCCAATCGGCAGTAGTCGTTCATCTACTCTCCCAATCTTTAAATCTAGACTTTACCAGTTACTTATTTCCCTCCAATCTAATGATTCATAATTTGACATTATTGTTCTTGTTTATTTTTTTTTTCATTAGCTTTTTTTTCTACTTTATTACATCCCAGCAACCTCCCATGCTCTTTTTTCCCTTGTAATAATTTCTATATGTTCTTCATTTTGTTCATTTCTACTCATTCATGTTTTATGTTTCAATCTTTTGCTGTTGATTCTTTGTAGTCCTCTCATAGGAATGTAGCCCCTTTATTATTTATAAGCTTACAATTTCAGTGTAATATGTATTTTTTTTTGTCAGCTAGACATTCTTATTTTGTTCCTTTTAGTTATTCTTTTGGAACAATATCTCAGAAAAAAGTATTTTCTAATTCAGTCAACCATTGGAGCAAATACCATCCCAATTTTTGAATTGCATTTTTCCAAAATGGTTAAAGTCAAAAAGGCTCTGAAACCTGTGCAGCTGGATACAGTAATGAATCAGTGATAGAATTTTACTTTCAAGATCAATATTAATGGCTAAACTGATCGACATGTATTTATCGAAGCTTGATGGATATATACCATTCAAAGTAAGCAATTGGCTGCATAGCTAAATTTAAATTTAAATCACAGCATAGTATTCAATATTTCAAAGTATCAAGTGAAAAAATATTGTTATTAATGGCATGATTAGCCACAATGAAACTGAAACAAGGCTTTTCAAATTCATGGAATAGTTTTAGAAGTAAGAGGAAGTAGACACAACAGGGTTATTTCTTCTTCATATGATAATGCAATACCTCAGCAAAAAATGGTGGAAGTTACATGAATGTAATAAGTGAATTGTTTGTTGGGATATCGGCTTAGAATCATTCTTTTAGTTAAGTCAATATCCTTCTAAACAATCAACTCACATCTAAATTCACGGCTAATAATGAACTCCTAGTTTTATGAATTTAGTGATTACATATGGTATTGTACTTGTCTATATGTATACAAATACATGGAAAAATAAAGAACTGAGTAGTTCAGAAATTCGTCAATGAATGCTGTGCATACTGAAAAATTTTCAATTATAAAAATGTATCTTGTCCATCCATCAGGTATCTAGGGTGAAAGGGGAATTTTATTTTATCCGTTATTGTGACGGTCCATGACCGATGGATAATCAATTTTTCGCTGTATTATATGCACTTGTTGAATAGAAAAAAAATGTATCTATATTAATGTTAATCATTTCATTTCAGCCAGGATACTGTCTAATCTGACCAACTATTTCTATACATGCTATTATTGCAAAGGACGCTCAAGTTGCAAGAAGGATCTTGAGTTACACATTATTCAAACACATTTGCCCTACCTTGGAAACGACAATCCCATGCCTCCTATTAGTAAATCTACACCTCGAGTTCCGGGAGCACGAGCAAAGTCGCAAACACAAACAAAAAAAAATTTTTACCATTGCAGCTATTGTGCATATAGTGCAACTCGGAATTGCATGGTGAGGGACCATGTGTCTGCTAAGCACACATTTGAGAAGCCATTCAATTGCAAACTATGTGACTATAGGTATTACTTTTATACTTATTTATAGTTTATTATTAAATAAAAGTATTACTGTATTTACAGATAATTTTACTTTTCTGATATTTTTCTTAGAGAAATTTACATAAATAATTCAGGTACTGCTAATTTTTATATTATTCATTATTATTATCTTTTTTGCTTTATTATTTTGTATATATATGCAACAGACCAGAGCCATACTCATTTGTAAAACAGGACTATGTAGCTTTAGGAATCTGACCTGCCTGTGTAGGTGGATTAGGTCAATTATAGGGCATTTTACTCTTTGTCCACAAATGGAAGATATTGCAGGGGGCCAGCTAATTTTAAAATATCTTGGAGAGCAGGAGTCATTCCAAAATTCAAAGGAAGATAATGGTGATGAGCTTAGTAAGAAATAGACTGTATTGGAGGACAGGTTGTTGATAGCTTCCATAAACCTCATGTACATCTTGTTTATGAATGAGGTTGTATGGAAGTTTCAACACACCACATTTTGACCTCTGATCCTTGATTGGGAAATGGCTTATAACATAGATGATGGTTGCCTGACTGCCCACCAGCATTACTGTTGTTCCATTTCAGCTTCTCACAATATAGATTCACCAAGAACTGGACAGAAGACACATTCCTCAGCAAACAAACCTAATGCATGGCGAACAAAATAATTTTTCATTATAGCGGAGGATCGTTTTACCAAGACCTGGATATGAGAAAACTTCCTTAGCAAAATCACTAAACTTATGGTGAAAATTTTGGCATTCATTTATATCAACGCCTAGACATATGAGACATTCCTAAGCGAATGAACGAAATTTATGGTGAACAAAATTGGCATGAAGTGTTCGTACGTGACCAACACATCTCAACTATATACTTATGGCATGTTAAGAAAGGTCTAGTATATAGATGGTTGGTTAGTTGGGTTTATTTTGCTATAAAACCACTAAGTCATCAATGACGTTGTTTTGTGTATTTAAACTAATTTGGAGAGTCTATCAATGTGAACCCGAGAGAGTACAAGGTCGAGAGCAGAACCAAGGACCCACCCAGAGCCCAGAAGGCACCCTACTCACATTTCTCAGGCGGTGGTTGTTGATAGCGTTTTAAAGGACGCAAGGTCTAATTGAAGGATGTGGTTAAAAACCATGTAAACCAACTTGAATACATTAGTATAATTCACTAATGTTTACATTTCATAAACATGGAAAAGTCTAAATCCTCCCAGCATCTCGTAGCTAACATGCTCTGTGAGAACAGCAGATGCCCCCACAGCTCCGGGCAGTGGCACCAGGATGTCCAGGGCGCAGATTCTAACCACCCCACTCCCATAGCAGCAGGCACTATTTTCATGTTGTACTCCTATATGGATCCTAGTGGAGCGGGTGGGTTTCTCTGAACAAGCTAAGTCTGATTGAAAATATAAAATTGACCAAGATAATAAAGTGAGTTGTAATAGCTCTATATATGTTCTACTATTTCTATGGGATATAACTAAATCAGGTGATTATCTGTTTTAGAGAGAAAATTGATTGTTATATTGATAGTCTTCATTATTTCCTAATTATGCTGGCATTCTTGGTAGAACTTTTAAGCTATTTAAAATGGATCTGTAATAATGGCATTTCTCGAATATATGAAAGAAAGATAGATCACTGTTACATTTATGACATTTTGTAGGTACTTCTCTGGTAATAAGATAACCATGGGTTATCTTAAATGGGTTATTATAAATTATTATAGAATCTATAATGTACTATTCTAAGGCGCATAAGTGCTACTTCTTCTTTATGGTTGTCTTGGTTAGATGTATTCCATGGTTTGACCTCTCTCTTGATATATTTCAGCTTATTATCTGGGCTTTTATCCCATATCAACTGCCATCGTTTAGATATTGCTTCTTTCTGTGAGCATGCAAGTTCTCACAAAATAAGTACAACTATACTTCATCCTGCGAGAGTTAATGCTTCTCTGGCTGCTCTATCAGCCATTTCATTTCCTGTGATGCCTACATGTCCGGGGGCCCATATGGAATGGTCTGTTTTGTTTATTTCCACCAACATCAACCGAAGGGTTGGTCTGAGTACATGTAGTTTAGTCCCTTGAATGCACTGAGTGATTGTCACAATGATTATGTCCTCCATCAACGAAGCCATACAGTAATGGAGAGCCAACATTCAGTGGTTGAATATTCACCTCAGCCAAATAAACACTGCAGAGGTGGTATAGTTTCCTTTTATGTGTTGAGATAGAAGTAAAAAAGGTTGTAGCTGTTGATGTCTCTGGTTTAGAACCGTTGGTGTAAATTAGAAGATGTTCTGGTATAGTCTGAAGTAATTGTTGAAGTCTCTCTTTATACTTTGATTGTGCTGTAGTATATTTAGGAAAGTTTTAAGATTTAGGTGTAGTTTCAGAGGTCGGTATGCCCATCCAAATGGGCATCTGACATATTTATGAGGTTCTTTTTAAGCTTGCTAACTGCAAATGAGAGTCTTTATGCAAGTGGTAATGTTAGGTTTTTCAATGAATTTAACTAAAAATTTTGGGTTATAGATATATTTATGGGTAGGGTGGTTTGGGTAGGTATACAGTTTGGCTAAATAGTTTAAGGCTAGTTTCTGCCTTCTGAATAGTAAAGGAGGAAGCCCTGATCCAATGCAGAGATTCAATATAGGGCTTGTTCCAAATGCGCCAGTTAAAATACAGACACCTGTGTGATGGACCACATGGTCATGGCTGAACGTGATGCTTTTGTGGAACCATACACAATCAAACTTTCCTGATCAAACTCAGAGCAGATTAGTGCTTGACATACTTTCAGCATTGTAGTTCTGTCAGCTCCCCATGTAGTACCACTGACCTTTCTTGCGATTCTCATTTTCAGCATAAACTTTTCTTTGAGGGTCCTAATACTACTTTCCCATGACTGATGTCAGTGATGAATATTGAACAGATGACATCTTAGGAATTATTTTATGTAATTGAATAGATGGCCGTTAAATTCGAGTAAATGCAGTTTGAGCTGGTTGGTTCTTGTCAACATTATGAATACCACTACCATTTTTTTTTTTTTTTTTTTTTTTTATATAAAGGCATATTGGATTTCAGCCTCCACTTGGACTAGTAGATCAATTGTGGATCATCTCGTAACAAAGCCACACTGGAAGTTTTTGATAGTATTGTTTTTTTTGTCCCAGGACCCAGTTGTCTTTTATTGACCATACACTCCATAATTTTGCATAAACAACTGGTCAAAAAGATCGGTCGATAACTGGATGCAAGGTGCTAGTCTTTACCAGCTTTCATGATGGGTACAACTTCCCTGCCAAAGTTTGGGAAAAATACTATTATGCCATACGCAATAGTAATATCCCAGGAGTCAGTAAGGAGAATCTCACTGTTGGAAGATGCTGCTTGAGCATATCATAATGAAACTCATCCGGGCCTGGTTAGGATCCTTTTACATTCTTTATGATCAATTTGAGTTCCTACATTGTAAACTTGGGGACCTATAATTTGGGGATGGTAGGTCTGGGCATGGTTCTATTGTCCTGTTTTGTATGTTATGATTAAGGAGATCACTGGATGGATTGGATACTTCAGAGTAGAAGTTCGCAAATCTGCTTCCTTTGATTCAAACTGATTGTTTTTTTTGTTTTTGTTTCTCCTCCTTTTAGTTAGAAACAGTTTGAAACCCTTGTTCAATACCCCAGTCAGCAGTTTCTATTGGCTCGGTATTGAGGCTTACTGTCTTACTCTCACCCAGTTCCCTCTGCTTACTGATTCCAGCATCAGAGTGGAGAGTGAAGAGTGGAGAGGTGACTCGGATAGGGGTGGGGACCTTGTCTTACTTCGCCTGCGAGGGGTTCTTGGTTACAGAGGAAGAGGGGAAGGGAGAAGGGAGTAGGGGTTCTGAGGGTGGTGGGGGTGAATAGATTTTTTTGGGCTCGTTAAACATGATCTCACCTGTAACTTGAATACACACCTAATCTCCTTATATTGGGCTAGTGCGATCAGTTAATTATCACAGTTACAACATTTGGGGGGGGGGGATCTGCATTGTATTTCTCATTTGTATGCTTTATTTTACCACAGAGAGAACATACAGGCTCTTTTGTATACTTGTTAGTAGGGTGAGATAATTTAAGACAATTAAAACATCTAATAGAGTTGGAAGGTACAAATTTACTGCTAAGGATTAATATCAAACTGTTAATATTTCTTGATCGATCGTCGCCCCACCATCATCCAAAAATTCACTATCAAAATCCTTTACCTCAGCATCTCAAAGACCTAATCCAATCCAAACACCACTCCAGAACAGTATGACAAAAAATCCGACATCCTGCTGATCATTGCTCGTACAATCATTGCAGATTCGTAAAGCAGCAATTGGCATCCTTCCGATCTGATTATTTTCATTCCCACCTCTTCTCTCTGTCTACCAGGGATGACTCCCTGTGGCATATAACTACAAAAACCCTAAAATATCATCCTGTCACACCCACTCCGTCATGATGATGGGTCCTGGGCAGCTTCGGATGGGGAAAGGCCAGAAGAATTTGCTCTGCATCTTTCCTGTACTTTAACACCTCACCTCCATACACTTGGCACAACTGTCTAAGATTTCCTCACTTTACCTACCCTCTCTCTCTCTCTCTCTCTCTCTCTCTCTCTCTCTCTCTCTCTCTCTCTCTTCCGCCGAAAGAAGGTCAAATACCTTCTGAAAAGCTTACCTTACCAAAAATCCCCAGGATGTGATCTCCTTACTCCTCAAATTCTCCAACAACTTCCTCCTTAAGCCATAATCTTCCTAACCTACATTTATAATTGCATTATCTGAACAATGAACTTTCCTCTCCTCTGGAAACATTCCATTATTGTCCTATTCGCTAAACCTGGTGAACCACTCAATGACGCCTCATCTTACTGTCCAGTTAGCCTACTCCCTATATTCTCAAAAATATTTGAAAAACTCCTATTATAACGTCTACTTCCAATTGTTGAATCCAAAAACCTTTTCCCTACTCACCGGTTTGGTTTTCGTCTATCACATTCCACTGCTCAATAAGGCCTTCGTGTTGTTGATCACATATCCTCAGCCCTTGAAACCAAACAGTATTGCACTGCTGCCTTTCTGGACATAGCTCAAGCTTTTGACAGGGTTTGGCAAGCAGGTTTCATTTACAAGCTCAAAAGATATTTACCACAGATCCTTTTCCTAATCCTACAGTTCTACCTTTCAAACCGCTTCTTCCAAGTATCTCCTATCCCGTAAAAGCAGGAGTTCCACAGGGCAGTGTTCTGGGTCCCATCCTCTATAACCTATACACCGCTGATGTCCCCTCTACCCCCAATACCTTCTTGGCCACATTTGCAGATGACACTGCAGTCTTGTCATCCCACCCAGACACTGATACAGCATTCTATAACCTTCAAAAGCACCTTGATGAGATCGAGTATTGGTGCAACCAATGGCAAATCATGGCAAAGTTAATGAAGCAAAATGTTCCCACATTACCTTTACCCTTTGCCGCAAGTCCTTTCCACTTGTTTTTTTAAAATTCCATTCCTCTTGCTATAACCAAGACAGTACGGTATTTAGGCTTTCATCTCGACAAAAGTCTGACATGGAACCCACACACGAGGCTAAAAAGACAAGAACTAAACAGACGCTTTGGACAACTGTACATACTACTCCAAAGGATATCCCATCTCTCAATAGAAAATAAATTACTAATCTACAAAGTGATACTTAAGCCTATCTGGTCATACGGAATAGAGCTATGGGGGACAGCAGAAAAGTCGAACATTAAGCATATCCAATCCTTTCAATCAAAATTCCTGAGAACAATAGTAAATGCTCCTTATTATGTCAGCAACAAAACCCTTCATAATGATCTTAATATACCCTACATTCTTGAACTCATCCCTTCCAAGTTCATAAAATTCTGTAGTAATTTATCCAACTACCCTAATCCCTTAGCACAGTCATTACACTGTGCCACTTATCCCAATAATCTTCCTCGGAGACTAAAGTGGCAGTGGCCTCGTGACCTGCTATAAATACGTGACAATGGGAGTCCTGACAATGGTCAGTTTCTCCAATCGAGTCCTGAGTGTCAGTAACTGTTTCGTATCCAGTGATGAGGCTGACGCTCAAGACTCCGCTTCCTCTTCCGAACATGAGGGAGGTTACAACCATCTGGATCTGGAAGGTCTCTGAGCTGTTTGTAAATACTGAGTGAATGAAAATTGTAAATATGGTATGAATGAGAACATTTATCCCAATTACTTATTCCCAAATAAGGCAGATTGTAATTTTATCACAATAAAGAAGTTTCTCTCTATATATATATATATATATATATATATATATATATATATATATATATAAGATTTCTGGGGGGGGGGGGCAGGGAATGTAACTATATAGTTGTAAATAGAATTTGGGAATTTCTCTTCTCCCTTTTTTCATCTTTAATTTTAGAACATTAATTTCAATAAATTGCAGATCGAAACACCTTTTAACTCCCTTGCTATATATAGTTAAGCATAGAGTGTGGGGTGACTTCTACTGGAAACTGCTTAGCAATGTCTGTACATTCCATTAGAATTTCTGAGTGCTTGGATGTTTTAGTTTATATCAATAGAATAAAAAATAAAAAAGTTTCTATCAATAATGTACCATTTTAAGTTTTTTAAAAATATTTATTACCCCTCCTACTAATGCTATCACACATTTATTAATAAGAAAAGGAAACACTTTTTTAAAGTTCTCCTCTCCAACCCTCCTAAGTATAAGATATTTTTGGAAGGGGGGGGGGGTAGGTGCATCACTAACAGGATTTGTTGGGGTTTATGCATTAGTTATGCATTTGCATTCTTTTCTTTTAGCAACTGGGCTCGGAGGAGTGTCTTCCTTTATTTATTTATTATATTATTCTATGGAACGAAAGTAAATATATAAGAGCAATAAATTAATAAAATGAAAAAGTAATATTTTAAACAGAGATAAAATAATAAGTCTTAGCTGCATTTAATCATTTGGAACCCAGAAGATAAGCACCTCACATTTAAGGCTAGACATTGACTGTCCGGTATATAGCTTGTGTTGTAATCCAGCTTGAATATCTTTCAAGCTCACATATTGAGGTAGTATTCAATATACGAAGTAGATTTAGCATTTGAGTATCTTTGAAAAGTATTAGCTTATCTCAGCTATTTAGTAATCATACTTTTAATGTTATGTACTAGAACTATGGGGGACATCCAAACCTTTGAACAACCATTGGATCCAATCATTCTAATCTAAAGTCCTGAAAACTGTATTCAACCCTCTATTTTACATTACAAACTCATCCCTTTACAGTTAACTCCATGTGCCATCTGTCATTGATCTTATACTTTCAAGATTTTCCAAATTCCACAAAAATCTATCTGCTGCTTGTCAACTCCTTATCCAGTAGCACTCATCCTCCCTCATCACCTAAAACAGCAGTGGTCTCGCAATCTATTGTAAATAGAAATGTATGTTATGGGGTCCTGGCACTGACCATTATCCCCACTCATGTCCATAGCATCTCTTCGACCCTCTCTCTGGTCTTTACCATATGGCGAAACGGTTAGAGAGAGAGGCGAAGTGAGCTCTTTCATTATATAATAATTTAACATAGCAGTTTCATTTTTTGTTTCAGATCATCTAGTAAAGGTTTGATACTTGGTCACATGAAAACAAAGCATGCCGAAAAGCAATTTAAATGCGACCAATGTGACTACAGAGCTTCTCAGCCTTGTAAATTGAAGTACCACCAACAAGCAAAACATTCAGAGCTCAAGAATTATAATTGCCCTTACTGTGATTATCGTGCTGTAAGTAATATCTCTTTGTTAATAACTGCCCACTCTTGCCTATCTGGTTCAATAACCTGTTACAGAGTCTGAACTTCCTCCAAAATTTCCACCATTTTGCACAGTCTGTTGCTATATTTCTCCAGTCTCAGGTACTGAGTAGCATCCTCGAGTCCAGACTCATGTGTCTAGCCACCTTTACTTTCAGTCTTCCGACTTTTCATTCCGTAAGCTCCTCCAACATCACTGTTTTGGGATCTCACTGTCACTCTTACTTGAAACGTGACCTGTCCATCAGAGCCTTCCTAATTTTACGAATTTGAGCCAGGCCATGTGAGTGAATAGGCCATACAGTTACTAGTCTTATGTCTTCTTTAGTGGGGCTATTCTCTGCCGGATGCTTCTCTCAAAGACAAAGCTTTTTATCATCAGCCTTGGCGATGACCCATATACAAACACTTGGGGAATGTCGGTAAAACATTATGGCCTTCTTCATATCCATGACCATTTGATGTACCTTCTCACCACCCAGTTTTGAGCTGTTTCTTGTTATCTATTGCGATCAAGAACACAATATCAAAGAGCTCCATCACCTTTTAGTTCATCTGGTGTATAGTACACTTAAGAGATCTCTTCATGTTGCCAGCCACATGCACTATTACTAATTTCTTTAGCCTTCTGCTGGATCAATAGGATAGTTTGGGACATCTCTGGGCTGAATGGAAAGGTACAGGTAGGTCTCTTATTCCTTTACTAAGTATATTCCTTGTGAAGATAATAATCAACGAGTTTATCTCTCCCATCAATGTCTCACTTCTCCTGACATTGCTTAATTCCTCACATACATCAGATGTTTTATTAATCAGATACTGAAAAGTAGTTGATCCAGTCAAAATTAACCAGATGCAGATATTCACATGGATACTAATAATACCCGTGAGAGTAGGATGGGGACTGCTCTTGAATTGGCTCCAGCTGCCATTAATACAGAATGAAAAGTAACAGAAGCACAGAGTGGATAAAGATCCACTCCTTACTGATTCAACCCCTCACGACCCTTCTGATTCTGACTTATCATTGCAGTTTTTAATTCTTTAATTTCTCACTAGGTCTTAAAAACACCATAATATTCCATATTTATTATCAATTTTTTCAATAGATAACAAATATGTAGGATAGCGGAAGGTGTTACAGGGATTTTTCTGTAATACTGTAAAGTACTCCCCTGGAAGCCTCGTGAAGAAGGGTAGGGGTTAATAATAGTTAATAAGTTTACAAAATTACAAATTAAAGAGTTAATAAACCATTACAAAAAAAATTAATAATTGGAAAAAAATAAATAAAAAAAAACCCACAAGTAAGAAACCTCTATTCACCGTCGAGCGCCACATCGTTTATTTATGTTAAAATGACAAAAACAAAAAAAAAAGAAATTATTTTGTGATGGGATCCTCCAAGTCAACCTTTTAAAATAAAAACAGGGAACTACAACTATTAAAATATGGGTAAAAAAAATAATGCGGAAGCTGAAAAAAATATTAAGTAACTATGAAAAATATATCTTGAAATTTACAATTAAAAAAAAAAAAAAAAAAAAAAAGGTGTATTCACAGAGGTACTCAAACCTAAAACATCAACTCAAGTAATTGATAGCGTTTCAACTGAACCATGTCAGCCTGCTTAGGACTCACTGGCCCACTTAAGTCTTTAACAGTGAGACCAAGAGTGCATCACTAAATTTACTCTATACCTCTACCACATTATTACCCTTATATCCTTTTGCATCCAAACACTTTATCCTCGCAATAAATCCACATACTTCAATACAAGAACCAAAATAAAGAAAAAATATATTAAATATACCTGTATTTAAATATAAGGAATTTACACCAAAAACAAAAGGTTTCATATGTAAGAATTTTTCATTTAATGTGAAAGAAAAAAAAACTGTTATTAACAAACAATAAATAAAAATTTTGTTTCTAGAACTAGTTTCTTTCCAAGCATTTAGAAAAACTAAAACTATTATGAAGCTATACACATGATATTAGTCATGTACTGTTCATAACTTAAGGGTAATTATTATAATAAAAAGAAAACTCGGGAACAAAATGTATAATCATTCGAGAGGGGGAGGGAGTAAGTGACGGTTTTTAGTTCACTAAACCCATGGTTCTTTCATTGCTTAAAAGACGAAAATGTTCTACTGGTTTTATTAGATGGCTCCTCCAGATCCTCCCAGGTAGAACATACTCACGTGCACTCGGCCGCCTATCTTCAATTCCCTGGATGATTAGGTGAAAGGATCCTAGTCCTACACTCTTTCAATAAAGTGGCTATAAGCACAAAATACTCCCACTGCACTGTTGTTCCAAATTAAAAAAAGAAATCCCTTCATCTTGGAGCGGCTTCATCTGTTAACCATGTCTGTCTCTCATCTCTCTCTCTCGTGCACTCACTGGCCTCCATTACTCTGACTTCTAGTCTGTCCCCACCTCTCTCTCTCTATTACCTCTCCTGTTGTCAAAATTACATTTTCCCTTGCTTAAAATTTAACAGTACCCTAAACTGAAATTCTATTATTTACAAAAATTAACTTATCCTAATTTGAAATGACAGAAGAAACGAGAGAAGAAATTGTTTGAGGCAATAGGGAGGACAGTGGACATGAATAATAATCCTAACTGAACGAGAATTGATTTGAAAAATCCCATCTCAAAGGTTACAAAATAAATATTAATTTAGTATCACTTTTGATGAAACAAAAATGCATTAGTTTGGTTAAAAATATATTTCCTCCAAAAACAATTTTAATAACTATTTAAATTGGTACATATTTATTTGAATATATTTGTCACATCTATATACCTTTTCAAACAAAGTGTGGTTCGAAGCTAGCTTACAATAATACGGAATTAAAAAAAATAAAATTGCAACAAATATTTAGTTTGGCACCTTTTTAATTATGTATTTTGTCATTTTTGATAAATTAAAAGAGGAGTCAAAGGTTGGTTGGTTACAATAGTAGTCTTGAGTATCAAACAGCTGTTTAATTCTACAATTCAAATGAGCTACAAAAGTATCAGATACATTGTAAATAGTGTCAGTATCACTTGTATCATGATGCAGGATATTCTAGTACATGCATCTACCTATGCATATAGCTGATTCCTAAATATTCTACAAATTCATTCGCTCGTGACTTACAACTCAAGCTTCAAAATGCTGAGATGACAGCATGTATTTCTCCATTGTCTGACAAAAATTTACCCCTGTAAACCTCATAAAAACTACTGAAAACCGAACTAAACTCAGAATGACATGAGGCTTGCAATGTCCAACCCAAACTAATTATTCATGCTAACGTGTGAATAATGTAATTAATTTATTTCATCTAATTTTTTCATGTTTTTTTAATAAAATATTTTTCATCACTGTATATCATTTATCTAATTCAAATTTGAAATTTATTATATATGGTTGAGGGGAATTGATAAACGCACATTATTATTACTGTAGGTAAAAAGAAAAAATAGTTTCATGGCTGAGGCTCAACTGTCCTGTGCATGGCACTATTCTCTCTTAACATATCACTGGTAGAAATATTTCATCCAACTAAAAAATTAGTTATGACTAATGTTGTAATTAGATAAATATATTTTCAATTTTAGTAGACTTCAATGTAATGTATATTGTAATTAATGCTTTGTTTAAACAGTTTACCCTGAAAATAAAATGGTTATAATCCTAATGCTACAATTTTTTAGAATCATAATCAAAGAATCTGTACTTAAAAATGAAAAATAGCCTGGTGATTGATTCATTGTTTGGTAGTGAAACAGTATTTTAAGTTAATATAGAGGGTCTTTCATTAAGCGCTTCCCATCTTTAAATTTAAATAAAACAAAGTCTGTGTGAGATATATCATCGAAATCTTTTATTCGTTTGAAAGGCCTATCGATGCCATTATGTATAGAATATAACATCGTGCAAATGTCCGCCGCGGGTTTGCAGGGTGGCGCGCATCCGAAATGTCTAATTTTCCATGACTCTGGCGCATAAATCAGGCTGAATTTGACCGATGGCATGGGCTATGTTGGCTTTGAGGACCGCTGTGATATGTGATTGGCATAGACCTGCGACTTGAGAAAACCCCACAAGAAAAAGTCTAATGGGGTCAGATCGCACGATCTCGGTGGCCAGTTCACATCACCTCCATGTGAGATGATCATGCCCTCAAATCGCTCGTGCAGAATGTCCAATGTGACATGCTGTGTGGCATGTAGCGCCGTCCTGTTGAAACCAAATGTTGTTGGTGTCCACATCATCCAATTCAGGCCAAAAGAAGTTGGTAATCATCGACCTATAGCACTCGCCGTTGACGGTGATGGCCTGGCCTACGTCGTTCTCAAAGAAATATGGACCGCTGCCAGCCCAAAATCCACACCAAACAGTGACTATTTCGGGATGCATAGGACGCTCTTGGATCTCATGTGAATTGGTGTTGTCCCAAATTTGAAAATTTTGTTTGTTGATGTACCCATTCATCCAGAAATGGGTCCCATCGCTGAAGATTATTTTTCGATGAAAATTAGGGTCTGTTTCCAAGTGCTCATTCAGCGAACACACGTCGTTGTTTATGTTTGGATATTGTATGTTGTATATTTTAGAATATGGTGACAACACTGTCGTTACCTTTTTGTATGGTTATATGTAGTTATCAAGGAGCTGTGTTTTAGAGTCGTAGTTGCCATTAGCTGCTGTGATGTAATTATGATTAATAAATGTGAATACAAATGTAACAGTTTTATTTATTCAATAATAGCCACACAAAACATGGCGCAGTCTATAAAGTGAAGTTACTCGGAGTGTTAAACGGTTCGATCAGGAATTTAAGTATAACAATTATCCGTGTGCGATGGAGTTCAATAAACCGTGTATTTTAAACCTTTCAACAGGAAATGTGGCAAATAATTTTCGGCTTTTCAAGGAGGAAATTAAGATATATTTGTTGGCAATGGAGACTGTTAATAAATCAAGAGAAGTTCAAGTAGCCAGACTTAAAAACTTAATGGGGTCCGAGGCTTTGAAGGTTTACATGTCCATCGCTATGACAGCCTGTGATAGAGAATCTGTCGAATCAATATTGACGGTGCTTGAACAACATTGTATTCCAAAGAAAAATGAAACAATGGAGGTATTTAAATTTCTCAATAGGAGGCAAGGTGCAAACGAGTCTTTTGAACATTTCTATGCGGAACTGAAGTCTCTCATTTCTTCCTGTGAGTTTGGGGAACAAGAAGATAAGCTTCTCAAGGCGCAAATTGTTTTGGGCGTCAATTCTGCCTCGACCCGTGAACGCTTGTTGCGTGATGATCCCACGTTGAATAAAACAGTTGCCTTTTGCAAATCTGTGGAGATGGCAGCCGACAACTTGCGAGTAATCAAGGAACAAGAAGATCAACAGGAGCTAGAGGTCTTTAAGTTGGTGAGGAGTAACAATCAGCAGTCTGTAAATAATAATTATGTTGATAAGCCAGTACTAAATAAGGATTTGTTGAATAAGTCTGGAAATAGGAGTAAATTTATTGATTGTACACGTTGTGGGCAGAAATACTTAAAGAATCGTTGCCCTGCGTTTGGCCAAAACTGTTATAAATGCAATAAAATTGGGCATTGGGCTACAATGTGTGGTAGAGGAGTAAAAAAAGTTGAAAATGTGGGTGTTTCTGATCACAATGAGGCATTTGATGATTTTGGCATTGGTTCCATTAAAATAAATCAAATAAATAAAAACAAAAACTGTGAATGGTTGGAAAATATAGAAATTAATGGAAAATTAATTTTGTTCAAATTAGATACTGGGGCTGAAACCAATGTTATATCATTGCATTTGCTAAAAAATGAGTTAGGAATGAGCAACTCTGATGTTTCCAATACTAGCACTGTGTTGGAGGCATTTGGGGGGTTCAAAATAAAACCTATTGGTGCAATTAAGTTGAAAATTAGTTATCAGAATAAATGTTGTACAACAGAATTTGTAGTTCTTGAGGAAAATGTAGGTTTTCCAATTTTGGGACTCAGAACATGTTTGGATTTAAATTTAATTAAAAAAGTAGAAGATATCAAAACTACAAATTTCTGGAGCAAAATAATGATGTTTTTAAAGGTTTAGGTTAGTTTCCAGACTTGTGTTCATTAAAATTGAAAGAGGGTGCTATTCCAAAATCAAGCCCTGCTCGCAGGATTCCATTTAAAATTAAAGATAGATTAAGAAAGACCCTGATAAACTTAGAAAAAATAAGGTTATTGCAAAGGTTGAGAGCCCAGGAGAATGGGTCAATAATATTGTCATAGTGGAAAAGCAAGACTCATCATTGCGAATTTGTATAGACCCTCAACAATTAAATAAATATCTCATTAGAGATTACTATGAAATCCCAACAATCGAGGATATATCTGTCAAGCCAGCCAATAAAAAATTTTTCTGTCTCTTTGATTTGAAACAGGGTTTTCATCAATTGGTTTTGGATGAGGCTTCTAGTGATTTGTGCTCATTCAGTACACCTTTTGGACTTGATAAATATCTCAGAGCACCATTCGTGTTATCAGTGTTACCTGAATGCTTTCAAAAATTGACCCAAAAGTATTTTGGCCATTTGCAAGGTGTCACAGTTTACTTTGATGATATTCTGTGTGCTGCAGAATCGGAGGATGAATTGCAGGGAATAGTGAATGATGTTGTGGGTGTGGCTCGAAAAAATAATATTAGATTCAACCCAGAAAAAGTTCAATATTTCGTTAAAGAGGTTAAATTCCTGGGGTTCTTGTTTAGTGAACATGGGCATAAGTCGAATCAAGACCGGATCCGTGTTATTAATGAGCTAAAAGCACCACGTAACGTTAAGGAACTACAAAAAATGTTAGGAATGGTGAATTTTCTACGCACCCACTTACCGAACTTGTCTCAGGTTTTGTCTCCCTTCCGCCTGTTGCTAAAAAAGGGGTCAGAATGGTTATGGACCTCACTTTATGATAAGAAGTTTCTTGAATTGAAGGAACTTCTTGGCAATGCAACATTGTTGAGTTCTTTTGACCCTATTAAAAAAGTAGAAATCCAAGCTGATGCTAGTAAGGATGCCCTGGGTTGTGCACTTTTTCAAGAAGGTAGACCTATCCTCTTTGCTAGTAGGTCATTGACAGATTGTGAATGCAATTATGCTCAGATTGAAAAGGAAATGCTTGCTGTTGTTTTTGCGTTCACCAAGTTCCACAAATATGTATATGGTCATTCCAGTGTTTCAGTTTTTTCTGATCATTCGCCACTGACATCTATTTTTACAAAGGACATAAGTAAGATAGTTAACAATCGAATAAAAGGAATGAGATTTAAATGGTTGCCTTATCAGTTTGAATTAAAGTATCTGCCCGGAAAATTCATGTATATCGCAGATTTTTTATCTCGTAATTTTGTCAAATCTGACCTTGATGATGACCCATCTATGCTGGAGAGAGTGCAATGTTTGGGAGCCAAAATCAATTTTACGGATGAAAAATACTCTAAGTTTGTAGCTGAAACCCAGCAGGATCCGTCTCTTTCACAAATAACTGAATTCTATCGTAATGGTTGGCCGTCAAAATTAGAATCCACTATCGCTTCCGAAGTGGTTCATTTTTATAAATTTTGTAATGATATATGTGAAGAAAATGGTTTATTATATTTAGAGAATAGGTTGATTGTTCCGGTTGTATTGAGGCGGTTTATCCTGGATCTCTTGCATGAGACCCATTTAGGTTTAAACAAAATAAAGAACACAGTTAAGAATTTTTTTTATTGGCCAGGGATAATGTTTGATATACAGTTAGGGATTTCCAACATTACTGAATTGAAACAATATTTATTAAAAAAATATTAATGTTTCTATAAAAAGTTATTAATCTTTTATAATGTATTATAATTAAGTTTTAAAATGTATTAGCATGTCAATTTTAATGGTTAATGTATATTTGATTGTAGGCTCATGCCGGTGGAATTCGTAGACATGTTGCTCTTCAACATCAGAAGTATCAGACATTCCATTGCCCTTATTGTGTGTATATTACTCGTCATGCAAGTGTACTGCAAACCCATTTCACGGCAAAACACACACAGGAGAGACCATTTCGCTGCCAGGAGTGTGATTATGGTTCAGTTACTTCTCGTAGTCTCAAATTACACATGATGACACATCATGATTATGAGCGGCCGTTTCCATGTGAACACTGTTCTTACAAAGCAGTTTCTTCAAATTCCCTCAAGAAGCACTTTGAATCAAAACATACGCCTTTGAAACAGTATACTTGTGAGCATTGCGACTACAAGTCATCAAGGCTACTCGTTCTTAGAAAACACAATCAAGCAAAACATTTAGGGGAGAAGCCATTTCAATGCTTTCATTGCGGTTATGCCAGTGCATGGTTCGGTAATTTGAAGATTCACATACGCTCTCTGCATAACAAAGATCCATGGCATAAGTGTGCTTATTGTTGCTTCAGGTCATTAGTTCCAAATGGTTTGAAATCACATATGAAGAAAAAGCACTATTTTAATGGAGCACTACAGCCTGGGCTGAAACCCAGGCGTGGTCCAGGCAGGCCTCGAAGAGCTAGTGCTGATGGTAAAGCATGCATCATTAATAAACCTCAGGGTAGACCTTCCATTTCAGAAAAGTTGTCTAAATCTAAAAAAAAAAAAAAAAATCCATAGCGTGACACCTAATAAAGAAGTAAGGGCTGACTGAAGGTTGTCCCTGGGTCTTGAGTCTAGTATGGTTGGCGCTGGGTATTGCCTCATTTGTTTGGCTATAGAGATGATCTTAAATATATAAAACTGTATGTTAACTTAAAAATTTTACAGTTTACTTAAACAGTTTATGATTTGACTAATGTAAAGTTGTAAGTCAAATGAAAACTATATTCCTTTAATCATGTGTTTTAAAAATAATGTTTTAAAAATACCGTATTAATAATGTGAATATTATGATTAATCATTTCCAGAAGTATGTTTTTTTGTTTTTTTTAAACTATATAACTATTAAACTGTGTGTTAATTGCTAGCCATGAGTAAATAATTGACTAGAAGAGTTTGTTTGGAGATTGGCTTTAATTAACATTAATATTCTAGTTAATATATATAGGTCTTTTGTTCCTTATCATACAGTTATACTTTTGATGTTTTTAGACATTGTTTGTCCACCCTGCCCTCTCTTGATAAATAAGGAGCTCTTAGTAAAACTATTTAGTTTTACTTCCACTACTCATAGCATCAACTATTAGCCATTACTATTCATTAATAGTAGTAGCACCTAACAAAATACAATATTGGTATCTTGTAACTAGCTGACAAAATTCTAGAAGACAGATTTATGTGGGTTTTTATTCTGATTTTATATATTTTTGATAAATTATATAAATACTTGAACCTCTAATTAGGGTATAACTTTACATATTTTACTTTTTCTGTTAAAATTTTTATTAAAAATATTGTTTACTTATTATAAATCTTAGTGGTATTGTCATATCATGTATTTTGACCCACTAAGTTTGTTCTACATTATTATTTGGGTTTTCTGTTAAAAATAACTGAGGTTAAAGTACAAATACACCCTAAAACCTTGCTATAATTTATTTTACTAAACATTTGTTCTATACCAACTTACACATTTATGTTGAAATAAAACAGACTAGTTCGGTTAATATAGAGTTAACAAGAAAAAAAACAGTGATAACTGCTTCCAAACGTTTTGCTAGAACTATAAAGCAATTTAAAATGTTTTTTAAAAACATTTTTATTTTAACAGATCAATGCTTTAGCTAAAATGCATCAATGTTTCAAGACTTTTATATTAAGGTCGTAGCATTTATAGTCAAAGAGAAAAATATGAATCTTGTAAGATAATCTACCTATAAAAGAAGTCAACATTTTTATTTTAAAAATTGCTATTTTAGGAGAAAAATATTATTTTTTTAAGAAAACAATCTACGGTTTAAGTTAAGATACTAAAAATATTTCCTAGGGAAAACATCAATGTTTAGAAAAAACAAAACAACACAATAATATAACAGGAAACATCATTAGTTTAGGAGATAAATATCAATGATTTAAGAAAACAATGTAAGTTTTTTTTATTAACAATTACTAGTTGTGGTCTATCATCCCACTAGTTTGCAGTTATTATAAAAATTAAGCTCCTGGCCAGATATCCGTAGGTTCTGGGTTTACATCATGACCCTCACTTAATTTTTTTCTTTGGCTGATTATTGTCAAAGTTTTAAGATAATGAAAGAATCTCTGATGAAAAAAGAAGCAATATTGTAATGGAAAATATCAATATTTTAGGTGAAAAATATATTAGTCTCAAGGAAATACTATACTATCTATCTGCTTCTTAGTCATTTCCTTGTCTGCTGGCTGATGAAGTTTGAGGCCTTTCATAGACGTGCTCCCATTGATCACTTAAGGTATCCCTAATCTAAGCTATCTCTAGATCTAGGGACTATCTCATCTCAGATTTAACAAAATGCGCTGTATATTATTATGATATCCTTGTTCATAGCTCAACCATAGAAGAATGCAAACAATATCTGAGACTGTTGCTAACTGTTGGTTTTTATTTAAATAGAGGGATACTTACTGCGTATCAATACACAAATATATCTGATATAACTTATATTATCTCATATTCTGTACTCTAGGACCAATTTTCTATCCCTTAAGAAGAAAGTTTTTTCTGTATGACCCTTAATATTAGTAGACATATTTTCACACTAGGTTGTGACTAAGTTTGGCTGTGCTCCAACACAATTTCCATGCCCCCCCCCCTCCAGGATGCTGAATCCCACTATCCACTGTCTATGAGGGTTCATAAGGACACAGATGTAACCCTTTGAAGCTAGACACTCATACCAAAATGGTTTATTGCTTGCCGACTTCCAGTCGGGACTTGCCCCATTTTCACAATCTGTCTCTTAACCTATTCTTATTCGTATATTATTTTCCTTTACATAGCAAGGGTTTAACATATAAAACTGTGTCGTAAGAAGTTGTCAGATCATGACTTATACCTCAACAAAAGCAAGTGTTCAACTCCAAGACAGAATATCTTGGAGAATACAATCTGGAAAGATCCTAAGAAGATTAGTGATACACCTGAACTCCCACGCTCCAAGAACGTTGATGTTGTTCGGCAGTTTATGGGTATGTTTACTTACTATGCGAGATGCCACCAATGTTGGGATTAAATACAATAATTAAATGTAATAATGTTTACATCCCGACGTTCGGGGATTAAGGTTGAGTACTGATGCTGCCCGGAGCTTAACTTATAGATAAATAGATAGAGAGACCGATCAACGGCTAATACCCCCCGCGCCTCTACTGAGCTCATGCGGTGTCGGAATCGTGAATTAGTCTCTATACTGACGCCGAAGTTTTGTTGAAAAAATACGGAAAGGTAGGTGGGTGTTTTCTGCTCCAAGAAGCGGGTAACTTTTATTTGTTTGTGGTAAAGAGGTTGGCACAACATTGTTATAACTTTTAGGGAATTTATCAATTAGTACCCCTAAAACCAGTGGTTTTATAAATTAGTAGAGTAACTATGGCTCGGGAATGTCTGAGAGAGATACTAAGTAGTAGACCAGAAGTTGGCGCACTCTTTTCTGGTCGCTAATGGAGACCACTTAGACACACTTTTAATACTGCCATTAACCGGGAAACATTTCACTATGGGTGCAGTCTTCCAACAAAAAGGAGTCTATATTATTAATGTAATTTATGACAACGCAAAGAAATAATATCCATTGTGGGGAATTAATAGACCAAGTCCTTTGGGGATATTAGGTATGTAATAGTAATGACAAATAAAACACATAATATCATGATATAAATAATATATGTATATAGTGGAATTACTAAAAAAGGCTACTGCCAAATTTCGATGAGAGCATGGACCATCAACAAGCAAGTAGGCCATTCAAGGTTGAACTTATGAACGAAAGGGTGATCTTTTGGGGGACTTCCCACTAGATTGCCTAATTTCTACCACAAGCCCCACAAGTATTTGCTCAACAACTACGTTTTCTTGCCGCTCTCCTTAGTCGTTGCACTTTTTGCTCTCTTCGACCGATTGTATACGTCCTAGGCCCGATATCAAGCTTCATTTCGCTAGCTGTTATGTATGTTATTAAGTGCTTCTAGCTTCTCGGTACAAATAGGGAGTTCTGATGAAGCCTGTATCACTACGTTAGGGAGCGTAGTTTTCAATGAATGGTAATAGTCAACCAAAAAAAATAAATGAAAACCCCAGACCTTCCTTAAAAAATAATAAGACGTCGATAAATTAAAGATAAATTCTGGCAAAATCCGCAACAAATAAGGAAATAGACCAAATTTTACCGACTAATTCCCAAATTAAAAGTTTACCTCCATTGCAATTTAGCTTCTTTTCTTTCTTAATAGAGTCCAATAATTATAACTTACCCATGAAATCATTTACGATAACATAACTAGACAATTAAAACAAATAAGAAATGTGCATAAAATTTAAAAAAATGCAAAATATTGCAATTCTAAATTTATAGGGCGCCACCAGCAGGCTCGAACTCTGGACTACCGGAGTTTCCATCGCTACCACACTGACATTTCAATGAGAGTGAACCAGATATCTTCTTAAACAGCCTCTAATTAAATCTGTCATTGCCTGAAATAAAATCTCATGCACATAAGATAAAATAATGATTTATTAAAAATTGATGCAAAATATTTAAAAACGAAAAGGGGGTTTGATTAAGAAACCTGACCTTGAAGAAAAACAAAAAGGACCTTTTAATTAAACAAATTCCACAATTCAAAATTTATTTCACATCTATAAAAATACTATTTTATTATGTTTCTTCAATTTTCACAGAATGAACTTTTCTCTCGACCAAATTACTAAAAATAAACAGGGTTCATTCCAGAAAAATGCACAGAAGAATATTTTTCAAAATTGTATTCATAGAACATGTTTATTAGGGCTTTCCATTAAGCAATCAAGAATGGAAATTCAGATTTGAAAAATAATGTCCACCAAATGATGCCCATTTCGGTGCACGCACTCTTCGAGCCTCTCCCGAAAGTTCAAATTCACCCGCTGAAC
This sequence comes from Acanthosoma haemorrhoidale, assembly GCA_930367205.1. Classification (NCBI taxonomy): domain Eukaryota; kingdom Metazoa; phylum Arthropoda; class Insecta; order Hemiptera; family Acanthosomatidae; genus Acanthosoma; species Acanthosoma haemorrhoidale. The sequence continues at coordinate 107,610,130 of OV884009.1, read as the reverse complement.
CATTTGTCTAGGGATAGCTGCCATCTCTCGTCGAATCGCTTCCTTCAGTTCTGCTGTAGTTTTCGGCTTCTTGATGTAAACCTTTGCCTTGATGTGTCCCTAAAGAAAATAATCGCATGGTGCCAGGTCTGGGGAACGAGGGGGCCAGGCAACATCTCCTCGCAAAGAAATGACATGTCCGAGAAAAAGGCGGCGCAGTTCGGCCTGCAGAGTGGCAATGCGCACGGAGAGATCTGTAGACGAGATAGGCCTAGAAGTCCAAATACGATGTTTCGGAGAAGAGTGCGTAAAGACAACCGCAGGGCGGCGATGCGCACGGAGAGATCTGTAGACGAGATAGGCCGAGAAGTCCAAACTTGTAGTAAACAACGACTTCTTGTTCGCAGGGGAACAGGCCCGTATTCTGATATCTTCAACACCGACTAAGCCAAGCTACTTGTCCTCTAATACCCAAAGTCCTATTTCTTCACTTCCTCGAGCTTTATAGTACTTCAAACTCTCTTCTCCTGATGTAAACTAACTGTCTGTTGATGTAACAAAATGAAAACTGCTCTTCAAGAGAAAAAACAAAACACACTTCATAACCTACACTTTCTTTTGTTTTTTAATCTTAAACATATGTTCGTGTATACAATATTTACATACTTTTATTTTCCTAATTTTCTCCAACCGAAACAATCAGAAGATAAAGAAAAAAAAGAAATTTACAATTTTAAAATTTTCCACTCATCTCATTACCATAAAAAATAATAATAATAAAAAATATTGCTGAAATCCTCTCAAACAAAATTAAGTCTAATCAAGATTGTTTGAGCGAATTCCATTCTGATGATGTAATTACAGGGCAATATCTTTTGTGTAATCACGGGGGTGTAATTTATAAGGGTGGAAGCTTAAATCTTTTAGAATCCTTCGAACGGATGAATGGGAGACCCTCAGTGCAGCGCGTGTCTCCGTAATGAACGCCCTGGGCTTGCCTCCACTGTCAGGCGCACACGTTCTACAGATTGTGGTGTACGAACAGTACGTTGAGCCCCTATTGCTCTTTTCAGTGGAGGTTCGCTTGCCCTGAGTATACCTTGAAGGAACACAACCGTGACGCCCTATATTGAAGTGCGTACGGAACCGTCTTTGAGCCACCGTCGTAGAATCGTCGTTATTCAGAAAAGCCTCCACTGCAAACGCACGTTGCTCGTCACTCCACGGATCCATGATATTAACTGAATGGCAAGGTCAGGGGAACACAACGAGACCATCACGACCCTCCCTCACAACCCTGGGCCTTTTTCAAACTGTAAATAAATCACTGAAACACCCTGCATTATAAAAAATTAAAATTATAAACTACAATTGTCATTCTTATTAAATTAATCATATTATTTCTCTTACCCTAAATCTGTATCCGAATACACAACATGTAAGACAATAAGTGATGTATCTTTTTTATCCTTTTATATCCTCGCTGTTACCTTCTAGTTGAGTAATTAGAATATTGAGTTAAAGAGGAATGCCATCTAACTATTCAATTATTGACATATTTGATTTCTCTATCAAATCCTGAGCGTATCGAATTATCTTAAAAGTTATAACAAATATAGCCAATAAACAAATAGTCAATTAATTTAGTATTTGTCCCAATTTTCCCAAAACTCAAAGTAATTTACTTTCATAAATTAACGTGGTGGTCAAAATGGAACGGTTTCAATTATCTAAAATAGAATTTTTTACTCAATATGTTTTATTAAGGATGTTTTAATCAAATATGATTAATTATGAATAAACTGGTGAAAACGATTACAGGTATCCTACTAGTTATCTATTGTAATATTCCTTACTATTATACAACGATGGCTTCGAGAGATGCTCGGTGCAACCACTAAAGACAATGCCCTAAGCCAGTGTCTCCAACCAGTCCTCAGACTGAGAGCTCTGTTCTCCAGACGAACCAAGCTAAAGGGCGAAGCTATCTCCAGAGTGACTTCCAAGCAATTGCGATCTGCTCCGGGCAAATGCCCTAATTCTATAGTAGCCTTTTGTTACCTCGTCTGATGCTTATATGTCGTATTTTTGAACTCTCTATATCGCTTCTGGCACTCCCTTTTGTGGCACAAAAAGAAGGGTGTAACCTGCCCTCGAATCTGTATTTATGAAGGTCTATAAAAGAATAATCATCTGTGCCCTTCGAAGCACATTTGCGACCATCTACACGTGATGATGGTCGTCCCTTAATCCCTTTTAGCTTTCACCTCGCCAATTCCACCTCTTAATACTAATTATAATTGTATTCACATGTTGGGGTTGAGCCCATATAACCCCTGAGATGAGTGCAGCTCGTTTCTTGTTTACCTATTCCCTTGGCCGCTAGAAGAATTGTTCTAATTGGTCAAACCCCATATTAACGTCCTATGAATGCGTTGAATCGCGTGGACTTCAGTCCAAAAAAAGACTCAAGAAAAAAATTCATCCATTATAAAGAACCATCCCAATTTTTATTCTTTTGGTCACAAAACAAATCCAAACTTTTAATCTCGGTCATTCTCTCTCCTCCAAGGTACTGGCCCAGTCCTGCCGGGTGCATCTTCTTCTTATCTGCCTTTGTTTGTCTTTTAAACACCTAGGCCCACCTTCACCTTCAGAAGATAGAGGGTCGGGAGATGATGGGGGTCGGGGAAATGGTGGGGGTGAAGGAGATGGTGGTAGTCCGGGAGATTAGGAAGGGGATTTGGAATGTATTTTTGTACTCTTATACAATGATAGCCTACTTTAAGAACTTTAGGTGGAATACTTGTATAATTCCTTTATTGTGCTATAATTACAATCTGCCTTTTATAAGGCAATAAGTAATTAAGATAAATGATCTCATTCATACAATATTTACAGTTCATCATTCACTCGCTCATTCATACAATATTTACAGACAGCCCAGAGACCCCCCAAATCCACCGCGAAGAGAAAGCGGAGTCTTGGGAAGTCCCCCACGCTCCTCCGTCAGCCGCGTCGCCGGATACTAGCCAGTGGATGCTGACCAAGAGCACGAGAGCCACAGACGCTCAGGACATGATTGGAGAAACTGGCCATTGCCAGGACTCCCACTGTCACGCGTTTATTGCAGGTCACGAGGCCACTGCCGTTTCAGTCTCCGAGGAGGATTATAGGGATGAGTGGCGCAGTGCAATGACTGTGCTACAGGATTAGGGTGGTTGGTAAGGCTACTGTGGAATTTCGTAAACTTGGAAGGGATGAATTCTAGAATGTAGGGTATATTAAGGTCGTTATGAAGGGTTTTGTTGCTGACATAATAAGGGGCATTTACTATTGTTCTCAGGACTTTTGATTGAAAGGATTGGATACGCTTGATGTTCGACTTTTTTGCTGTCCCCCATAGCTCTATTCCGTATGTCCAGATTGGTTTCAGTATAACTTTGTAGATTAGTAGTTTATTTTCTATTGAGAGATGGGATGTCCTTTGAAGTAGTCTGTACAGTTGTCCAAAGCGTCTGTTTAGTTCTTGTCTTTTTAGTCTCGTATGTGGGTTCCAGGTCAGTCGTTTGTCAAGATGGAAGCCTAAGTACCGTACTGTCTCGGATACAGGGAGAGGAATAGAATTAAAATAAACTAGTGGACAAGACTTGCGACAAAGGGTGAAGGTAATGTGGGAGCATTTTGCTTCATTAACTTTGATCCGCCATTGATTGCACCAATACTCGATCTCGTCAAGGTGTTTTTGAAGGTTATGGGATGCTATGTCGGGGTCTGGGTGGGATGACAAGACTGCAGTGTCATCTGCAAATGTGGCCAAGAAGGTATTGGGAGTAGAGGGGACATCAGCGGTGTATAGGTTATAGAGAATGGGGCCCAGGACACTGCCCTGTGGAACTCCTGCACTTATGGGATAGTAGTTAGAGTATTCTAAACCACAGCGGACTTGGAAGAAGCGGTTTGAAAGGTAGGACTGTAGGATTAGGAAAAGGATCTGTGGTAAATATCTTTTGAGGTTGTAGAGCAAACCTGCGTGCCAAACCCTGTCAAAAGCTTGAGCTATATCGAGAAAGGCAGCAGTGCAATACTGTTTGGTTTCAAGGGCTGAGGAGATGTGATCAACAACGCGAAGGCCTTGTTGAGCAGTGGAATTTCGTTGGCGGAAACCAAACTGGTGTGTGGGAAAAAGGTTTTTGGATTCAACAATTGGAAATGGACGTTTTAGTAGGAGTTTCTCAAAAATTTTTGAGAGGATAGGGAGTAGGCTAATTGGACGGTAAGATGAGGCGTCATTGGGTGGTTTACTGGGTTTGGCGAATAGGACAATAATGGAATGTTTCCAGAGGAGAGGAAAGTGCGTCGTTCGGATAATGCAATTATATATATAGGTTAAAAAGATTATGGCTTTAGGAGGAAGTTGTTTGAGGAGTAAGGAGATCATATCCAGGGGATTTTCGGTAAGGTAAGTTTTTCAGAAGATATTTGACCTCAGAGGGATTAACGGCTTTTGGTGGAAGAGAGAGAGGAATAGGTAGGTGAAGTGAGGAAATCTTCCACAGTTGTGCTGTGAGTATGGCTTTGATGAGAAAGGTGAGCTGTGAAAGTATGGGTAAGATGCAGAGCAAATTCCTCCGACCTATCCCCATCCGAAGCCGCCCAGGACCCATCATCACGACGGAGTGGATGTGAAACAGGTTGATACTTTAGGATTTTTTTGGTTACATTCCACAAGGAGTTATCCCTGGTAGACAGAGAGGAGAGGTAGGAATTGAAAGAATCAGAACGGAAGGATGCCAATCGCCGCTTTACCAATCGGCAGTACTGATTGTACGAGCGGCGATCAGCAGGATGCCGGGATCTTTGCCACACTGTTCTGGAGCGGCGTTTGGATTGGATTAGGTCTTTGAGATGCTGAGGTAAACGATTATGATTATGGATTTTTGGGTGACGTTGGGGTGACGATGCCTCCCAAGCCGACCTCTGGACCAGGGTAGTGAATGATTAGGTGGAATAGATAATGAAAATGTTACACCTATAGGTAAAATACAAAAACAATCACATACAAAACAATTACAATCTTAGGATGATACTAATTAGGGCTAATCTTTTCGATCGCCTTATCACTCTTCCTGCTCTAGTTCGGTAACCTTCAGGGTTATTAATATTACCACTATCATTATTACCAGCTTCCTGGCCAAACATATTATCTTCATGAGTTTCATTTAGTTTTTCATCACAATTTTCATTACATTCTAAATCATCATCATTATAATTTGTTTCAGCTAAAGGGGGTTTACAATCTTTATTATATCTATTTAAATCTGCCTCAGACATTAGGGGTTTCTTAAATCTCCTAATAAACCTAGAATTTCTCCTGTATCTTTTGCCATTAATATCAACTATATAAGATCGAAAATCTAATTTTTTCACAATGTACCCTCAATCCCATAACTTAGTAAATTTATTTTGAACCAGCACAGGTTCCTGTGCAACAAAACTATCAGGAGTTTCAGAACATTTATTATAAACATGTTTCTGCTTATCTTTTTGCACACCACTAAAATTATTATTTACATGAGCTTGTTGGAAGAAGGTCATCATTGCGAATTGGTAATTTGGTTTTTAGATTCGTACTCATTAATAATTGAGAAGGAGAACTATTCAAACCTGCCACTGGCGAGCTTCTGTAATTTAATAGGTACAAATTAAAATCTTGGCCATTAATCAGGCATTTTTTCAACATAGATTTGAAAATACCAACATATTTGTCTTCGAGACCATTGCTCTGAGGATAATGAGGGCTTACTGTTTTAATTTCTGTCACCCATTGTTGAGCGAAATTTCGAAATTCTGCAGAACCAAATGGGTTGTTGTCTGCAATGATGATCCTAGGAATCCCAAATTGGCTTAATTGACATTATGATGGTTGAACTGAATTTATCTTTTATAGGAATTACTTCCACCCATTTGGAGTAGTAATCAACAAGGATTAAAAAATTCTTTTTATCGAATTCAGCTATGTCAAGCCCAACCTTATAAAAAGGGGTATTCGGAATGTCATGAGGGAGCAGCTCTTCTTTTATCTTACTCCTTTGAAATGTTTGACACACTATACAACCCGACACCAAACCTACGATATCAAACATTATCCCTGGCCAATAAAAAAAAATTCTTAACTGTGTTCTTTATTTTGTTTAAACCTAAATGGGTCTCGTGCAAGAGATCCAGGATAAACCGCCTCAATGCAACCGGAACAATCAACCTATTCTCTAAATATAATAAACCATTTTCTTCACATATATCATTACGAAATTTATAAAAATGAACCACTTCGGGAGCTACAGTGGATTCTAATTTTGACGGCCAACTATTACGATAGAACTCAGTTATTTGTGAAAGAGACGGATCCTGCTGGGTTTCAGCTACAAACTTGAGTATTTTTCATCCGTAAAATTGATTGTGGCTCCCAAAAAATGCACTCTCTCCAGCATAGATGGGTCTGCATCATCAAGGTCCGATTTGACAAAATTACGAGTTAAAAAATCTAAGATATACATGAATTTTCCGGGCAGATACTTTAATTCAAACTGATAAGGCAGCAATTTCAATCTCATTCGTTTTATTCGATTGTTAACTATCTTATTTATATCCTTTGTAAAAATAGATGTCAGTGGCGAATGATCAGAAGAAACTGTAACACTGGTATAACCATATACCTATTTGTGGAACTTAGTGAACGCAAAAACAACAGCAAGCATTTCCTTTTCAATCTGAGCATAATTGCACTCAAAATCTGTCAATGACCTACTAGCAAATATAATAGATCTTTGCACTTGAAAAAGTGTGTGTCGGGGGGCGTCACTAGGGGAGTGCCTAATCACTCTAGCCCTGGTGACAAGTGCGGATTGTTGTAGTTTATAACATGGACCATGTTCCATGTAGGCGTTAATATCTTACTCCATTTTACTGATAGGGATGTGTCCCGACAATACACTGTGTTCAGGAGAGAGGTTCAAAGGTTTCATAAAGAATAAGACCAGTTTTCAGAGTTCGGGCGTGAGATTGGCAGCGTAATAGTACAAGTCGTCAGAGGGTCTGCTAGAGGCTGTGAGACAGGGTCCCGGCGCAGAGGTGTGGCAGAGAAAGTGTAGACCAGTGAAAGACTGAGTGGGCTTACTCCCAGGGCCCCGGGGCCCTGGCGTATCGCGACCAAGTGATAGCGGCTGTCTAGATGAAGAGACTGGGAGTGTCTTTACAGGGCAAAACTCCTTGATTTAAATACTGTAACCCATTCCTAGTGGAAGGTGGAGACGGCTGAACGGGGTATGTTTTATGATGCCCAGGTGGCCAATACCCCTTAAGTTATTGACTGTTGGTCTAAAAGGGTGTGTTTTATGATGTCACACCTACCGAGGTACGTGATCGCTCGTCCCCTAAAGGACTGTTTATGGCATGATTTTATGAGCACCGGGCGGTGACCAGAGGTGTTAGTAATAACCGTGTAAAACCATGTTGGTTTTATTAGGGGCAGGTGGCTTACCCTCTCAGGTTTTATTGCAGGACCTTCGACCCTCTGTTACTTGTTTCACGACTACCGGCCTCTCCATGATTTATTACCAGAAAAGCATGTTTTACATCTAATTATTAATACATTATATATGCACCAGAGTATAGGGTGATTTAACACTTATGTAGTTGAGTCGCTACAGTGTGCAACCCAGGGCATCCTAACTAGCATCACCTTCGATTTCTACCTTTTTAGTAGGATCAAAAGAACTCAATAAGGACTAAAGAACTAAATCCAAACATGTTCTGAGTCCCAAAATTGGAAAACCTACATTTTCCTCAAGAACTACAAATTCTGTTGTACAACATTTATTTTGATTACTAATTTTCAACTTAATTGCACCAATAGGTTTTATTTTGAACCCCCAAAATGTCTCCAGCACAGTGCTAGTATTGAAAACATCAGAGGTGCTTATTTCTAACTCATTTTTTTTAGCAAATTCAATGATATAACTTCGGTTTTGGCGCCAGTATTTAATTTGAACAAAATTAATTTTCCGTTAATTTCTATATTGTCCAACAATTTGCGAACCATTTTTGTTTTCATCTATTTGATTTACTTTAATGGAACCAATGCCAAAATCATCAAATGCCTCATTGTGATCAGAAACACCCACATTTTTTACTTTTTTCACACCCCTACCAGACATTGTAGCCCAACGCCCAATTTTATTGCATTTGTAACACTTTTGGCCAAACGCAGGGCAACGATTCTTTGAGTGTTTCTGCCCACAACGTGTACAATCAAGAAATTTACTCCTATTTCCAGACTTATTCAACGAATCCTTATTTAGTACTGGCTTAGTTATAATTAGTATGTACAGACTGGTGATTGTTACTCCTCACCAATTTGAAGACCTCTAGCTGCTGTTGATCTTCTTGTTCCTTGATTACTCGCAAGTTGTCGGCTCCCATCTCTACAGATTTGGAAAAGGCAACTGTTTTACTCAATTTGCACCTTGAGAAGCTTAGCTTCTTGTTTCCCAAACTCACAATAAGAAATGAGAGACTCTTGGCAAAGTTCAACAAAATAACTGAAAAAATGAGAGAAACGGTGAACCTAGCGGAAGTGGAAGGCAGGATGGCATTCCTATCGACCATCCTGACGGTACAGTTGGCCAGGAATATTGGCAAGAAAGATAGTCTACCGGGAGACCGATCGTTCATTGAGTGGGCCCATGATTTAATGGACGCTAGTGCCCGTGAAGAAGAAGAAAGAAGAAAAATTGGCGCAGACAAGACAGGGTGGTCCAAGGTGATGTACAGGAGGCCGAGAATGCCGCTACAGGCATGGAAGAGGAAGGATCAGCGGTATGCGGAGAAAAAAGAGCGGTGGCTGAAGGAAGGAGACCTAGCCAAGGGAGACCAAGACCCAGCGGGAGAAAGGAGGACATAAGATGTCATAGATGTGGGAGAATTGGACACTTAGTGAAGCAGTGCCTGCGCACAAAATGTTTTGAATGCGGAATTGAAGGACACATCACGAGGCAGTGCCCATACATTTTCCAGCGAACAGAGAGGTATAGACCGGAACCGATGGAGGTAAACGGACAGAGGGTATGGAGAAGAACCAGAACCCCCTCCGAATCGTCGGAAACAGAAGAAGAAGAAGAAGATGAACACAGGAGCAGCAGAGGAGAGACTGGAGAGGACGGCAGGGAACTACGGAAAAAACAGACGACATGGCACGGAAGGAGGAAGAAAGCGGCAAGCGGTGGCCTGAGGAGCGGGCTGGCAGAGGGGTGGCCGCACGTTAAGAAAACGTTAAGAAAGATAGGGAATTACGGCGGTGTACCCATTATTCGAGTGGCGAGAGGAGTGAGATGTCTGGTAGACACTGGGAGTTCTTGTACAATTCTCAGCGGGAAAGCGGCGGACAGATTGTGTGTTGGTGGAGGGGGGGGGGGTCGCGGACTCGGGCATGCGTGTGTAAGTTTATCACCCTGGAAGGGCCGTGTAAACTCGAAGGTGAATTGACGATGGGATTGAATAGGTGGGCGGAAAAGGGGGAATATTTGAAAATACACTTGGTTGAGAAGATGCCGCGCGGGTAAGAGGGTATCATAGGATGCGATCTCTTGGGTAGGGTAGGAGCAAGAGTGAAGTGCCGTAATGGAATGTGGGATATTAGACTGGGAAGAAAGTTATACCAGTGTACGGGAACCGAGGGTACGAAAAGGAGCGAATCGGAGCGATCAATCGGTAGGACAACTAGAAACGCGCTATTCAGCGAGAGTATGGCGATACCTTTTTCAACGAAGGGGGCTAATTGGGAGTGACGGGGGGAACGGTCCATGAGATTCTACTGAAGCAGGAGAGAGTGATATATATCAAAGAGAGACGATACTCGCAGGTGCTGCGACAGCATATAAGGGACGAAATCGAAGAATTGAAACGACAGGGCATCATAGTTGATAGTACGTCTCTTGATAGACGCTTACTTGGATCCCTGAACTACTACTGCAGATTCGTTCCACAAAGTACCTCGTCCCTATTAACAATCTCCTTAAAAAAGGACAAAAAGTCGTCATTACCCCGGTAATGGAGAATAATATACGACGTTGCATGGAGCGGCTACAGGGGGAGCCTATACTAGCGTTTTCAGATTTTGCACTCCCCTTCATGATTACCACAGATGCCAGTGAATACGTTGGGGGTGGTACTCTCGCAGGATCGCAACGGAGAGGAGCGACCAATAGCATACGCTAGCAGACGCCTTACTGAATCCGAGAGCAGGTATAGCGCGCTAGAACACGAATTACTGGGAATCGTGTAGGCGATAGAGCACTTCCGGCCCTATGTATTCGGTATGAAGTTTCGGGGTTCAAACGGATCATCGACCCTTCCAATGGGTGAAAAAACTGAAAGAGTCTTCAGCGCGGATTACCAGATGGAAGGAGTTCCTCAGTCAATACAACATCGACATTATTTACAAACCAGGAAAGGAGAACTTCGTGGCCGATTGCTTATCCCGCGCGTTGGTCGTGAATGCGATTGAAGAGGAGATTCCGGGACCATCACGTGACATCCACCAATTCGACCAGGAATGGTCACCCGGTGAGGAAGGTGAGCGGGAGGGGACTCCAGCCAATGATGTCCTGAGTGACAGAAGTTCAGCGGGGGATAAGCCCTTGGACATAGAGGACGTCGACGCCATCATTAATGACAAGAGGGCCAGATCATTTGGCTCACAAAACTTCCGGGCTCTTCAAGATGGAATTCGAGAAGTACGGCCACTGTAACATCGTCAAGATCTGGTCGACACCGGGAATCAACGACGATATGATTGGCCACGCCATCTACTCCAGGGAAAACACGCAACACGTAAGTGGGAAATGCGACCATCTGGGACCACATCAAACGCCTATGGAGAACGGAGAGGATCGGAGTCAATCGTACGTTCGTCTGATGTACCCTGAAGGTGGAGATATTAAAACAAGAAACGCGGCAGAGAGAAGTGACCCTTGCATTCCACCAAGGCAAGACAAACCACCGGGAAATCGACGCTTTCCTGCAAACATTGAAGATATTTCTGGTGGGGCATGAAAGACACAATTGCGAGAGTTATTGGTACCTGTGACACATGCCTCACCACGAAATATGATCGCCCCCCCCCCCCCCGAGCAATACAGGAGGATACACCAACGGCAGAGACCATTGGAGGATTTGCAGGTGGACACGTTCACATGGAGGGGATACAAATTGTTGACAGATTCAATTTCATAGATTGAAAACAGTGATGGCCCATCTGACAGCAGAACGATCAGCGGAAGCAGTCCTAAGGGCACTACGCACATGGTGCCAATTCTATGGCGTACCAGACACGATAGCTTCCGACGCCGGCAGGGAGTTCGATAACGCCGAAATCAGGGCTGAGGCGGCTGCCTTTGAGATCCGTTGGCATCTCAACACCCCAGGACGCCCGAAGAGTCGAGGAGACGTAGAGCGGATGCACAGCACGCTCAGTGACCACCTACGAATTTACCATGGAGAGAAGGGGTTAGAACCCAACGTGGCGATGGAAAAGGCAGTCATCGCGTATAACCACTCAATCCATTCTGCCACCGGGTTTTCTCCGGTCGAGACGCTGTTTGCACTTCGAAGATTTCGGCGCGATAGCAGGAGTACGGTGATCGATGAAGAACTGGCCGCGCGGGTAATCAGTTCTCGGATAGCGCTAGGGAAACAGTGGGTGGCCGTTCGGGGAAAGCTTGAGGACAAGAAACGGCGACGGGTGGCGCGCGACAACTTCAAAGTCCGCGATATTCTGGGCAAACTCAAACTCGGCGTGCTTTGTATCGGGGAAAAGGGTCCAACAGGGGTAAGGAACTAGTGCGGTACGAGGTTTCTTTTCGAGTAATCGCTCTCCGTGAACATGATGAGATCACGGTCGAAAGCATTACTCTCCCGATTTAACGGTGGACGGTACACGTAGAACAGCTCAAGTTTCCCACGGTGGAGCCTGGGAGCCCCGTCGTCGACACATAATTCTGGTGTGCGTCGCAGGTGACGGAGACCAACTTGAGATACGCAACCTCAGCGAGCAGTCCTGAGAGGCATATATTTTTTTTGTTGTATGGGTCTCTGCTGTGATTTTAGATGGACCTGGAAGATGTTTTTTTTCTTTTCATATTTTTATCATTGTATGCTTTTTGTTTTGTTTTTCTAGAGACAAACTATATAAACTGATGTCGCATGTTATGAGTTCTACGGGGAATGTCCGTAAACTGGTAGGGGGTAGTTATGGCTAGTGGTACGGCAATGTTAAGCCTAATACCACATAGCCTAAGGTAAACAAACCCGTAATGTGTGTACAGAGTATCAGGAGGAGAATAAAGCCAGTTATAAACCAAACCATCACGTTCTATCATTAACCTCCTTCTTCATTCTTTTTTTTGATCGTCTGCAGCCGGGAGACGATAACTATATATATATATATATATATGAATAAATCACATACAGACAGAATAAATAGCATTGCCCCGTAGCTATTTGAAAGTAGAACCTCTGCCTTCTAGTGATAAGTGCAGCGGATATTGACAAGTGGGTGGGCCGAAGACGCGACATTTGCGCTCTATCGATCCTAGTCTAGGATGACAGAAGCGATATATGCAGTTATAGGCAATTGTCGAGGGATGTTGGAGACTGGAGGCGCCAAGACACAATCGATCTGCCAGGTCTCCATGGATACGGTGGAGCTCTTGATCATCAGTAGCCTCCTTTAGTCGACATGCAGACCAACGTCCAGATACAGAAGTCCACTAGTCGCTCCTACACTAGGGTCAAGGTAAGGCATCAGGTAACCAATAAACCCTTTCATATCCTCCAAAACGCTCCACCACCTCGCTTGTTTGAGAAAAAAAAAAACCTATACTGTCTGTTCATTGTTAGCCGTGAATATATTAATGAGTAAAAGAGTTTCTTTGGATATGAGCTAAGGTTGATGTAAGAGAGTTGTCTCATTTTTATTATATTTGGATTCTGTTCATTGTAGCTAACTTCAGTTAATAAGTATTACCAAACATGTTTAATACAAAGTTTTTATCAAACATGTTCCACAATCTTAAACAAAACTTTAATTCTTGATGTTAGGACCTGATGAAGACATACATAATACAAAACATTTTCATTAACCTAAGCCGACTTCACAACTTCCAAAAAAAAAAAAAAGACTTACTTTATAGCTTTTAGGAGGATAACATGAGTAGGCATGAATAAAATCCCCTGTGGTCTATTGCAAATGGTGTCAAATTTTAAATTTTCAGGCGTTAATTATACGAACCCGTGGGAAAATAGATGTTGGTACGTGCTATTTTATCCAAATATAGATTCACAGCGTGACTGTTGTTGGAACTTACTGTATCATTTACACAAGTGCGTCAAACATGTTCTGTTGACCATTCTGTATTAAAGACTTAAAAGTTTCCTGCACAAAAAAAGGGATCGGGCAGTTAGTGGTCCCTTGGCAACAGTTGGTTGGCTCAGCTACCACATGTATTTGTAAATATCAAATGATGATTTTTTCTTGCCGTCAACAAGTAATCATTAATAATTAGGGATCGTAATCTTAAATTACAAATGAAATGTTTTTTCTAATTTTCATTATATCTAGAGAATATTACTACTCTACTTTTGACAAATGATTGTAGAGATTCTGCACCCTGACTAATAAATAAAATAATATAATTAAATGTATACAAATCAAATTTATTTCCATGGTCAGTTGTTATATAAAAATATTAAATTAAAACCAACAAGCTATTGTTCAAAAAGTTCAAAGACTCGAGTAAAACATTGATACCAAAAGGGAAGCAAATCTCTTACACAGTTTTAATGAACATTATAAAAATAAATAATTAATGTTAAGATATGACAAGTCTGGACACGTGAAGACTTAGGTTGTTGAGGGGAGGCCATGGTCATCGGGCAACTGATGAATGAAACGTTTCTTGGTCCGAAATATTTGACACGTGCCCGAGCGTTCCCGCCAACAAACAACAAGTGCCCCGGGTGCCGCTGAAAAAAAAAAGTTTAAAAACTACAATTTCTTCTGCATGGCTTCTGTCTTTGCTCTGCGTGTAGAATAATTACGCATGAACGGATTGCATTAAATTAGCATAGGTTAGTGAAAAGTTACAAAATTCAGGAGACGCTTTAAGTACTGTAAGAAAAACATTTGTATGGAAAAAAATACCCTATTCCTTTTCAGCACCCCCCGAAACGTTAAATAACATTTTTATTGGTTTCATTTCCTGGGGAAAACAATGTCTTATATTGCACTTAAAATTTGACGATTCGTCTAAATTGTACCCAACGCTATTACAGCTGCCACAAAAATTAATTTCTTCTCTTTCAGCTGTTGACAGATAGTCAAGTTGACAGTGATTAGGCTAGATGTATTAATAAGTAAGGAAAACAGTGATAAAATTAACAGAAAATCCTTATAATTTATTTACGCATACGATTGATGTCGTTAGGTGTAATTAATATACCTCTAGTCCCTGTAAAGCTTGTTGTGGATTGATGGAGTGTTTGCGGATAATTTATGGAGTTGTCGCCAATTTTGCGGTTTTAAAACCGAAGAACAAATGAAATGGGGCTGTAAAAATTTAGAGGAAAAATATGTATGTTCGTGCATTATTTCGTACATTTAATCTTCTTTAGACGCTATGCTAGTCTAGAAAACAATTTTTCCGAGAGCTAGACATGGTATGGTCGTAACATATTGAAATAATAGGTGAACATTTTGAGGTAAAAATTTTGTATTTTGTATTTTTTCGGGGGGGGGGGGTGAAATTTAATAATACTATGTGATGACCATACTACAGCTGGTTTTCAAAAAAATGATTTACAGAACAAGCATAGTCTAAAAAACGATCGAATGTACAAAATAACGCATATTCACGAGATAGCGAGAGCATGGATGTAATACTCGTATATATATTTATTTTCCATTTCCGTATCACTCATTTCAGTCGTTCTTTGATTTGAAAACGACAAAAATTGCGTTAACTGAAGAACGGACACTACCGCTCCACAGCCAACTTTACAGGGATATAAAGGTGTATTAACTGCACCTACTGTACCTTAAATAAATAAGAAACATAAGATAAGATAACAAATAACATTAAACGTTTTAGGTGTGTTGATTTCATCATTTTTTTTCTTATTTATAAACACAACAACCCTAATTGCTGTTTACTTATACTGAAACAGAAGAAGTTAGTAGTATGAAGAGCTTTATTTGAAAAATTGGCATTTTTCTTGTAGAGCATTATTAATTTGGATCAATGAATTTATCCATACTTATCTGTCATTCACATTTATAAAATATATGTCTGGAAGATGAGGTATCAAGGATAGCCGGATTGGGATCCGTAATTGAAAACACATGATTTAGATAACTGTTTAATGAACTATACAACAGAATCTGTGAGCTAAGAACCGGGCTCCCTCAAAACTTAGAACTGCACTGCATAAATCTCCACCACAGACTGACCTGGATGAGGCCCTGCCGTTCCCGTTATATAGTTAGGGTGCTCCGCTAGAAGACACGCTGAGCGTAGTCCTTGCCTCCGCACCTGCTGGTTACAATAATCAAAAAGGTGAGCCCCATCACCTTATAGAGTCTTATCAATGAAGTCAAGTGTATTTTGTATCATTATACTTGTATTAATTATATAACTTATATAAAAACAACCCAACATGTGCATAATGTAGCGAAGCTACAGGGCATATAAAACTAATATGTGAATAGATTCGAATGAGAATCTATAATGAATCATTTTGTCATTTTTAAGTGGATAGGTGGTGGGGGGGGGGGAATTCTGACAATTTGTCATTTGACTGAAGCGACAGCGAGGTGACTCCAAAAATTTCCAAGAGCGGAATACACATGAAAGTGGACACACTACATTCGAACTACACGAGGCCTTGAGCTGCCTACGGTGGATGAATTCATTCACCGTAGACATATAAAATTCTTTGACTCCCTACAACACATGGCAAACCCCGTGTTCAACACGATCACCCCCGCCTCGTTCCCCCATCGATGGCAGAAAGCGAGGCAGGAACGTTATAGTTTGTAAGTTAGTATGTAAGTTTAGTTTTACTCCTCTTTGCGACTGCGGCTTTGTATAATGGACCATATGCAGTATCAGCCCTTAACGTAAAACCTAGTGTATCACCAATGTATAAGCTTTTGTTTTATACGTTGCTAGGTATGAAATGCTACTCATAAATGAAAGAATATTTTTATAAAGAATTTTCTACATAAAATAAAGTTCAAGAGAATGAAAAATAATTAAAACCCCTCTAATGAAAATAGTAAAGACGCAATTATAGAAACATATAACACGAGGGAGTAAAATATAGAAATATAAAAAGATGCCTGTGAAAGGTCCAAGAATCATAGTTCCATTCAATATTTTAAGTTCTTACTAAGCAATTAAAACAATGGTAGTTCTTTGATATGAAAAATAAAGTAAACACTGGCAAGCTCCAAATTTACTTAAATCAAAAATGTATCGTCATATAATGTACAAATCAGGCACACGCACACATGCAACACGCAATTACACCAGGTACCATACGTTCCATGCCAGGAAAAGGTACTAAACTCTGATGAATTGATGAATGTGTTGCTGTTACTCGGACTGCCGTGACCTACACTGCCACATCGGATTACAAAAAGCTGCAGTTTTACTATTCAAACACATTCCAACGATAGCCGAAAAGTGATGGCGAACATAGTATCAAGTTACATTGGTAGCCGAAAAGTAATTTTCTACAAATACCAACACATACAGCAAACACCATCAATAAATTCCTATTCTAATTATTTGGAGGAATATAACTTTGCCTTTATCAAGGTATGAGTTTGTAATGTTGAAGACAGCGTTATCTGTAGATCTCATGTCTTTAGGATGTTTGCATTCGTATGATGTGGGAAGGTTAGGCCTTCCTTATCCTAAAGTTCAAGTTCGTAGGTCCAATCCTGCATGAGTTTAGAATTTTTATTAGATCAGTCTGTAAAATTGTACCAAACGTATTTCTTGTTTGTTAATTCTTGTGTGAGAGTTCCAGAAGAAACCCTAGATTTCAATGTACGGCAGACTGATATGGGAACCGGTATCGAATTGAAATTGACGGATGGACAGGATTCTCGTCTAAGGGTATATGGGGTCTGTACGGGTTTGTATAGGTTAACCTTATTGCACCATTGGTTTAGAGGAACTTCAAACTAGGATATCGCAGACAACCATGTGACCATCTATCGTCTTAAGGGGTTATGCTAATGGAATTCATGTCTGAGGAAAGCAAATAGTTTAGTTCTGGGAGCTGGACACCGGCCGAGATAATACGGACAGATGAGGACCAATCGATAAAATATACGATATAAGTATAATAATCTACCCTATAATCCGATTATATAAGTAAAAAATCACTAAAAAGGCAAAATTTATACAATCTTTAGGCATGTAAAAATCTCCTTTGGTACTACTCAAATTGAGAATGTTTAACGATGGAAAAGTCTGTCGCTGTGTCTGACTGAGGGACAGGCATTCACAATAGAAACTTAAGCAACAAAAGGAAGACGGATGTCACCAATGGCCCAGGCTTTTATCCTACCGGCTCAAGACGAAAAAGGATCCCCACATAAACCTCAGGCAATTCCATCTGACAGAAAGGAGAGCGGGGAAGAGGGAAAAGGGAATTTAAAGGTTGGCAGAACTGCCACGCCCCTGATACCTCAGTCCCCCAGTCGTTGGGGCCCTATCGGTTGGGTCTGTGCCCTCACCAGCCGCCCTAGGACTCACGAACGTATATGTATATATATATATATATGTATAATATCACACACACACATATATATATATATATATATATATTTAGTACATATATATTTATTTACATATTATTATAAATAACCATAAACCATATCCCTCTAGTGGTAATCATAGTTTGTATAAATACATTTAGTCTGAATTAGATACTATTTTTCTAACAAAAGTACCAATTACAAGTCATTTAATTCGAGTGACCAAAATCATTTAATTTCGGGACCTAAAACGGAACAAAGTAACAAACTAAATGGACGTGGATAAAAAAGTTAAAGCAGTACCAACCACAGCGATGGACGATCTCCTTTTAGGAAGGACAAAGGTAAGAAGCTCATTTCATCTAACAGATATGTAATTACTTAGCCCAATAACAAAACATTGTTAGTGTCATTGGTCGAAATCCCAATTTTCCTTATGTTTCAGTATTTCTAACATTATGTATTACATCAATTGCATATTGCTTGATATGATAGTAATGCAGTTACTTTTCAAAAGAATTGGGAGATCAAAATGAAAAAAATACCTGTGGCCAAATAGTCACATAGTACATAATATGTGACATAGTAATAGGAGGTGACATAATATACTTGATAAGTTTAATTTCCGTCGGGTTTACAATAAAAATATGCTCAAACTATGAGAGATGTGCCTGTGCACAAATATGAGAGTGTGGACAATGTGAGCTGTGTAAGTTGAAAGGGTCAAGCAGGTGTATCCATGGCTACCAAACCAACGGCCGACCAGCTCAAAACATTCAGCCTCTCTCATTCAAAGATCCACACCAATAGTTGAACCCACTCATCAGTTGCCTCACCATTTTATAAAATATCTTTCTTCCCACTTATAATTATTCCATTTTTTTATCCATTATAAAATTACTCCATCAATGTATATGTCACAGTTGTTTTGTGTTACACAAATTATGTAATAGTTTGTTAAAACATTATCGGTTACTATTAACTACTATTAAAAATGTTACAAGGCAGCGAAACGGTCCTCACTTTCTTTAAATTATTTGTTGATACACCCAGTTTACTCTTATCTATAAAATAATTTTCAACTTTTTGTTTGTTATTTGTTTTATTTATATTTATTTTTAAAAAAATCTATTACAGTGAAAGGACCATATCTAGAGGTGGTAAGGGTGCCGGCCGGCGTCGAAAGCTTTTTGAAATATATCTTTAATGACCGTTTAAAAAAAACTTAATTTTGCCCAGAAGTACTTCATCTTGTACGTTAAAACAGCTCCGTCACCCAAAATCTCCTTTTCCGCTGAAATATAAATAGCTAAAATAGTTTCGTATGATTTTTCCTGAACCATGGATAAAATGAAACAAGGCTGTATCTAAAATTGCTTCCGTGCTATCACGTGAAAAAGGTTAAAAACGAGAATGTGCGGGTTAGAGTTAGTTAATATTTGTATATGAGCCCGAACATTCACATGTTTTAATTTTTTTAGTTCTTAACCAAAATAAAGAAGTTGGATGGGCTTTGTTGTTGAATACCCGCTTTACATTTCAAAATTGGTATGACCGCTATCGTAGAACATACAGACGATCACCTCGTATTAGTTTAAAAGTAGAGCCTCTCCAATCGAGGTCAAAAATCATGATTTTTGTGGAACTTCATGGAATATGTTTTTTGTTTCACTTTTACGTGTTTCTGGTGCCTCAAAACAAATTGCAGAAGTTTCGACGGGTTTTCCTGAATCGTGATCGGTACAAACTCATTAACTTGGTGAGATAAATCCCACGAATAATAGAAATAGAAAAATGTGCAAATAATTTTTTTTTTAATTTGTTGGCTTTAAACAATTACATTTTTGAGCTAATAAGGATATTATTACATTGTAGCGCTGGGGGTACATGGACTAATATGTGTCCTGTCAGGAGCCGTTGAACCTTTTTATAGTGGAAATTAAATGTTGGATTATTTTTGACTCGTGCACTTTCCAAGACAAAGATTGGCCCAGGATCATAGAAAATTGTTACCGGAGGGAGAGAATCTGTTTAAATGAAAAATGGATGTCTGCGTTTATGTTCCATCGTAATTCTGAAATGGCTGGAGCATTTTACACTACACTTGGTACGCATATGACTTACAATCTAGGACAATTACTCTAGGGTTAGGCACTCCAAGCACTCATAGGAGAAGGTTGACAAGAGCGTCACATGTAGAATTGATCAAAAACGAGCGATATAGTGTCGAATGCATGATGACATTCCCGATGCCCTCAAGTCCAAATTTAGCCCCCATAAGGGTAAGATGGGATGAAAAATAAAATGTAGAAACTTACTAAGGTCTAGGAAATTAGTCAAACCCTAGTTTGTGGGATTTGAGAATGCCACGTGTCTCCCACGGATATCTTTATCCCCAATCCACATCTGGATATATATTCCAAGTTCGTTGGCCTGGATTTGTATTTGTCATTTCCAGTCTAATTCTCCAAGTATCTGTCTGCTCTGTCAACTCTTTCTTGGGTCCTTGGCTCAGTAAAGTTCCCTAAACCTGCATGCACACCACACCGCCTTAGCCTTAGGATAAAACATTTTCTTCTTATCATCTCAGCTAGACACCAACTCGACGAAATAGAATTAAGTTTAAGTATTTTCATTTATTTTTTATGCCTGATCCAGCTCTTGAAGTTATAACTGAGCTGATAGAAAATTTATAATTTGTTACCGAGATGGCGTCGTTCCTTATTAAGAGTGCCGATTATGATCTTGTTCCGAATTTCGTTGTAACCCACATAATTTATTAAAATTTGAAAATGTAGTCAGACAAGTAAAAAACACAGCCTGTCTGTAAAATAATTCATTTAAAGAACCAAACGAGCAAAGACTTCTTTATAAAGTGCTCGCCTAACGGGAGATTCTGATTATATAAATTTAAACATGTGAGTTCGAGACAATAAAAGCCCTCCTAATTTATTTAGAAAGAAACTTTAGTGACGCGCGGAAAAAAAACAAAACGTTTTCAATTGTTCAACACTACTGTTAACCGAAAGAACATCCATTAGATTTTCTTCAGAGAATCAAAGAAAATAGCATGTTAATCATTTCTCGCCATAGAATTGACTAGACGATCGATAAAGAAACGGAATTAGAAAAATTGCTTCACAAGAGTGGCTAACCATAAGTCACTTAAGGATGAGCACATTGCCAAAGAAAAGTGCAGTAAAGAAACTATTGTACTAGAATTTGGTTACGCGTATAATTTACCACTGCCCTAGCTGAATGTTTAATGCCAATTTCACAAAGCTATTCGACTGCATTCATATGACCATACTTCATAAATACCCAAATGCAAGGAAATAATTATTGGATGCTGCTGGTGATTTAGTTCTTACATGTCTAAACTTGCTCAGATAGACATTTACCACATGTTCCCTATAAGAGGACACTCGTTTGGTCAATGTCGCCATAACTTTGGAGTACTGGAAGCGGGAGTTAAAAAAAGGAAAACAATCAAAACTGTTTCATTATTTAGACACTATAGTGCAGGCAATAACAAACCTTTTATCTATTTCACTTTCCTGACATAATATTGGTCCCGGCCAAAACTTTGGAATCCATTATCAGGAATATACCAACTACAAAAGGTGTTTACCATCGCTCTGCAAAAAATTGTTATTTTAAAATCCATGCCAAATGGAACGATTTTAGGTTCTGAAACTTATACTCAAGCTTTAAGTCCATACAGGTAGTGTATTGTATGATGTTTTTGTTCTTTAATAGAAAATATTATATTTTTTTTTCTTTAGGTTTATGGTTAGCTTTGTCTCATTAAATAGAATCCAATTAAATGCTTTCAAAATCACTTCAACTGAATATTTCGGAAAAAATGCAGGATATATATATATTTTTTTAAACAACAACTTTATTATGATAAAATTACAATTTGTCTCATTGGGCAATAAGTAATTGTGAGCTGTCACCTCCCTCGCGTGCGATAGAGGAAGCGGTGTCTTGGGACGTCCCCCACGCTCCTCCGTCAGCCGCGTCACTGGACAAGTAGGATATATTACGAAATTTTTTTTTAACCATAGAAGCCAATTATTGAATGCGATAAAGTTTTTATAACTGATTCAGAAGAAGATGATGATCAAAAACGGTTAAGATTAATAAATATTCTCTTTATAAATTCAAGCGAAAAAAACAACTTTCGATTAACCAATATACACGAAAAACTACCACTACACTCGCCAATTTAGAGATAATATTATTAAAGAAATTACAAAATTTTTAGAAAACAAAATAATTCAACCTAGTAATTGCCCTTAAAACCCACCAATCTATGTCACCAGTCAAACGCAAGCCACGGCGATCTAATCGGAATATCCCAATAAATTCCTCAGCACCTAGCAGCTCTATGGAAGAGATACCACCACAACCCACCACATCAAAACAAACAACAGTAACTCATGAGTCTCCCTTTTTCACGCCCAATAGTTACGAGGTGTTGAAAAATATTGAGGTAGAGGACATGGACTCTACAACAACACCCACACAGCCCAAGCCACCAGCGATATTCGTTCGCAACATTAGTAATTTCAAATTACTATGCACTCAATTGAGCAAAGTTGTCGGTACAGGCAAATATACTTGCCTCAATCGATCTCGGGACACAAAAGTTTCTCCGGACACTCCTGAAACATACCGAGGAATTATAAAATACCTAGAAGAAACCAAGGCTGATTTTCATACCTACCAACTAAAGCAAGAAAGATCGCTGCGGGTGGTGATTAGAAACCTGCATCCCACAACACCAGCGGACGAGATAGAAAATGAGCTGATAAGTTTAGGGTACAAGGTTCGCCAAATCACGAATGTCCTCCGTGAGGAGAGACAAGAAAATGATACAAGTATCAAGAAACCAATGCCCTTATTCTTTGTTGATCTAGAGCGAACAGCTGGAGTGGAGAAAATCTACGAGCTTAACCACTTATACTACACAAGAGTACAGGTCGAAAAGCCTTACCCGAAACGAGACATCGTCCAATGCCATAATTGCCAGGCATATGGGCACACAAAATCATACTGCTACTACCCTCCCAGGTTTGTAAAGTGCAGTGGGCAGCACAAAAGTGAATTGTGCAAGAAGCCCCTAAAATCACCTGCTGTATGCGTGCTCTGTCAGCAAGGCCACCCGGCAAACTATAAAGGCTGTGAGGCTTATAGAATTCTAAAGTCCAGAAGTGAACAACGTCGTCGTCCTGAAGAAGAAACATCAGCCACAGGTAGCTCAAGAAGCGCCCCCACCAGAAATTTGAGGCCTTCTGTCTCTTTTGCTGATGCCGTTCGGAACAGAGAGCAGTCACAGGCACTGCCCACTTCTCGTCCGCAAGTATCTCTTCCCCAGCATTCCGCTCATCCCGCCAACCAGCAAACCCAATCCCATCCTCAACCACACATCTCGCATATTCCTTCACCACCAAGCTCTTCAGATCTCACTAGCCTATTAACATCATTCCTTACAGAATTCAGAACCCTAATTACCCCTCTCATTTCCCTTCTTACAAATCTTGTCTCCTACCTTATCCCCGTTAAACAAAATCCATAAGTGGATCCTTCTGACTCCTTATCCATTCTCCTTTGGAATGCGAATGGTGTTCGCACCCACACTAACGAACTGACAGCACTACTCCATGACAAGAAGATCGACGTAGCTCTTATTACTGAAACAAGACTTACGAGCAAACGACCATTTACCGTTCGACAGTACCAGACTTATCGTACTGATCACCCAGATGGAACAGCTCATGCAGGTACCGCTGTCATTGTCCATAACTCCATATCCCACCACATAGTTCCTTTGGTATCACATGATTTCCTTCAATCCACTGCAGTGTCAATCACCACCTTCACTTTTCCTCTTACACTTGCATCAACGTACTGCCCTCCCAATAAATCCATTTCCGACTCCCAATTCATCTCCTTTCTAGACTCCATCGGACATCGTTTCCTTGTGGGTGGGGACTTTAATGCGAAGCACCAACACTGGGGGTCAAGATCCACAAATACACGAGGACGTGCTTTGCTGTCTGCACTCACACGGAAACATTGCTCCACTATCACTCCTGACACAGCCACCTATTGGCCATCAGATCCCAACCGAAATCCTGATCTCCTTGACTTCTTTTTTTACAATAGTTTAGGAACACTAAACTATTCACTCAAGCGCCTCGATGACCTTTCCTCCGATCATAGCCCTTTATTATTAACCATTTCCTTAAGACCAATTCACAAACTGCCTCCTCCTTCATTTATTAGGGGCCCAGTTGACTGGGACCACTTCCGTCAGCTTCTTACAGAGTCCGTAAACCTCAAATTATCCCTGAAAACATCCCAAGACCTAGACGATGCAGTGCATTCTTTCACTACTCTGGTCCAGAGGTCGGCTTGGGAGGCATCGTCACCCCATCGTCACACAAAAATCCACAATCATAATCGTTTACCTCAGCATCTCAAAGATCTAATCCAATCCAAACGCCGCTCCAGAACAGTGTGGCAAAGATCCCGGCATCCTATTGATCGTCGCACGTACAATCAGTACTGCCGATTGGTAAAGCGGCGATTGGCATCCTTCCGTTCCGATTCTTTCAATTCCTACCTCTCCTCTCTGTCCACCAGGGATAACTCCTTGTGGAACGTAACCAAAAAAATCCTAAAGTATCAACCTGTTTCACACCCACTCCGTCGTGATGATGGGTCCTGGGCGGCTTCGGATGGGGATAGGTCGGAGGAATTTGCTCTGCATCTTACCCATACTTTCACACCTCACCTTTCTCATCAAAGCCATACTCACAGCACAACTGTGGAAGATTTCCTCACTTCACCTATTCCTCTCTCTCTTCCACCAAAAGCCGTTAACCCCTCTGAGGTTAAATACCTTCTGAAAAACTTACCTTACCGAAAATCCCCTGGATATGATCTCCTTACTCCTCAAATTCTCAAACAACTTCCTCCTAAAGCCATAATCTTCCTAACCTACATATATAATTGCATAATCC
Organism: Acanthosoma haemorrhoidale; assembly: GCA_930367205.1. Classification (NCBI taxonomy): domain Eukaryota; kingdom Metazoa; phylum Arthropoda; class Insecta; order Hemiptera; family Acanthosomatidae; genus Acanthosoma; species Acanthosoma haemorrhoidale. The sequence continues at coordinate 107,585,230 of OV884009.1, read as the reverse complement.
GAACGACGCACTTTCCTCTCCTCTGGAAACACTCCATTATTGTCCTATTCGCCAAACCCGGTAAACCACCCAATGACGCCTCATCTTATCGTCCAATTAGCCTACTCCCTATCCTCTCAAAAATATTTGAGAAACTCCTACTAAAACGTCTACTTCCCATTGTTGAATCCAAAAACCTTTTTCCCACACACCAGTTTGGTTTTCGCCAACGACATTCCACTGCTCAACAAGGCCTTCGCGTTGTTGATCACATCTCCTCAGCCCTTGAAACCAAACAGTATTGCACTGCTGCCTTTCTCGATATAGCTCAAGCTTTTACAGGGTTTGGCACGCAGGTTTGCTCTACAAGCTCAAAAGATATTTACCACAGACCCTTTTCCTAATCCTACAGTCCTACCTTTCAAACCGCTTCTTCCAAGTCCGCTGTGGTTTAGAATACTCTAACTACTATCCCATAAGTGCAGGAGTTCCACAGGGCAGTGTCCTGGGCCCCATCCTCTATAACCTATACACCGCTGATGTCCCCTCTACTCCCAATACCTTCTTGGCCACATTTGCAGATGACACTGCAGTCTTGTCATCCCATCCAGACCCCGACATAGCATCCCATAACCTTCAAAAACACCTTGACGAGATCGAGTATTGGTGCAATCAATGGCGGATCAAAGTTAATGAAGCAAAATGCTCCCACATTACCTTCACCCTTTGTCGCAAGTCTGGTCCACTAGTTTATTTTAATTCTATTCCTCTCCCTGTATCCGAGACAGTACGGTACTTAGGCTTCCATCTTGACAAACGACTGACCTGGAACCCACATACGAGACTAAAAAGACAAGAACTAAACAGACGCTTTGGACAACTGTACAGACTACTTCAAAGGACATCCCATCTCTCAATAGAAAATAAACTACTAATCCACAAAGTTATACTTAAACCAATCTGGACATACGGAATAGAGCTATGGGGGACAGCAAAAAAGTCGAACATCAAGCGTATCCAATCCTTTCAATCAAAAGTCCTGAGAACAATAGTAAATGCCCCTTATTATGTCAGCAACAAAACCCTTCATAACGACCTTAATATACCCTACATTCTAGAACTCATCCCTTCCAAGTTTACGAAATTCCACAGTAGCCTTTCCAACCACCCTAATCCTGTAGCACAGTCAATGCACTGCGCCACTCATCCCTATAATCCTCCTCGGAGACTGAAACGGCAGTGGCCTCATGACCTGCTATAAACGCGTGACAGTGGGAGTCCTGGCAATGGCCAGTCTCTCCAATCATGTCCTGAGCGTCTGTGGCTCTCGCGCTCTTGGTCAGCATCCACTGGCTAGTATCCGGTGACGCGGCTGACGGAGGAGCGTGGGGGACTTCCCAAGACTCCGCTTTCTCTTTGCGGTGGATTTGGGGGGTCTCTGGGCTGTCTGTAAATATTGTATGAATGAGCGAGTGAATGATGAACTGTAAATATTGTATGAATGAGAGCATATATCTTAATTACTTATTGCCTTATAAAGGCAGATTGTAAATATTGCACAATAAAAGTTAAAAAGTTCCTAATCCTGTAGCACAGTCTTTGCACTGCGCCACTCATCCCTATAATCCTCCTCGGAGACTGAAACGGCAGTGGCCTCGTGACCTGCTATAATCGCGTGACAGTGGGAGTCCTGGCAATGGCCAGTTTCTCCAATCATGTCCTATTGTATGAATGAGCGAGTGAATGATGACTGTAAATATGGTATGAATGAGATCATTTATCTGTATTATTATTGCCTTATAAAAGGCAGATTGTAATTATTTCACAATAAAGCTAGGATCACATAAAAAAAAAAAAAAAAAAAAAAAACCCACCAATAAGGGCTGTACTCAAGAAAATGGACGAGTCTTGGAAAAAGAAGATGAAAATGGTCACCGATTATAAAAATCTTAATGAACAGACTATTCCAGATAAAGATATATTCCTAACATCAAAGGTTTATCGGGAAAATTTGGATGGGAAACCATTTTCCCAGCTATGGACTTATGTTCAGGATTCGATCAAATAAGGGTAGGCAAAGAATCGACTCTCAAAACAGCATTCTCTACAAACCAAGAACACTGAATTTTCAAGAATCCTCTCTAATGTGATAATATATTATTATGCTATAATATCTTTGAAAATTTAAATATAAAATAGCCAAGGAACAATTAATCCTAACGGGAACAATCCCACAATAAAAACCTTAAATTATTTTATCTTCATTTATGTTAATTATATTAAATATTTAATCCGTTTGGTAAATGTAAAATAGTGTGAGGTGAAATAGTTGAAGAAAAGTGAAATCACGGGGAAATGAGATTAGTTTCATGTCAGTGAATTAGAACTGTTAAAAGTTCCGTTTATGATGGGTCTTTCCGACAGGGGCCGAGAACAGGTACCCGAAGAAATAAATCATACATTGAAGTGAATAAGTATATAATAAATAGCAATAATTAACGCAGTTTTGGACAAATCCTACTTATTATTGCATGCTCTTGTCAGAATCTGTCAACATGATGGAAATCTCGTCGTAGTTGTCAAATACAACGTCAACTCTTTACAAATGCTTCGAAAAACAGCGCGGTATTCTGGCAAAAAAAAAAAAACTTCACCGAAATAACCGAACGTTTTGAATCTTTTCAGTGTAATCTGACTGGGAGAGAAAATTTGTGAAGGGATTTTTTTAATACTATCAAAACACTTGACTATTTCAAGTCTAACCTTTCCCTTAGACAGCTTAATGTTAAGAACGCATTGAGACGTCCCATCAACAGGTAGTGTACAAAATATTACGCAGACCATTCACCAACGTTGAATTGAAGAAAAGGGAAGTTGTTATTCCACATGCTCTCTACTCGTCCTCACTCTTAGGACATTCAGCCAAAATATGCTCCATTGTAAGCTCAGATCCACAGCATCTACAGGTAGGTTGGCTTTCATTAGCCATTAGGCTGCCATGGGTCACTTTCGTATCAGAAATAAATGGCATGGATGATGATTGCTCAAACCTAATGAAACATTCTTCGGTATTTACGGAAATAAGTGGTGCCGATATTCACTCATCTTGGCAAGAGCTTGAGAAAGAAAAGGGAAGTTGTTATTCCACATGCTCTCTACTCGTCCTCACTCTTAGGACATTCGGCCAAAATATGCTCCATTGTAAGCTCAGATCCACAGCATCTACAGGTAGGGTTGCTTTCATTAGCCATTAGGCTGCCATGGGTCACTTTAGTATCGGAAATAAATGGCATGGATGATGATTGCTCAAACCTAATGAAACATTCTTGGGTATTTGGGTAAATAAGTGGTGCAGATATTCACTCTTCTTGGCAAGAGCTTGAGAAAGAAAAGGGAAGTTGTTATTCCACATGCTCTCTACTCGTCCTCACTCTTAGGACATTTGGCCAAAATATGCTCCATTGTAAGCTGAGATCCACAGCATCTACAGGTAGGGTGGCTTTCATTAGCCATTAGGCTGCCATGGTGTGATGAAATGGAATGCTTAATATTCCATATGTTTAATTTATCATATGTTCAATTGTTCAAATTTATTTTCAACTCTGTCATTACTGTCTGTAGTTTATAATAAATAAAAGCCTAATTTCTGGTCTTAAATGTATTTATTATCAGTACAAATACAACAATTTTATTTATTATATACAATCAAATCACAATGGACAAGTTTCTCAAGCCAAGCCGCTTTGATGGAAAACCCGACTCTCCGACTGCCGCTAAAGAGTGGACCCATTGGCTGAAGACGTGTCAAAACTTCGTCGATGCTACAACGGAACATCTTAATGATGAAGATAAGCTTAAGTTAATCACTAATTTCCTATCCTATGACGTTTATGAACTAGTCAGCGACTGTAATTCTTATGCTGACGTTGTAGATACTTTGAACTCCGTATTTGTCAAAAGAAAGAGCGAAGTTTATGCTCGACATATTTTAGCAGTTCGGAAACAACTACCTACTGAGTCAATCGACCAATATATTCAAACCTTGAAAATCCTTAGCAAGGATTGCGACTTTAAGGCTGTAAGTGCCATGGATCACAAAAATCAATATATCCGTGACGCATTCATCAATGGCCTGCTGTCCACTCAGATTCGTCAGCGTTTGTTAGAAAATGACACCTTAGGTTTGGACGACGCTATCAACCAGGCCCTCTCGTTGGAGGCAGCTCAAAAACAGGCTGAGGGGTACATGCAACCCTTAAGCAGTTACTCTAGCGCTAGCTGCACCCCTATTTCGTCTCAGGAAGCTGCTCCTGCACAGAAAATGGACACTACTCTATGTGCCATCTCCAAGTTCTTTAACTCGGGTGATAAATGCTATTTTTGCGGTTTTGACAAACATCGCCGCCCTAAATGTCCTGCACGAGACGCTGAATGTGGAAAATGTGGTATCAAGGGGCATTATGCTAAAGTATGTAGAAAAAGTGCTAGCACTAAAGTTTCCGCTTCCGTCATTGCGACAGTCAACAAGGAACATTTAAATCTGCTGAGTCGAGCAATCATTCCAGTAGAAATCAATGACACTCGTGCTCGCTGCTTGATTGACACTGGAAGCTCTTCTAGCTTTATAGACCACAATTTCACTCTCAAACACAAGATTCCTCTTTTTCCGGGGGAGGGGAGGGTTTCAATGGCCTCAACTTCGCTTTCCTCTACAATCGAAGGACATGTTCTGGTCGACCTCAAACTAAACGAACATATGTATCCTTCATGCAAATTAACAGTCATGAAAGGCCTTTGTGCTGAAGTATTGATTGGCCATGATATACTCGTGGAATATTCTGACGTTTCAATCTCTTTTGGTGGATCAAAGCCCCCACTCACTATATGTGCCTCTACCGGTGCCTCTGTGGAACCTCCTCGCTTATTTGGTAATCTATCAGCAGACTGCAAGCCTATTGCCACAAAGTCCAGGCGATACACTGAGGCTGACCTCATGTTCATACACGATGAAACGTCCAAACTTCTGTCTGAGGGGGTGATTGAGGAAAGCAACTCTCCTTGGAGGGCTCAGGTACTAGTTACTGAAAGTGAACACCACAGAAAACGCATGGTAATAGACTACTCGCAGACAATAAATAAATTCACGTTTCTTGACGCATATCCGCTCCAAAACATCGATGATTTGGTTAGGAAAGTTGCTGCCTACAAAATATTCAGCACGGTTGACCTTCAGTCAGCATACCACCAGGTACCCATTTTGGAAGAAGAAAAACCTTTTACGGCTTTCGAGGCTGCGGGAAAACTTTACCAATTCAACCGAATCCCTTTTGGGGTGACAAATGGTGTCGCCTGTTTCCAGCGAGTTATTGACAAGGTTATAACACAAGAGAAGTTAATTGGAGTGTTTTCGTACTTGGATGACATAACTGTATGTGGCACGATAAAAATGACCATGATCTGAATCTCTCTCGACTCCTTGCAGCTCTTGACAAACACAATCTCAAAATCAACGAAAGAAAAAGCAAATCCAACCTGACTTCCATACATTCGCTTGGGCACTTGGTATCTCATAACGATATCCGACCGGATCCAGAGCGCCTCAAACCCCTATTGGAAATGCCACCTCCTCATAACGCTGCATCACTGAAGCGTGCTCTAGGGCTCTTTGCTCACTACTCGAAATGGATTGCACATTATTCTGATAAAATTAGATCACTGACCGACTCTAAGACCTTCCCTCTGGATCATCAAACTACTAAAGATTTTGAAAACCTAAAACTAAGTATTGCTGAAGCTGCAGTTACCACAATAAATGACAATGAACAGATGGTAGTAGAGACAGATGCTTCAGACGTCGCCTTGGCCGCAACTTTGAGTCAGGGTGGTCGGCCTGTGGCGTTCTTCTCACGGACACTCACTAAGTCTGAACGTGCACACCCTGCGATTGAGAAGGAAGCAGCTGCAATTGTGGAATCTCTCAAGAAATGGAGATCTTTTCTTTTGGGTAGACATTTTCAACTACTAACTGATCAACAAGCACTCTCTTTCGTATTCAACCAAAAACACTCAAGAAAAATAAAAAATGATAAAATTCTACGTTGGCGACTCGAATTGGCTCCTTTCCAATTCGATATAACCTACCGCCCTGGAAGAGAAAACACGAAGGCCGATGCCCTATCTAGAGTTTGTAGCTCCATCTCCAATGATCGACTGTTGGAGTTGCATCGATCTCTCAACCATCCCGGTATCACCAGAATGGTTCACTGGCTGTGGTGCAGGAATCTCCCATTTTCAGTTGAAGATGTTAGAAGGGTCAACTCAACTTGTTCGGTTTATGCCGAAGTCAAACCCCGTTTTCACAAATCAAAGGTACTCTCATCAAAGAAACTATTCCTTTTGAACGAATAAATGTAGACTTCAAGGGTCCAATCCCCTCGAAGACGAGGAATTACTACATTCTGACCATCATAGACGAATATTCTAGATTCCCATTCGCCTACGCTTGTAAAGACACAACCTCTGGCACTGTTATAAAATGTTTTACAGATCTTTTTATGCTTTTTGGGACTCCAGCTTATGTGCACTCGGACAGAGGTTCCTCCTTTATTTCGCGAGAATTAATATCATTCCAACGGAATAGCCACTAGCAACTCAACGCCCTATAATCCTCAAGGGAATGGACAGGTGGAGCGTTTGAATGGTACCTTGTGGAAAACCATAAATCTAGCTCTCAAGACGAAAAATCTCCAGACTCGCGATTGGGAAGAAGTTCTCCCGGAAGCTCTTCACTCCATTAGGTCTTTGTTATGCACTGCCACGAATTGTACTCCTCATGAACGATTCTTTAGTTTTCCTCGCCGAACCTCAAACGGAGAAGCTTTACCTACTTGGCTTACCACACCTGGGCCAGTACTCATCAAACGAAACATACGGTCCAGCAAGTATGACGACTTGGTAGAAGAAGCAGAACTTCTAGAAGCTAACCCCCAATATGCATGTATTAGGCGGAAAGATGGCAGTGAATCAACTGCTAAAAGCTGAAGCCCCTCCACTTATTGAAGAACGAAGAGAAATGTCTCAAATTCGACCTAGCCCTGAAGGAGCTGGAACAGGTCGAGCTGAAGCAGGTCTACCGTTCACCCTAGATCTGAATAACTCCAGTCCTCGAAATATCAATCGGACAGTTCAAATCGACCTACCTTCACCTGACACTGAAACCTCAAGACCTAGACGAACTCTCAAGCCTCCTGCTTATCTGAAGGATTATGTAACCAAGTTTTAGTTCAAAATATAGACGGGGAGAATGAGATGAAATGGAATGCTTAATATTCCATATGTTTAATTTATCATATGTTCAATTGTTCAAATTTATTTTCAACTCTGTCATTACTGTCTGTAGTTTATAATAAATAAAAGCCTAATTTCTGGTCTTAAATGTATTTATTATCAGTACAAATACAACACATGGGTCACTTAAGTATCGAAGACAAATGGCATGGTTGATGATTGCTCAAACCTAATGAAACATTCTTCGGTATTTGCGGAAATACGTGGTGCAGATATTCACTCTTCTTGGCAAGAGCTTGAGAAAGAAAAGGGAAGTTGTTATTCCACATGCTCTCTACTCGTCCTCACTCTTAGGACATTCAGCCAAAATAAGCTCCATTGTAAGCTCAGATCCACAGCATCTACAGGTAGGGTGGCTTTCAATAGCAATTAGGCTGCCATGGGTTACTTTAGTATCGGAAATAAATGGCATGGTCGATGATTGCTCAAACCTAATGAAACATTCTTCAGTATTTGCGGAAATTAGTGGTGCAGATATTGACTCTTCTTGGCCAGAGCTTGAGAAAGAAAAGGGAAGTTGTTATTCCACATGCTCTCTACTCGTCCTCACTCTTAGGACATTCGGCCAAAATATGCTCCACAGCATCTACAGGTAGGGTGGCTTTCATTAGCCATTAGGCAGCCAAGGGTAACTTTAGTAAGACCAATACTTAGACGGATCACCGGTCGTCTGTTAGTCTTTCTTTACTTTCCTCAATGTCTCGGTAACTAGCAGAATGTTACATTGAATCCTCATTCTGTAACATGTGTACTTTTAAGGATTGAAGAAACATAATTCATTTTTTAATTTCCTGTAGTATAGATGAAAAATCACTGCTTGCTAATGTTGCTTGCTAATGTTTACGGCAAACAGCACTACCGTGTAACTGCTAATGACATGGGGCGGGGAACACATGTGCTGCTGATCTTCTCGACATACATTACTACATGTGCTTTGTTCATTGAATTTTGTTTTAGAATGTGAGGTGGTATTTCCAGGTGAGTAGTCTAAATAGTTGCACAAACCTTCTGTTTAGTTCCTGTCTCTTAAGTTTGGGTTGGGTTTTCAGTTTTTTGTTAAAGTGGAAGCCTAGGTATTGCACAGTGTCTGAAATGAGAAGGTGAGAAGTGTTGAAAAGGACCGGTGGAGATGAACGGCGTCGTAGGGTGAAAGGCAACATGCTCTCATGACGTTTATCTTTCATCTGTTCCTCAAGTGGATATATTTTATTATTAATAATATTTTTTTATAATCAAAATATTTACATACAATCAATACACAAAATATGTTAAGTAGTGCATACTGCTTTAGTTTGTCTTGTTTCTTTGGGGGAAATAGGTTCACAGCTCACAAGAAACTAAATACTAGTTGGTTAGGAGGACGTCGCGAGATAAGAAACCATTACCAACCAAGTTATTATTGGGAAAGATATGAACCAAGACAACAATATCAAAACCAACAACAAAGAAATCCCAACTACCTAGAAAAAAATTATGATCCCAATTTTAAAAGAACATGGGAACAAAGACAAGACCAAATACAACAAAACCCACAACAAAATTACCAACGATATACACCAAACTATAACCGAGACAATAACGAGAGACACAACCAATCATGGGAACAACATGAACAAAGACAGTACTTCAACAAACCACAGCAAGAAATTATTCAAAACGAACAACAAAGAGAGAACCTAACTGTCTCTATGAGAACAGCTAGTAATCGCGTTCACTATACAGAAAACGATGAGGACTTAGAGATCAAACAATTAAAAGAACAAATTAATTAGATATCCCAAAAATTTGAACATTTTTTAGACTTCGGTCGCAATGACAAAGAACCAACCCCCCGACCAGAATATGCACTAAATCATACTGATTCCTTACCCAAACTTAAGGATAAAACAGAAAAACACTAACGAAGTAGCCGAAATAAAATGTCATAATGATGAAATAATAATAAACGGTATTAAATTAAAAGAAAAAAAAGACCACAAATACTCGGAAAATAAAACAACAACAGAAAAAGTAAAAAACAAATACACTCAAAATAAGGAAGAGGAAACTAACTATAGTAATGATGGCATGGGCATTGAAGAAATAGAATCACTCCCAGTAAAAGATAGTCCAGAATATGACACAATAACTATAGATTTAGAGCAACTTATTCCCCAACAAACAGACGAACAGATAATACAAGACGACTTATGTTCTAATGAAGCGACTGCTTATTCCCAACGCTCTTCTAATAAGCAAATTTGTGTAGTAAATGACGACAAAATAGTAAATATAGAAAAACACCAAATAATCATAAAAAAAGAAAAAAAAGGACTATTAACTTTTCAAAACCGTTTGGAATAACTAGTCAAAATAACCAACAAAATAGATCAATAAAAGAACAATATGTTCAAAAACATCATGATGATAAAAGCCTAATAAATGACTCAGTAAAGACAAAAATAATAAAAGATAAGACTGATCGAATAGAAAAACTAAACCAAAATCGGAAAGACATCCCGACAATTTATAATGAACAATTAATGATAAAAACTACTACTCATGGAAAGCATGATAATTCTTATAATCCAGTAGTAAAATATAGAGATAAAAATTAAATCGAAAATATGTTTCACATAGCAATAAAGACACTTGCACTGATTCGGACAATTCTATGGACTGCAAAAACTTCTCTGAAAGTAACTGAGCTGACTAACATTAACGGAATGGTACACTACACATTAAACAATGTAAAAGTAATTGAAAAATACTTCAAAACATACCACTTTTAAAACATATGCCTATTATAGTCAGAACTAACCAATATACAAAAAACATACTGTACTCTATAATAACTTAACAAACCTACCCTCTGATAGTAGATATGATACATGAAACCAAGTATAAAATTGACCTACTGAGAAATCATAATAGAAGACAAAGACGTGGATTGATAAATGGACTAGGAACGGCTATTAGCTGACTAACTGGTACTATGCACGCTACGGACAAACAACATTATGACAATGTCATAAGTAAAGTAGAACGTAACAACTTTAATACCGAACATAATATTGAACAGATAGTAAACACGAATAAACAAATTATAGAGACTTTTAAGACGGATATTAAATTAATAAATGAAAATATTAATAAGGGTAGAGGCAATATGATAAGCATTAGCAAAGAAGTAGCTTTTCAAGACATTTATATCACTTTAACCAACTTATATAACAAACTAAATTACTCAACGCTAAGACATTGTTATAATAACGACACTATTTTTCTTCCAGACACTGCTCTGATTAATGTATCTAATGTAGATTGTTATAAAGAAATTCCTCCCATTCATAATCACATTGTTGCTCATAAATATCACCAATTATATGATAACTCCTTTAAAATCCAAATCGGTAATATAACAACTATACCTCAATTAAATGTAACTCAAGTAGAATTAATATCTTTAATAACCAATGAAAATAATTATATGTATTCTATATTATCCATTATTATTGTAATCATTGTGACAATCTTATTTTTTATATGTCACAAATATTGTAAAGGCTGTTGTTCAAAAACTATCCCAATAGATATCCCCAGAGTTGTTTACCAAGCCTCCTCCACCAACATCCATCAAATCCTATTACCTGCCCAGGAGTTCAGGACCTAAGAAAGGGAAGAGTTTTATAATATTCGTTTTTAGCTGAAATGTGTACTTTAGTTGAGACATATGGTCTACCCTTCCTTTGTTTACAACCCTAACCCTTTGCTAACTGCTAGGGCCTTCAACAGAACACTTGTCCTTTAGCCTTAGCCAAAGGATGTCCTAGTGCTGTAATTCATTAATATTTGTATATATACCAGTGTTTTGATTGTTATTCATAATAAAGTTTTTTAAAATACTCTCCTTGAACAAGATTATTTAACTGTCACTGTGGGTATCCGGGGAACAGATGGGAATATAGGGAGATAATTTTTTTTTGTTTAAATATACTTGCTTTATACAACATAAACTGAATGAAATTCATTCATAAAAGTGTTTCCCTTACGTATTATAAGTTTAGCCTGATAATATACTGAGATAGTACCTCTATACCTATATTCAAGTACAACATATATTCCGCATTTTAAACATTATATTTCAAGTTAAGAGGAATATCGTTAATAATATTCAGTATCGTATAAGTGGTTAGCAGACAATAGTTTGTAATTTTAGTTGTATACATTAATTATTGCTCTGGCGAGGCTATTATTATACTATGTTATTTATACGAATTTAGTGTTTTTTATTACTAGTTATTGTTAGAGTTTGTTCATGTTTAGTTTTTTTAATAACCAGCCTTGCTTAGGGCTACTAGGTTATTTGTATAAAAGCCTGTTAATTCCTAGGTACAAAGTTGCTGTGTTGCGTGGGTGCAAGGTTGATAGGTTGTTTGATTGCTGTGTGCGGTCCCTTTCACTGGGACATAAGTGGCCCGCTAATATACATCAATGTAATATATGAGACAATTTCCCTCTGCCCTAGTCGAATATCCCTGCAACCTGATCCAACTTGTTAGCCTCTGCCCCGCCTTACTGAGAAACAGCTCCTGTCAATGCGCTCATTTATTCTGTAACAGCTTGTATTATACTAATTAATGTACAAGGAACAACCCTTAGAAACATATCAACTAAACATACGATTTATGTTTACTTAGTTTTATTGTATTATATATATATATATATATTGCAACATACCTCGTTTCCTATTATTCTTTTCTGGTCGTCGGTATATCCAATGATTCTTCATCTACAGTGCTTTTTCTTGAAACGGCCCCCACCGCTATGTTAATAGTGGAAATATTATTTATTCTTTAGTATAATTGTTCTTCAATATTTTACAATAACGAATCACTATGAACTTTCATTCAAGGCTAGGCGTGAACTAACCTTTCCCCTCTTATAGGGCACCTGGCTCACTCTCGTGTGAAATGGGAGAGGTCACGTGTTCGGTATTTTAATTTTGATTAAATTCAAATTCCGAATACGTAACCTCTCCTTTGGCCAATGAGAGTGACCCAAGTGGCGTTGAAGAGATAATGTTTAGTTTACGCCTAGTCTTGAGTGCGGGTCGTGCTCCCGTTGAAAGTGATCGGTAGTTTTGAAAAATTGGGAAGATTAAATTACATGTACACAGTAAGACGTCGATTATTCGTGTTTTTTTATCACCCCCGAAAAAAACACTTTTTTTGACTATGATGTAAATAACAAAAAAACGCCAATTTTCAATTCAAGGATATTGTTATTTTTAAAAAGTACATACGTATAAAAAAAATAAATACATATGTAACTTAATTAAAATATTTGTAGCCTGTTTTTGTTTTTACTTTCATATTTGATTGGGCTTCATATTATGATCCTCAACTGCTTGAGCTAATTACTTTATACTACCCAAAGCACCCTATACCTCATATTTCAAATACTTATATGGAACGTGTTGCCAATATGTGTTTGACAACACTGTTTTTAAGTTTCCACTCTTGATGGTTTTAATACTATTCATAGTATGGGAGGCATCAAATGCTTTCCTCCAATGAGTAAGCTGGATCCAAATAGTTGTGGATGTAAACAAGCTGAACCCTATCGCTTGTGATATATTCACACCAAGTCTACCTGATGTATTATGGATGACCCTTATCACCGCATAAAAAACAAAAGGTATTCCAGAATGGAACGGTTTCATGCATCTTTTTCATGAATACTGAAAAAATTGCTATGAAATTTCTGCCATTCATTAATGCACCACCTATTAGCATAAGGGTGATAAGTGGGACAACACCCGCCCTCACAGAGCTCTGGAAGCTGGTGAAACGTTGGGATCTTCACTTCCTTTGAGCGAGGGACCGGGTGTCTGGCAGAGACTAAATCAGGACAAATCCATTTGCTTTTTGGGTTCTCCCATAACCATCGGTACGCTGAATTTCAGACATTTTCTTTTCCCGGTAGTCCACTGTAGTGAAGCCGTTATAAATAACTGTAAGTTTGGTTAGCTGTTTTAAATAACAGTGTGTTACGACACCTGGCATGTGTTCAGAAGGTTTCAGTTTTTGAGTGTATACGTACTGTTTGCAATATCTATGTCTCATGTATTGTGTAAATAAATTGTGTCACGTTATACAATTACATATGAAAATGTGTCTCATTATTCGGCCCCTTGTCACAACAAGTTGGTGACGAGGATAAAAGTACAAAACATTGGGAAAATTCAATGCCGCTAACAATAATATAACCGCAAAAAGGTATTTTATTTTTTTACTAACCGTTATATGCCTGATTTAAACAAGCAAATCAAGTCACAATGAATTCAGAACAATTCGAGAAGTTGATGTTAGTCTTGTCATCTGCTCTGGGAAGTCAAAAAACCACACCAGCATTACCACTGACACCATTTGAAAACTATGACCCCAAAACTGAACAGTTTTCGTCATATATGGAGCGTTTTGACAACTATTGTGATCTCAAAAACGTCACTGATGATACAAAAAAGCTTCAACTTTTGCGTTTATCAATTGGAAAAGAACATTATAACAACTTAGCCGCTTTTCTGGGGCCAGATGATCCTATCAAGGAAATCGACTTCATAACCTTGAAGTGCCGTTTTGAAAAAATTCTGGCTCCATCAGTCTCAACCGTTGTCTCACAGCACTACTTCCTCAGCATCATTCAACAGCCACATCAATCAATTTCGGATTTCGTCGCATCCCTGAAGGGAAAGTTGAAGGACTGTGATTTTTACACAACCTGTCCCAGTGCAACCTGTAAAAAGAGGTTCTATAGCTCAAATATTCCTCCGTGCTCAGTTCATCAGTGGCCTGAAGGACAATTGGATACGCGAACAGATCCTTCAAGACACAACTCTCAAGGATTTCGATGGATTCGTAACGAAGGCCACAGCACTGGAAGCATCTCGATTTGAGTCGGTTCAATTGAATAAGCTACCTGAGAAGCCGCCGGATTAAGTTACAGACGCAAAGAAGATTGATCGTCAGTTATGGAAGCAGCTGACACATGCACACCGACAGTCAACACACAGCTGACACCTGCACATCGCCTAAGTCAGCATAAATATCAGCACTCCTTAATCTAATCTGTCCTTATATAATTCTCCTTTTCCTCTCACCAGCTCTCATTCATCTCGTTACTGTACCCCTGACGTATTACTCTGTCATTATTATCATATAAGTTGTATTGTTTGTCTAGTTAATAAACCACTTTTTAAAAAGGCCCCTTTGGTTATCAATTATTTAACTGGCGCCCGAACAGGGACCTTGGCAGTGTTTATATAACTTCAGAAGAATCTCCCCATTCAGCGATCCCGCGTTTGGCTAGGCTAGACCTGAGAACTTATCGATTCTTTCCATGAGAAGGCCGACGAAATATTGAACAGGACTTCAGGACTGATCGAGCACTGGTATATTTTAATATACATTCACCGAGGCTCTAAGAACCACAAAATCTGTTATCTAGCGACCAGAGGAAGCCGATAGAAGGCAACATTATCTAGAAGAAGACATCACTTGTATTGGTAAATATATTTTATTGTACACATTTACATGCCCATTACTGACAGACTTAATATAAACCGTAACTTAGAAGAAACCGTAAACATGACTTCTAATGATTTCAAAATTTCTACTACAGACCTTAAACTAATCCCAGAATTTGACGGAAATCCCAGCCATCTAGTGCGATTTATTAATAAAATAAATTTTGTAGCGAATAACGTCTGCACAACTGACAATCCACATCACGAATATAACGCAAAACAATTGATAGGACATGCAACAAACAAATTAGTAGGACATGCCGAATATTGCGGAAGACGTAACTATAACTCTTTACTAGAATTGATCCAAGAACTCAAACTTAACTTTCGTGACGACAAAACAATACCCCAATCCATAGCAGAAATATATCAAACTAAACCCGTAAGAAACGAACATCCCACAAGCTATGTAGAAAGACTGATATTATTACGAGACGACCTTGAAGATAGATTATATACGGACGACACAAAAACAGACTTACAAAAACACACAGAAATAAACGTATTTGATGAACAAATAGTTGACCATTGCCAAAGACAACTTGAAACTTCAGTTGACAATTTCCTCCAACACCTACGAATTAAAAATATGAGGGATTTGAAAAAGGCATTAAAAACCACAGCAGTACGAGTAGTCGAAAGAGCATACGGTAACAAACTAACACACAACGAATCCACACAAAGACGCAGTCAAAACTAACCGCCCTCCACTAGCAATTATAAAGGGAGGAATTACGACCCACATTATCACGAGAAAAAACGTGAATTTTATGACAATAATAGACAACAATCCCAACAACCAAGACAGTACAATCAAGAACAACCACGTTTTAACAATAACTACCCCCGAGACGAAAACGAAAGACATAATCAATCATGGAAACCCCATGAACAAAGACAATACTTTAACAAACCAAACCCCAGACCGGAACAAAGAGAAAATCAGACCGTATCAATGCGCACAGTCAGCAATCGCGTACACCACACGGAAAACGACAAAGACCAACAAATAAATGAATTACAAGACAGATTACAACAATTAGAATCTCGTTATGAGGATTTTTTAGACGTAGGTCCCAACAACAACGAACCTCCAGACCCGAATACCAATTAAATTATACGGACAGTCTCCCAAAAATAAAAGACAGAAAAGGCAAGACATGGCTAATCGACACTGGAGCTTCTAAAAATTATATCAATCCCCATTCCTTACCCGAGGGAACAAAAATTAATTCGGAAGACTTTGTAATGAAAACTCCTACAGGCAGAGCCGAAGGCACTCAAAGCGCCATAATCGATCTCTATCCCCTGTTAGGAATTCAAGCAAAGGTAAAAATGCTAATATACCCCTTTAGCAATCGTTTCGATATTCTTTTAGGATACGAAACGATGAAAGAACTGAAAACAGAAATAAAATGTCACAATGACGAAATAGTAATAAACGGAACCAAACATAACCTGGAAAATGAAATTTACTATATAAATGACTTACAGACAATAAAACAACTAATTAGGACAGACCACATTGATAACAAGCTTTCGGACGAACTTGTGGTACTGATTGGTAAATATGGTGAAATAATAAAAACAAATGAAGAAAAATTACGCGCGACAAATTTAATTAAACATAAAATAAACACAAAAAACGAAAACCCTTGCTACACTAGGAACTATCGGTACCCCGTGCAATTCAAAAAGCAAATAAACGAAGAAGTCGCAAATTTATTAAAAAATAACATTATTAGAAAAAGTAATTCCCCATACAACTCACCAGTATGGATAGTCCCAAAAAAAATGGATGCCTCAGGCATAAAAAAGGTTCGAATGGTAATAGACTACCGAAAACTGAACGAAATGACGACTAATGACAAATACCCACTACCCAACATTGAAGACTTACTAAACAGACTACAAAAAACAAAAATATTCTCAACAATAGACCTTGCATCAGGATTCCATCAAATCGAAATGGATCCAGATTCAATACCAAAAACCGCATTTAGTACAGAAGACGGACACTTTGAATTCTTACGAATGCCCTACGGACTTTGTAACGCACCACCCACATTCCAACGAGCCATGAACATGATGATAGCGAACGTCCCTAACGCTATGATATACATTGACGACATAATCATTTACTCAAACACAATACAAGAACACCTAGAACATCTCGAAAACGTATTCCAAAAGTTAAAAGAACATGCACTTTCTATCCAACTAGACAAGACAGAATTTTTTAAAAATGAAATCCCCTTCTTAGGATATATTGTCACTCCCGACGGACTAAAAACTAACCACAAAAAAATAGAAGCAATCACAAAATTACCATACCCAAACAACGAAAAAACGACTAGACAATTTCTCGGAATGACCGGATACTACCGAAAATTCATAAAAGACTATGCGAAAATAACGAAACCAATATCGAAATCACTACAGACTAAAACATACGAGACAGAAGAAATAAAAAAGGCTTGTGACATACTAAAAACCCTTATGACAAATTCACCAATATTAGCATACCCGGACTGGAATAAGACATTTTACTTAACGACAGACGCAAGTGATAAAGCCATCGGCTCGGTGCTATCGCAAAAAGATAACGACGGAATAGAACACCCTGTAGCGTTCGCCTCACGAGTGCTACAGCCTCCCGAGATAAATTATTCAACAATTGAAAAAGAACTTTTAGCAATTGTTTGGTCTACACACCATTTCAAACCATACTTGTACGGTACTAAATTCCAATTACTAACTGACCACAAACCATTAAAATGGATCTATACAATGAAAAACGGAAACACCAGAATCATGAAATGGATCTGGAAATTACAGGACTTTGGATTTGACATAAACCACATTAATGGAAAAACAAATTACGTAGCGGACTTACTGTCACGACAAAACGAGAACTTAGAACAAAACACAAATACTAACCATATAGACGGAGATTTTGACGAATTTCTAAACGAACTAGCAATACTCCCGTTAGACGAGAACCCAGACTATGACACACTTATAGAAGAATTAGAAAACATGACTCAAACAGAACAAATAAATGACGCAATTAGTACATGTGGAGCAACTGTTCACTCCCAACAATCATCCAACGAACAAATTTGGATAGTAGACAATGACAAGAATATTAACATAGAGAAACATCAGATAATAATAAAAAAGGGAATAAAAGAAATAAACTTTACTAAACCATTTAACAAAAATAGACATGAAATTAAATTTGACAACTTAGACGACTTAGAATCACTAATCGAACAATTTATTAGACCCAAAATTACTTATGGAATTTACTGTGAACCAGATATCCCATTACTCCAACCATGGTACGATAAAACATTTAAAGACATTTCTAGACTAATACAAGAATCATACCCAACAGTTAAACTAAAAAGATACAAAAACTATGTAACCGATATCTTAGACAAAGAAGGACAAATTGAAATAATTAATGACTATCACACCGGAAAAACATCCCACAGAGGCACAATCGAAACATACGACAAACTTAGAAAATTATACTACTTCCCATTAATGAAAGAAACAATAAATGATTTTATTAACAATTGTAAGACATGTAAGAAAACTAAATACGAACGCAACCCTATAAAAACAAAGTACATGATAACACCAACACCAAATAGACCGTTCGAAGAATTAATGATAGACACATTACATTTTGACAGAAAATACATAGTAATTATAATTGACACATTCTCGAAAAGACTATTTACACACATGATACCAGCGGTAACTGGAATTAACATATGCGAAGCCATTAAACTTTACTTAACACTATATCCAACACCCGTATCGATAAAAATGGACAACGGCAAAGAATACAAAAATAATTTAGTACTCAACTTCTTACAAACTAACGAAATCGAACCAATTTACGTAACCCCAGGAAATCCTAATTCATTAGGAACACTAAACAGAGCACACAGTACACTCATCGAAATATTACGAACACTTAACGACAAAGAACTAACAAACACATCATTAAATAACAGACTAATGCTAGCAACAATAGCATACAACAATACCTTAAACTCTAAACTAAACATGACACCGGACGAAATAACATTTGGAATAACAAGAAGACCTAACAAACAAATAGAAATAAAAGAACAATACGTACAAAAATACCATGACGAAAAGAACATAATACATGAACTAATACGGAATAAAATCGTAAAAGAAAAAGAAAATAGAACAGAGTTATTAAATACAAATCGCGAAGACCCACCTGAAATAAATGACGAACAATTATATATAAAAACAACTCACCATCGTAAATACAATAACCCTTATAGACCTGTACTGTTATATAAAGACAGAAAAGAAATAAACAAAACACATATAAATAAAATCAAACGACCACGAAAACAACACCTTAAGACAAACATTACTGTTTCAGAAGGAGAAAATGAATCTGATTCAGACGACAGTAATCAAGACATTTCTATGGACATTGACATCCAGTATAACAGTGACTGACATAAGTAACAATCCCGGAGTCCTACATTATACAATCAATAACGCAAACATAATTGAAGAATATTATCGAACATACCATTTCTATAACATTAGTCTACTTGACAGAGAACTAACTAACATACAAAATAATATACCACTGTACCGCAATCTACCAACATACCCTATAATAAAAGACCTCATACTTCAAACAAAAAGTAAATTGAACTTATAAAATCGCACAATAAAAGAATAAAAAGAGGATTAATAAACGGACTAGGAACAGCCATCAGCTGGCTTACTGGTACAATGACAGCAGACGACAAACAACACTATGACGAAATAATTAACGAAGTAGAAAGAAATAACTATAACATCGAACATAATATAGAACAAAACATTAACCTTAACAAACAAATAATAAACGACTTCCAGAAAGACATAAAAATTATCAATAACAATTTTAAGACATAAAAGAATGACATATTTAAAATCAACAAAGAAATTGCATTTTATGACCTATACATAATCTTGATGCATTTATACAACACAATTGACGAACTAACCCTAACACTTGAACAATGCAAACTTGGCATTACACATTCATCGCTAATGGCACAAATACTGAAAGACGTACACCAAAATGTTACTCTAGTTTCTAGAAACCCAGAAATCTTATGGTTAATGAGCAGAATTCATTGCACCACTCGCAATGATGCACTCCATATCTTTGTAGACCTTCCAAAGGCAAATCTAAATGTAACAACCTATTTGCTCATACCAGCACCTGTAAAATCTGTAAAATATTATATAACATTAGATATAGTAAATACCATTATTATTAAGAAATCTAATTATTATTATTATTATTATTTGTTCCGGCATTTGTGCACCGCGGCCTCAGTGAGACCTATTGTGCGCCGTCCATATCCCTGTCCTATATATGTGACAGGCCCACGGCCTTTGCAAATCTGAGGATACTGAGTGGATCGATCAGTTCACATAGTTTGGGGTCTACAATGCGATCACTACCAAAGTGAAGGTATCGCCTTCTAGCTAGGTTATCACAGTCACATATTATATGACGTGCCGTTTCTCCCTCTTTCTTGCAGAATCTGCAGATTGGTGATCCCACTATCCCCAAATTAAAGAGGTGTTTGTTTAACCGACAGTGACCTGTATAGAGTCCTGTCACACTTTTGAGTGTCCACCTGTCCATTGATAGAAGTACTGAGCTTCTTTTCTTACAGGGTCCATCAAGAAACAGTTTCGAGTGTTCCTGTTTCTTAGTTTCTCTCCAAGAGAGTCTTGCCCTGTCCTCTAAAGCTAATTTTATACGCCTTTTAGCGTAGCTGAGGCTGATACCACATATGGGTTCAGGTGCAAGAGGTGTCTGTTCTGAGCCCACCCTTGCAAGGCCATCTGCCTTTTCATTGCCTGTGTGTCCTGGCACCCAGTCGATTCTAATATTATTGGCTAGCGAGAGTGTGTTTAGGTTGTTTTTACACTCCTCAACCAAATAAGATCTGGTCGTATAGCTTCTCAGGGCGCCAATGGCTGCCTGGCTATCCGTGAAAATTGTGATCAGTCTGTTTCTTACACCCTCCCCAATTAAGGTTTGGGTACAGACATTGATCGCCATCACTTCGGCCTGAAAGACCGAGGTGTGTCTACCTAAAGGAATAGAAATCCCAGATTCTGGTTTATCTTTCCTCCATATGCCGGCCCCTGATCCGTTTTCTGTTAGTGAGCCGTCTGTATAGCAATTAATCCCATTACACAGTTTATGTGGTTTGGTCTTTGTGTTTACCGCACAGTATAAGATGTCTGTGTGTTTCTTAACTTGTAGGTCAGAGTGCATTGACAGCACCTCGTCCTCATCAATTCTTCTGAACAAGTTCCCATGCCCCATGTGAGTCATGACTTTGGATCTTGTTCCTGATTTCGCAAGTCTGTAAGCCACGTTCAAGGCTTGCGCTTCTACTTCTATGTGCAGTGGATTCAAGTTCAATAAGACTTCCATTGCAGCAGTAGGAGTTGTACTCAGGGCACCAGTAATCATGAGACATGAAAGCCTCTGTAATTTGCCAAGCAAAGTTCTATTTTTACTAATGCTACCTCTGTGCCACCACACCATAGAGGCATAGAGCACCATTGGTCTCACTGCTGCGGCATATAGCCAGAACAACATTCTGGGTTGTAGTCCCCAGGTCCTACCCACAGCCCTTTTGCATGCATAGAGGCATCGAAGTGCCTTCATAGTAGTATTCCTGATGTGTTTAGACCAGTCCAATTTACTATCCAGAGTAACCCCTAGATGCTTTACCTCACTACAAATGCTTACATGTGTCCCCCCTATATAGGGTGGTCTAACTATAGCATTTCTTTTGTTAGTGAAGATACAGAGATTTATCTTCTGGGGATTGATTCCTAAACCATTCTTTTCACACCAATCCCTCAAAAGATCCATCGATGCGGAAAGCAACTCAGAAATGGTTTCTGAGAACTTGCCCCCTATGAGCACAGCAATGTCATCAGCATATCCCTGTGCGTAGAACCCTGCAGAGTTTAGGTTTGTTAACAATGAGTCAACGACCAAACACCACAGTAATGGAGATAACACCCCTCCCTGTGGACATCCTCCCACTGGCTTCATCCACAGTTTGGTTTGTCCCAATTGTGATTGTAAAATCCTATTCTCTAGCATGGTGTTTATCCAGCTAGAGGCTAAGGAACTAATCCCCTTTCTTTCTAAGGCCGATGCCATAGTGTTATAGGGTGTGCAATCAAAGGCACCTTCTATATCAACAAATATGCCTACCATTATTTCTTTATGATCTAGGGATCTCTCAATCCTGGAAACCAGGTGGTGGAGAGCAATTTCACAGGATTTTCCTGCCTGGTATGCGAATTGAGCGCTATGGAGCGGTCGTTCTACCAGTATTCCATCTCTAATATGTCTGTCTATGACCTTTTCCAAGGTCTTCATTAAAAATGAAGTCAGACATATTGGTCTGTAAGACTTGGGTTCGTCATAGGACTCTTTCCCAGGTTTTGGTATGTAACACACTTTTGCCATCCACCAGCTTACTAGAATATAGCTCAGTGCCAAGCTTCCCCTTAACAAGGTAAGTATAAGGGGCCTAATTACTGGTAGGCCTTTTTGTAGCAAGGCTGGGAATATCCCATCAATACCAGGTGATTTGAAGGGAGCAAAAGAATTAATTGCCCACTCCACTCTTGCAGAATTGATAATTTTATTTGCTTCTGCCCAGTTACCCTTGCAACTAGTGTGTTCACAGTTGGTAGGATCATTATTAATCGTATCCATCAGTCCGCAGCCAGGAAAATGCGCGCGCGCCAGGGCACGGAGGGTTCCCTCCTCAGAATCCGTATAGCCCCCTCCCACCCTGACGGAGCCCAATACTCCCCTGTCAGACTGCTTGGATAAGATCCTATTTACTCTAAACATGGAAGTTGTATCGTTTATTTCGCTACAAAATTTCTTCCACGCCCTTCTATTAGCCTTTCTGACTTCTTTGTTATAATCAGTGAGTGCACGTTTATAAGTGTCCCATCTGCCTGATCTTTTGGCCGCGTTAAAGAGTTTACGTGTAAGAGCTCTTAACTTGCCAAGTTCATTGTTCCACCAGGGACAGTTCCTGTTGGATCTAACATTACATACAGTGTTATTACCAGTGTATGACTTAATTATTGCCTCAGTCAATGTTGAGTTTAAATGTTCCAAATGCCAGTTGCTACTCACCACTCTAGGACAGCATTTGACCTCCTCCTCAAGCTGTGTATAGTAGGTTTCCCAGTTTGTAAGTTTGGGATTCCTATACACGGCTTCGGACGTGATGTTACCACTTAGATCAAATCTAATGTATCTATGATCTGAGCATGACTCTTCTTCAGAGACATGCCAGCCTTTAACCCTTAGGCTTATAGTGCGTGTGCTAAGGGTTATGTCAATGACCTCAGATCTGATTCTATTGTTAAAAGTGGCAATATTGCCTCTGTTTAGAATGTCTAGGTCATTACTAGTTATGTACTCTACTAAACACTCACCTCTCTGGTTGTTGTTCTTGCTCCCCCAGAGCTGATGGTGAGCGTTCGCGTCAAGCGATGCTATAAGCTCGCCCCTTAAGCCAGTCCCTTCCGTTAGCTTACTAAGTGCCTCGGTCGGGACTCCTTCTTCATATGGGAGGTAGACCGATGCAATCGTCAACCTCCCACCTTGATTTCCTTCGTTGAGGGCCATTTGAGCTGCTGCTAAATCTCTAGAACAATATTGCCATAGAGGCAGCATTTTAAGACTGCTCTTATGCAGGATACAGGCTCTGGCACGCGCGGGTACAGAAATAATCTCATACCCACGCATCGCCAGCCCCCCCCCCCATCCTGCCCTTATACAGGTAAGGTTCTTGTATTAGAATAATATCAATATCCTTACCTCTCACATACTGCTGCAGAACACCACATGCTGCAATACAGTGGTGCAGATTAATTTGCAGCAGCCTCACCACCATGATCAGTGCCCGCCGGCCCCCGGAGGGCCACCCCGAGGCGGACGCCGGGAGACAGCGCCAAACCCAGGCCTCCCCATCACAGAGGGCCCAGACCCAGCGCGCCCCCGAGCCCCCGCCACGGGGCCACCCCCCGCAGCCGCCATATTCATCGCCTTGGGGCCATCCTTTGGAGTTGGCAAATTCGTCGTAGCGATCCCCTTCAACTCCTCCACCTCAGGATCGCTCCTTGCCTCCTCCACCTTATCAGCCGCCTTCCTCTCCTGTACTACTTTTAGCGGCTTCTTCTTATCCAATACCCTGAGAGCGACCTTAGTGAACCCATAGTTCAGCTTAAGCTTCCGCTTCTCAAGGTATTCCATGCTATTCTCTGGGGCAGACAGGATCGCAAAGAAGCCATGCTTCTCCACCTTGGTGCCCAGGAGTCTCCATAATCCGATATCAGGTACCCTAGAGTTTTGGGTCCTGATCCTCTTCATGAAATGTCCTTCCAGAGGTATTTCTCCTGTAATGAAGGTTCCTACCTTCACGGTTTTATGAAGCTCCTCCACCTTTCCTACGTGGAGCTCCAGATCCCCACTCATGTTAAAATTGGGTACTATAATCGACAACCAGTCCTTGGTCTCCTGGTTGTCGCAGATTATGACACAGGCTCCCACATGTGGGTAAATTCCGCTGAATTCAGCCTGTGTCCCTTTCTCTTCTTCCAGCTGATCGACAAATTTCATCAGCTGGCCCTTCATTTCCTCACAATTCTCCTTCGTCAGCTGAGTGGACGGATATCCACTAGGGATAATCGCCACCCTGCTTCCTCCGGCAGCAATCGCGTAGGATGCAATACTAGCATCCCCACCCCTATGCCTCTTTGCCATAGGCGCAGAGGTACCGGGTGAGGACCTAATCCTTTTCTCTGGAGCGCACCCAGACCCTGCCGTATTCCCGGACCCCGAAGGTCCTGGAAGTCCGGCCGGATCCTCAGGTGGCCCTCCAGCCAACGTTGCCCTCCTCCACTTCTTCCTCTGGGCTCCAGAGAACTTGTGCTTGGAGGTCTCGCCTACATCCTTGGATGCAGCGTCCCTACCAGGCGCCAAGCTCTCTTGCTCCATTACCAATTCGCTTACCTCCTCTACAAGCGTCGCAAGCGAGCTCATAGAGGCTTCGTCGTCCACTACCTCAGCGCCAAGGTCCATTGAAGGCCCCTGGGCTGAGTCCTCTCCGCTGATCAAGCTGACCAGCTCCTCCATATCTTCATTGTTATTTGTGTTAGTATTCATTTTGTTCCCACGAATGCGGGGGAAGTTACTCTGCAGGTACTGCCCCCTCTCCCTGCAGAGGGCATTTAATACAATGGGGTGCGCCTGGTGCCCCAAGGGGGTCGATTAGAGACAGTGCATTTTTATACACCCCCTGCCATTCGGCCACAGCTCGAGCTCCTCTACACATGGCTTGGGTGTTTAGGAGATGGAATCCATGTGGAGATCCCGCCTCTGTCGTCCGCGAGTCCATCGGACTCCCCAGGGGGTACCACTTGGAGGTGACAGTAGGCGTTGGTAGGGATAGGTCAGACTGGGAGTTCACAAGCAGTGAGTAGGGCACTATTGCTTGATTCCTCCGCTAAGAGTAAAGGAGACCCCCGCACCTGTCTCCCTCTCTAGTCTTTCCATTACCCTACCCATTTACCCCCCAAGAAATCTAATACTTTATATACTTCAAACTGTACTATACTAGATGATAAATATTATTGTACTAATCTATTTCCCTTAAATAATACTTGTATAACTAACCTTATTAAATTAGGAACAACCCATACATGTAATTATAAACCAATAAATACTAACACTAAATATATAGAAAACATAGATAGCTTTATAACAATTAACCTCCCCAAAATAGAAAATTGTATAAATAATGATATCATATACTTACCACCTATAAGCTTAGTCCAATTAACCCAAGATGAATGTTATAGAGAACTCCCAAAAATATCGAATCATTTAGTAGATTCAACCATGAACAAATTATATAAAACAAATAACGTAATCACAGCATCAAACATTAGTGAATTACAAAATTTAAATATAACAAACATAAATATCAAACCACTTACATTTAACAATTCTAATATGTATATATATTATAAGCTCAGTTGCAGGAACTGCCAGCATCACCCTTATCTTATATTGCCTAAGGCAGAGATATACTTCCAGCTCGCCACAAAACATGATACCAACAGTTGTATACCAACCCGGACAACAAGAGCCTATCAACATATTGGCAACAAGGGTTTATCACACAAATAACAGCCCTCATGCACCTGCAGCCATCAACTTAATTTCTTGATGGAACAAGAAACCTAAAGACGGAAGGAGTTATGGAAGCAGCTGACACATGCACACCGACAGTCAACACACAGCTGACACCTGCACATCGCCTAAGTCAGCATAAATATCAGCACTCCTTAATCTAATCTGTCCTTAATATAATTCTCCTTTTCCTCTCACCAGCTCTCATTCATCTCGTTACTGTACCCCTGACGTATTACTCTGTCATTATTATCATATAAGTTGTATTGTTTGTCTAGTTAATAAACCACTTTTTAAAAAGGCCCCTTTGGTTATCAATTATTCAACTGTCGTCAAGAACGAAATCGTCCCAGCCGCCAGCGTTCTGGGTCTCAAGACAATCGTCGTCGGTCCAGCTCTCATCCGCGTCATCGTTCTCAGTCCCGCAGCACCAGAAGCCGTGTGGATTATCGAGCATTAGGTCTCGATGGCGTTTGTCTCAACTGTGGTCGCTCAAACCATAAATCACGTGATTGCAGAACAGAGCGTAAATCCATGAAGTGCCACTCTTGTGGAAAAATCGGTCATGTCACGAAAGTTTGTATCACCACTCTGCTCCGTAAATCGAAGACCAAGAAGCTGTCAACTGAATACCTTCAAGAAGAAGAGGATCATCACCCCAACAACGAATATGGTATCGTTCGGATTGAAACCGTCGAGGATCTGTATGAGGTTTGACCAGACACCGATAAATACATCGTCACAGTCACTCTTAACAACAAACCGCAATCGTTTGAAGTGGATTCAGGTGCACGTTTCTCCTTGATCTCAGAAACTGCTTTCAAGAAACTTGAACTCAACGTACCGCTGCAAGCGACTCCAGTCTCTTTCAGCTCGTACTCAGATCACCTCATCAAGCCTAAGGGTAAAGTTACCGTCTCAGTCGCATACAAAGAGAATTCAATGGAAGCCGATTTATTCATAGTCCCAGCAGGACATGACGCTTTACTTGGACGCATGTGGATTCGTAGTCTCGGGCCAGCCTCAATGAGATTAATAGCCAAAAAAACTCAGCTCTCCGTCCAGTTGATGTCAACGCAGTCAATCCGATCAAAGACATCTTCAGGAAATACGAAGACATTTCGAAGAAAGGATTGGGTGTGTTCCAAACGTTGAAGTTAAGCTTCAACTTAGAGAAGGGGTGAAACCAGTTTTCGTCCGTGAACGGGATGTTCCGTTTGCAATGTGAGAGCGAGTTGAGAGAGAGTTAGCCACGCTAGAGTCTCAAGGAGTCATTAGTCCCGTTGCATCAAGCGATCGGGGATCGCCACTCGTTGTTATAGCTAAGCCTGATAGTGGTGTAAGGCTATGTGTGGATTATAAGTGTGGGGTGAACTCCAGACTCGTTGCCTCAAATCACCCTATCCGCAGAATAGATGAGGTTCTACATAGTCTCAGAGATTCTAAGTATTTTTGTAAATTGGACTTACACAAGGCATATTTGCATTTGCGGGTCGATGAAGAAGGGAGCAAGATACAAACGATTTCAACGCATTAGGGTACGTTCAAAATGAATCGCCTCAGTTTCGGAATTAAGACCGCTCCAGCAGAATTCAACCGGATCCTAAGTCAATTGCTGAACGGCCTACCAAAGGTCGAGGCATACTTCGATGACATCATCTGTCATGGCTCAGATCTCGAAGAATGCTCCAGAACTCTCATTGCATGTTTGGAAACACTTAAAGAATATGATCTCCATCTCAATCGTGCTAAATGCTCATTCTTCAAGGAAAGCATAAATTACCTCGGTCATGTAGTGTCACACAATCAAATTCAGAAGTGTCCAGCTAAGGTTCAAGCAGTTTCTCGGATGCCGCGACCAAAGAATGTGGATGAATTGAAGAGATTCCTTGGTTTAATCACGTATTATTCCAAATTCATCCCAGATTTTTCTTCGAAGTCATACCCGCTACGCTGCTTACTCAGGAAGGGTGAACGATTCTTTTGGTCTGCAGCTGCTGAGGCCTCCTTCCGGAATCTCAAGACAGAGTTGTACTCAGACAAAGTGCTCATTCCGTTTGACCCTTCAAAACAGGTTATTCTCACAACTGATGCCTCGCCAACCGGGATAGCCGCAGTACTTAGTCATGAAATTGATGGTCACGAGCGTCCAATCACCTACGCCTCACGAGCTCTGACGCAGGCTGAGTCAAACTACAGCCAGCTCGACCGAGAAGCCCTGGCTATCGTATATGCCGCAACTTCTTTAACTACCTACTCGGCAAACGTTTCGTTCTCGTCACAGACAATGAGCCGCTTTCGAGGATTTTTCATCCAGACCGGACACTGCCGCAGATGACCTCTTCGCGTTTACTGAGGTATGCCTCTTTTCTCAGTGGGCTCGACTACACCGTTCGATATAAGAAAGGGAAAGAGGACGAGAATGTCGATGTCTGTCCCGGGCACCAGTCTCTACAGCTAGTGAGCCACAATCAATGTCGATTGATCAGGAAGTCAACGTGCTGTATGCTGAAAAACTGCTCCAGATCTCCAGTATGGATATCACTGCAGACACAGTAGCCAAGGAAACTGGGAAAGACCCAAAGCTGCAAGCATTACTGCAGGAGCTCAAGACCAGCCGCAAGGATAGCTCGTACACTGTCTCTGGGAACATGTTATTCCGTTCCGATCGAGCAGTAATCCCAAAGTCTCTCCAAGTGCCAATTCTCTAAGAGCTTCATGCATCGCATTTGGGAATAACTAAGATGAAGCAACTCGCCAGGAGATACGTTTACCTGGAAGGATTAGACAAGGACATAGAACGTCTTGTAAAGAGCTGTGAATTCTGTGCCAAAGTCCGTCACAGTCCGCAGAAAGCGCCAATTCATCACTGGGATCAGCCTGATGAGAATTGGGAGAGAGTGCACATTGACTATGCGGGGCCTTGCGATGGCCATTTCTTTTTTTTTGATGTTTGTGGACGCAAAGTCAAAGTGGGCAGAAGTTCGCATGATCCGCGATGCTCCGTCCTCGTTTTCAACAACAACTCTGCTTGAAGTCATATTTTCGGTACATGGTTACCCCTCGGTGAGGGTTTCAGACAACGCCGTCATCTTCAAAAGTGAAGAGTTCCAGCTGTATTGCAAAGAGCGTGGAATATTTCAAAAGTTCAGCGCGCCAAATCATCCAGCCACGAATGGTATAGCAGAACGCAGCATCCAGACATTGAAAAGAAGGCTCAAGGCTGCTGCTGATGATCCTGCTCCGCTGTGTTCTAAGCTGTGGAACATAATGTTCCGCTACAGGGCAACACCCCTAGCATCAGGTCTATCTCCTTTGGAACTGTACCTAAAGAGAAGCATCCGTACTCGTCTCGATGCTCTGATACCAAACAACAACACCTCCTTCACCACATGTGAGTAGTCCAGGTACACAGCGCGACTTGCCTAATCCATGCCATCCGTCTGTGCCTCCATCGCCTAGGCCTACCAGGAGCCGGAAAAAGCCGAAGTATCTCGAGGACTATGTCTCCAACGTGTGTTTGTGGACCTGTCCATAAATAAGTGGGGGAGATTGTAGTGAAGCCGTTATAAATAACTATAAGTTTGATTAGCTGTTTTAAATGACAGTGTGTTACGACACCTGGCATGTGTTCAGAAGGTTTCAGTTTTTGAGTGTATACGTACTGTTTGCAATATCTATGACTCATGTATTGTGTAAATAAATTGTGTCACGTTATTCAATTACATATGAAAATGTGTCTCATTATTCGGCCCCTTGTCACAACATCCACCAAATTTTCTGTACAAGTTTTACAGACCTGATGTGGTGCCAAGGTTTTATCATGCCCACCAAACCTAATACCGAAGTATCCAAGATAAGCTCCCTTCACAAAGCCACCAATAGTTTTTTTATAACCTGTATTCTCCGCAAATGTAGCAAAATACATAAGAACGATTTACACTACTTCTTCTACTTGAATTTTATCTGTATTCAGCAACACAAATACAACACAGTAGGTTTTAGGTTTAGCTTTATAACAACTGTTTTCTACACAGAAATATCACGCAAGGCCAACTTCGATGTACAGTGAGAACACACAAACTAACCTCAACTCTAGTTGAAGCTCACTCAAGTTACCGCATGTTTACTCCATCTGATGGATTTTTCTGGAACTAACTAGACAGCAGACTGGCAATAGGGGAAATATGCAAGAACCATTCCTTGAATATGTGATTTATAACTGCACAAAATGTAGTTAAAACTGTAAATTTCGTTCTATTTTAAACTGCACGTTTAAAAAAGCTCTGATCTAAAAAAAGTAGAGCAGATAGAGAATATCTGATTTCATATCTAGGTTCAGCGCCCCAAATATAGCTAAAAAATTTATATTTCTTGTAGGCCTGTGTTATTTTATTTATTTTATATTTTCGGATGTTTAGATTTCTTCTTAGTTTTTATCATTTAACTAAATCATATATTTAAACTTTACTTCTCTCTTGGAAAC
Organism: Acanthosoma haemorrhoidale; assembly: GCA_930367205.1. Lineage (NCBI taxonomy): Eukaryota > Metazoa > Arthropoda > Insecta > Hemiptera > Acanthosomatidae > Acanthosoma > Acanthosoma haemorrhoidale. Next base: position 107,554,525 of record OV884009.1, on the reverse strand, counting down.
TATATTTATAAGCCTCTAGTTAGAACCTTGTAAAGGAGTAACCACTAATATTTGTTTTATGATTTTTTCTTGTACCTTTTTTTGCATTTAAATGAGATTTTTTGACTGGAATATTTGTAAATATTTTCTAATTTAAGGAATAACCTATGTTTCATTCCTCCCACCCCATATGAAGACGGTATGTTATTCTTGTTAAAAGAGTTAGAGTTAAGTTTATTTATTTGCAACTTTTATTATTATTCGTAAATAACATAGTTCATGATTAAAATTTTTTTTTATTTCTAAATAGTCGACATGAATGATAGGCAAGAATGTTTCTGCCTGGGCTATACGCATGGAATATTTGGTTGCAGTTGCTATTATTCCTGATATATTAGTCAACAACTGGCGGTTTCTGCTGGGCAGCCCTTTAAGACAAGGCTAAGCCTTCGACCTTGCATAATAAGTACCAGATGAAGACTGCCTCTATCCCCAGGCTCAAGGGCTCTTCTCGAGGGTACTTCGCCTCTTCTCTAATTGAAAACTTTCATCTTAGCCTTTTTCTTTAGTCTCGTTACATTCCATAAAGATTTAGTTTTAAATTATTAGTCTACTGGATTCATATGAAAACATAATTTGTTTAGCGTCAATCGTATCAAAGTATTAAGTGATTTCAAGCTATAGAGTGTATGTCTCTGACCTGAAGAACTATCTGCGGATCAAGATGATGCTGTCGACTATTGACTGGTTTATATTTTTTTCGATTATGTGTTTGAGCCTACTCTCTTCAACCTATTCTCCTCCTACAACTTCATCATATCAGCTTACGTAAATGTCTTTCTGTCAGCTCAAACAAGAGTCTCGTGCTAACATCGTCACTTCCCTAAAACTGTATAATTGGATTTTAACTTGAATTCATGGCTGTCAACCAAGAGGTTGACCAACATAAGAATCTATCCTCGATAAACATGTTCTGCTCTAAATCACCTCACCGGGCCGTTCCCATACGCCTTGGATGTCTTAGAACATTATTTTTCCATTGTTGCATGTACATAATTTCTCTCTCCAAAATTCCACATTTCCGTCTCCTTACAAAATATTCCATGATCTACCCCTAAATGAAGTTATCAATCCATTTCAAATGGCTTACTCCCTCTTTACACGCGTGAAAAGCGGTTGGCCAGAGGGTAATTTGCAACATGTGATGGGCATTGGACGTTGGTGAGATTGCTATTGGTCTTGGCTATTGGCCGTACGTTATTGGTTCACATCAAAGGTGTTTACGCCATTTGCGTAAAATTAATTTTATTTTAATTTGAATTTGCTATTCAATAAGTAATTACCCGAAACCATTCGGTATTTCAGTGAATCACAGACGCTGGCGCTGCCTGCCGGCTCGATCAGAGTTTTTTCCCCCCACTTTTGTCTCTCGACTGGTAACTTCTTGTCCATTATAGCGTCCTTTTTTTGTCTTCAACAGTTGTCATTTTTTCACACTGTTTTTCAAGCGTATTCTCAACGCCATTATCTTTTATTTAGTCATTATTCAATTCACAATTACGCAGTCTTGGAGAAGCGACATTTCAGATTAAACGCAGACAGCTATTGGATGAATCAGGACTTGGATAAATCTGGAGTTTGGGCCCAAATCTCTAGGTTGTCGGAGTTCAAGAAGGGAGATTCGCACGCTGTCGTCACATCGCAGCAGGTAGGAGTTTACATTACTGTGTTTACATTTGATATTGTCATTTCTCTAACGAGACTCTCAAATAATTACAGTCCACTTAAAACTCAAACGTATAGCTAATTATCCCCAGGCTAATTAGTTTCTCGAATCAGTCGCCTCGTTTGCCGGTTGCGATTTCAACTGGTGAAATTTCAAACAAATTTATTGGTACTCCGTATTCCGGATTATTCTGTCCAACTATTAATTTTATTAATACTCAATTTAATTTTCAATATTCACATTTATTTATTTATTTGAACAAAAGTTCAACATTTATCATTTATTATCTTTGAATTTCAGAATTTTTGTTTCATTGTACATAATTTCCTTTATATTTTCCTGTAAATATCCACTAATTCCATTTATTCCTGATAGTAATAGCATTAAAATGGCTCCACCAACTTCCCAAGAAATACAACAACAAATCGATTTAGCTATGTTAGCTTAGTCAGCGAAATGATAGTTTTGCAGTTGCAACTGCTTTATCAGACTCTGCTAAGACAATGACCATAGCCGATTTACCTCGGCTTAAGGCCAACTATGAACGCTTATCTGAAATTGAACAGGAATTCAAGAAATTTAATTTTCTCATAAAAAAATTAAATTTGCATTTGCCAGCTACTGATCAAGTTGAAACTACACAACCTTACGTAGCCTTTGTGCAATTAATCGACACAATCCGAGCTAAATATTTTCAGCTCAAAAAAACTGAACCTTCAGTATTGAAAGCTGAAGTCAATCCCGTTGCAAATGTTCCATCTGTAGCAAATCCACATCTGCCAAAAATTCAGATTCCTAAATTCAATGGCAAATTGTCCGATTGGCCTAATTTTTTTGCACTTTTTAATTCCATGGTTCATCGCGACCAGCAGTTAAGTAATATTGCCAAATTACACTATCTTAAAACATCCACTATCGATGAAGCTGCTTCTGTCATTGCTTCATTCCATCTAACCGAAGATAATTACCAATTGGCATTCGATGCTCTAACTGCCCGGTACAATAATCCGAGACAAATTGGTCACATGTACCTCAAAAGCATACTCGACTTTCCCACTGCCAAATCCAATTCATTGTCTGACCTCAAGGGCTTTATGACCATTCACGAAAATTCTGCCAATGCTCTCAAAGCTTTGGCACTTGATGATTTGAGCGATTTTTTGCTAGTGTCATTAGCACTGAAAAATTTGGATTCTAAATCTCGACATGCTTTTGAACTAAAACATGATTCCACCACTGTACCTACTTTCCAAAGCTTATTGGATTTTGTCAATCAACAGATCAAAACCATCGAAACTACCCAGTTAATTGGTGAACCCAGCGTTAAATCTCGGATTGCTGTCAAATCTCATTCGTATATTGCTCAGACGTCCCATGCAAGCGTTAATAACCGCTCAGCTAGAGCCCCTGCTTCCTGCTTCTGCTGCTCTCACAATCACCATGTGTCACAATGCAGCAAGTTTCAGCAATTACCTATTTAAGCTCGATATGAGCTCCTGAAAAAGAATCAGCGTTGTTTCAATTGCCTTGGTGGTCACCTGCGGTCCAAATGCACATCGACATCATCATGCCGCAAATGTCATTCACCACGGCATAACACGTTATTACATTCGGATCAGCAAATAGCAGCCCCGTCAACTTCTGCCATGTCCATTCCAGCTCCATCGGTATCAATTGAAAATCCCAGTGTTGCACCAATAGTGCTTTCATGCTCAGCTGCTCGTTCAACCACTCAGGAACGTGCTCATTCTCTTTTAGGCACATTTCGTGCTTTTATAACCGACTGTACTGGTTCTATTTATCCCATCCGTGGTGTCATTGACCCCGGTTCTCAAGTGTCCTTCATTAACAAGTGTATAGTGCAAAACTTGCGTTTGCCTACTTCTCCTAATCACATGGCTGTATCCGGAATAGGTTCTTCCGATACATTGTCAACAGGTTTGGTCAATATCCAACTGGTTTCCCGTTTGAACAACAAACGACTCTCTCTCTCTGTGTTGCCGTAATCAACACCATTGCACACCAACTTCCTAGCATGGAAATCCCCAAGGAAAACCTAAAACGGTTCTTCCGTCTTCGTTTAGCGGATCCTCATTTTCATCGTCCCGATAAAATTGACATTTTATTGGGGGCTGACGTATTTCCCCGCTTGATAACTCAAATTGGCATTCGGCCTATTCAGCATGGTCCCATTTCCATTGGCACCATTTTTGGACACATCATTGTAGGCCCGATTCAAATCATGAATCCGACCCCTCTACCATTTCCTTGTTATCCACTACTGAAGTGGACAATTCACCGCATTTTGGGACGTTGAATCCGTCCATCAAGGCTCCATCTCCAATCCCTTGGATGATGTTGCTAAACAACATTTCATTTCTACGTTTAGACGCAATGCTGACGGCAGATATTCCGAGCATTGCCATTTCACCCTAGTGCAACCCCATTGGGCTGCAACGTCACACAAGCTCGAGCATCAGTATCCCGACTCGAGCACCGCTTAGCCAAACATGGCTCAATTGTTGCTGAATATAAAATGTTCATGTCTGACTATCTGTCAGCAGGCCACATGGAACCTGCCTCCACTGCTTCAACGTACGTTATTCCCCATCACATTGTAACCAAAGAGACCAATCAAGGTCCGAAAATTCGTGTTGTCTTTAATGCTTCAGTCCCCGACTCCACTGGAGTATCGCTGAACGAGCGACTCCTCAAGGGTCCTAAACTGCAACAAGATCTCTCCCATGTCATTTTGTACTTCCGCCTCAACTCTGTTGCCCTTTGCTGCGATATCAAGCAAATGTATCGCCAGGTTCTCGTCCATCCCGAGCACCGGCATTATCAGCACATATTTTGGAAACCAAGCGAGAGCGCTGTTACTCAAGAAATGCAGCTTAATACCGTCACTTACGGTATGTCTCCGTCAGCCTTTTTGGCTGTACGAGTGCTCCAACAGCTAGTCCACGATGAAGGCCACCGTTTCCCTATGGCTTCTCATGCTATAATGCATAACTCGTACGTGGATGATATTATTTGTGGCGCTTCCAGCCTTAGCGAGGCTGCCTCTTTGCAATCTCAGCTCACTGAATTATTGGCTTTAGGCGGTTTCCAGCTACGCAAGTGGTCATCCAGCCATCCTGAGCTTCTGCATACTTTGCCTCATGACCATTTGGAATGCCGACTTCTGTTTTCAGACCCCGATCGGACTCTCAAAATTCTGGGTCTTAATTGGGAGCCTTCGTCCGACTCATTTATTTACCGTATCACCCCCTTCGATGGAACCTGTACAAAGCGTTCCTTACTTTCATACATTGCGCGAATTTTCGACCCTAATGGGTTTGTAGCTCCAGTCACATTTGCATTAAAAGCTATGCTACAACAATTATGGTTGTCTGGCCTTACGTGGGATGAACCCATCAATCAGACACTTCAACAATCGTGGTCTCGTCTCGTTCACAACATGAGCACTCTTGGTAGCCTTCGTATACCACGACATATCGTACAACCTAATGACGCTTCATTAAGCCTTATCGGCTTCGCCGACGCATCTCAACTCGGCTATGCTGCCGTAGTGTACTTATGTTCAGAAACCGCTCATTCTCGCGTCAGTACTCTCTGGAAGGCCAAAACTCGTGTAGCTCCTCTCAAAACATTGTCAATTCCTCGCTTGGAGTTATGTGCAGCTCTACTGCTGTCCGAGCTTATTTGCTCATTGCTGACATTTTCTTATCCTTCCCCTTTGCAGACCGTCCGTCTATTTTCGGATTCTCAGATCGTACTCTCGTGGATCAACACTTCCCCACATCTTTTAAAAACCTTTATTGCTCATCGCATTTCCCGTGTAAATGAAATTCCATTTTCTAATCGCTCTTGGTCGCATGTATCTTCCGACCAGAACCCTGCTGACATGGCCTCAAGAGGTCTTACAGCTGAGCAATTTGTCACTCCTGACTCTCAAACATTGTGGTATTCTGGCCCTGAATTCGCCAATCAACCTCAAATTCCATGGCCTGACGCCTTTGAACCATCCACAGCTCACACTGAGCAGCTGCCTGAGTTACGCAATACCAATCCCGTCTCATTGGTGGCAGTCTCATCCAGCAATTTCCTGCACGATTTGCTTACCCGATTTTTGTCATTAAATAGAGCACGTCGAGTCCTGGGTTGGATCTTGCGTTTCTCAACCAACGCTCGCATTGCAGCATCAGTGCATCGAACTCAGGGTGACCTTACGGTTTCCGAGTTACAAGCTGCCATGCAATATTATGTCACTTCCACTCAATCCATCCATTTCTCAGCCGAGATAGCTCGTATTCAGACCCAACAAAACACCAAGTCATTGCAAACATTAACCCCTTTTCTGGATCAAGCCGGTGTTCTTAGGGTGGGTGGTAGACTTTCGCGTTCTCAGTTGCGTTATCCAGCTCAACACCCAATATTGCTGCCCAAATGAGCTCATTTGTCATATCTGATAGCACGTCATGCTCACTTGACATGCCTTCATGCTGGTCCTACCACTTGTATGGCGCACATTCGATCCGAATATTGGATCCTATCTTTGCGCAGTTTGATTCGTTCGGTAATTTCATCATGCCGCACATGTAAATTGTTCAGAGCGCGTTCGCCTCAACCATTGATGTCAGATCTTCCGTCGGTCCGCCTGACGCCAGGCCGTCCCTTTATCAACACGGGCGTCGATTATGCTGGCCCTTTCAACGTCAAGTCTTCGCGACTACGTAAGGCCCCCATTACCAAAGGTTATTTATGCCTTTTCGTGTGTCTGACCACCAAGGCATTGCATCTGGAGTTCTCCTCCGAGCTATCCACCTTTGCGTTTCTCTCGGCCTTAGATCGTTTCATAGCACGTCGCGGTCTACCTCAATCCATTTTGTCGGACCGAGGAACCAATTTTATTGGCGCCAACCGCGTCTTAAATGAAGCTTCAGTATTCATGCGCGATCATTCATCCGAAATCACTTCGCACCTCAGTTCCCAAAGCATTCAGTGGCATTTTAACCCTCCCTCTGCTCCAAACTTCGGCGGTATTTGGGAAGCAGGTGTCAAGTCCGTCAAAACCATTCTAAGCCGTATCACTGCAGATACTTGCTTCACTTCCGAAGAATATTTTACCTTCTTTGCTCGTATTGAAGCCATCCTTAACAGCCGACCTTTGTGCCCTCTTTCATCAGATCCTCTCGAGGCATCCGATTACCTCAGCCCTGGACATTTCTTAATCGGTGCTCCTTTATTAGCCCGTCCAGAAATGCCCCCATCGCCATCATGTTCGCTCACCCAAAGATGGAAAGCTATCACGCAGATCTCCCGACAATTTTGGGATCGCTGGTCTCACGAATATCTCAACACCCTCATGCAACGCCATAAATGGAATCGTCATTCCAAGGAAATTTCTGTTGGCGATGTTGTTTTCATCAAGGGAATCTCAACTTCTCCTCTTCATTGGCCCATGGCTCGGGTAGAATCCCTTCACCCCGGCGCTGATGGCGTGACACGGGTTGTCACCATACGCAACCCATCTGGTTCATTCGTTCGGCCCGTCAATCGGCTTGTGCCCCTTGACTCTCAGGCCTAAGTTTCACAGTTGTCATTCATTTATTTTTTTTTTTTTCTCTCTTTTTCTTTACCTTTTCCCCTTTAACGTTTCCATTCTCGTTATTCCTTGTTTCCTCAATCATGTACATAAACTCTCAAGTAGATCATGCTATTTCATTTGTGTTAGCTCTCATTTAACCCGGAAATTAGTTGCTCTAATTTGGTGGGCGGTATGTTTACGCCATTTGCGTAAAATTAATTTTATTTTAATTTGAATTTGCTATTCAATAAGTAATTACCCGAAACCATTCGGTATTTCAGTGAATCACAGACGCTGGCGCTGCCTGCCGGCTCGATCAGAGTTTTTTCCCCCCACTTTTGTCTCTCGACTGGTAACTTCTTGTCCATTATAGCGTCCTTTTTTTGTCTTCAACAGTTGTCATTTTTTCACACTGTTTTTCAAGCGTATTCTCAACACCATTATCTTTTATTTAGTCATTATTCAATTCACAATTACGCAGTCTTGGAGAAGCGACATTTCAGATTAAACGCAGACAGCTATTGGTTGAATCGGGACTTGGATAAATCTGGAGTTTGGGCCCAAATCTCTAGGTTGTCGGAGTTCAAGAAGGGAGATTCGCACGCTGTCGTCACATCGCAGCATGTAGGAGTTTACATTACTGTGTTTACATTTGATATTGTCATTTCTCTAACGAGACTCTCAAATAATTACAGTCCACTTAAAACTCAAACGTATAGCTAATTATCCCCAGGCTAATTAGTTTCTCGAATCAGTCGCCTCGTTTGCCGGTTGCGATTTCAACTGGTGAAATTTCAAACAAAAGGGGTTGGCGTATATTGCCAATCCCCATTGGAGGTTCATCCACAATTGGTGGACTGCTCTTAGGCGATTCAGACAAAAAAAATACTTACGTAAAATCAATCGTTCCATCATAAAGTTATCTCAACATATATATATATATGCATATGTATTATTTCTATGTTATTAAATCTCTATTATTTTAGTAGTGTTATATAAAAAGTTAGTTGTGGACGTGGTGAAATTGTTAAAAGTATTTCTAGTAGGGTTTCGTTTTCAGTTTGAAATTGAATTTTTTTTAAATGTTGGTTCCTAATAATGAATAGAATGTTCCCTCTAAAATTTCAACCCGTTTTCGATTTTTGTTTTCTATTTAGATCAATTTTGGGTTTTAATACTATTTCTATATTTACTATTCCATTGTACTGTGCTCTAATATAACCAATATTTATGAATAACCCTTAAGTGAAACATATGCTGTGAAGACGCAATGCATAGAAGACGTACAAATATGAGACTCATTTACAAATTTCCATTACAATCAAACGTTAAGAAAATATACAACAATAAATATGACAACTACCACTTATAATGGATAAGTTAGGTGTTTTCTGCCATACCGGACGAGGCTGAGTGACCCTCGCCCCCTGAGTACGCAGTAGAAGCCAAGCCTGGAGATTGGACGTGAACGACTGCGCCATAGAAATAAAGAGCGAGTAAATGCCTATTGAATGTCTACACTGAATGAATAAAAGTTTTCTGCATGGAATCCCATTTTAAGTTGATCGGTTCAAAACGGTTTTTTTTTTAAACCTCGAGTAGTGGTGATATGAGGTCTCTCTTCAATTGCCAATCTCAAACAGACAAGATTTACTTTCCGAGAGATGTGGTATAATCATGATTTTCGTCCAAATGTATATATTCCCTCCGATAGAGATTGTAAACATTTTTCCATTTACATAATATTGTTAGTTTATATTCAACAAAATGGTCTCGTTATAGTTTGGTAAAGATGCAATGATAATCAAAACTAAACGTAAAAAAAGTCAGTTTAAAATCCACTCAAATCAATGCATACACTAACATGAAATGATCAAACGTTAAACCCTAAAACCGCTCCCGTCATTTTCTTCCATAACAAATCCCACAACACTGCTTTTGCTGCATCATTATGCATTTTAACCTCCCGTCTTTTTGAATTTCTTGTAAATCCACCACTATCACAACATCGCCAATTTCCTGCCTGGAATATTGGTTCCAAATTGTTCCTTTTTTGGGATTTTATTGTTCTATTTTCTTCAATATCGGAAACCCTTATGTTCCCACCTGCGTGTCTGCCATTACTTACGTGCCCCTGTATCCTGAGAACTATAAACATGAAATTTTATAGCTCATTTAGTTACCAGACTCATGAAATATATTTTCAACTATATAATTAATTAATAAATAGTTAATTGGTAATAACAAAAATAGATATTCAAAAAGGAATCATTGTAGAAGGAAGCAGGGTATCAAATTAAAGATCTCGCTGCTCTAATTAATAATATGTAATTTTTATTTATTATTTTTGAGCTTTAATTACATAAAGTCACTGACAATGACATCAAAATCGTGTTTGAAACTTGAACTCAAGCAGTGATTTTTTTAGCGGCATGTTATTGTGTGTGTTAGATTATTGGCCCCGATAATGCCAAAAATAAAAGTAATCCTATGAAAAAAAATAAGTTTCAATAAACATTTAATTACGATGTAAAGAAAAGATAACCAAATTCACCCATGGCCACTGCCAGTCCAATAGGGCGCCTTACAGAAACTACTTTTGAATGCCTATCCTAGTAAAAATAATTAATTGCTTTGAAACTTCATTATTTTGATGAAATTGCGATCTGCCTTATTAGGCAATAAGTAATCGTGATAAATGTTCTCATTCATACCATATTTACAATTTTCATTCAATCGCTCATTCATACAGTATTTCCGAACAGCTCAGAGACCTCCCATATTCCCCTTATCATAAAATATAGATCTACAAACGAATCTATTTACAATTGCTTCAATATTTCCTGTAGCTTGGCTACATTTTATACAAAATCTGTTTTCTAGTAATAGTGATTTGGATTGATAGCGGGGCACCTTACAGCAGAACTGGCAGGAGGGCACATTTATATATCATTAGTTACAGACGCAGTGACAAGTTTAGTGAAGTTAGCTAGTGGTGAAGCCGGTAAGACCTGTGTCGTACTTTTTCTATTTTGTTACTAAAATGACTAGAGAAATGGAGACGCCTATCCATTTTTATACCCAGATAGTAAATTGAGAAAGCCAGGGAGTTCTCTTGCCCTCCTATAGTGTAGGACATTGGCAAGGCTTTTTTCCCCTTTTGGAGAGAGAAGATTACGCACACTGATGTTTATCCTATCCAGTCAGTCACTGATTACGTTACAAACTGACTTCACCTGTGCAAGAGCTCTTTGTGCACTCATACTACTGCTGTAAACCGCAATGTCGTCGGCGAAAGCTATTAACGTAGATTTCTTGTAGTTTGTCCCAACAATTTCAGATGTGTACATGCTAAAAAGAACCGGAGACAAAACCGCTTGTGAGGAACTCCACAAGTCAGAGGCAACCACCTGGGTAGGTGGTACGGGTGTACCCTCACCGTTCTGTCCTTCAAGAAGGAAACCAACGGTGTATAACTGCTCTGGGCATTCCCAGTCGCAAAGCAGTTGGCAGAGCATCCATCCCGTGCAAGGTGAGTCGAAAGCCTGCGTGCAGTCCCACGCGATCATAGCAGTTGCTGTGTTCTTGTTGATACCGATGGTGGCTTCCGTCTGTACCTTCACAACCGGATGTTCTGTACTCAGATGAGCCTGAAAACCTATCTCCTTGTATGGGATGATGGAATTTTCCGAACAGAACTCCTTCAGGTAGTTCAGTATTATCTTTTCGAGAATATTCCCCATGTGAGGGTGGAGACTGATCGGGCAATATTGGGCTGGGTGGTCGTCTCTCTTTGTGGGTTTCCGCATCGGGAACAGGATAGCCTGTTTACATGCTTTCAGGAAGCATTGGAACCTGATGCATGAATTTTACAGGTTAACGAGTTGCGCAATACGTCTCCTTGGCTGCTGCTTCAACAAAACAGTTTGCCTCCGACGCGCCGTGTGCTCGGTTTCCCTGACACCGGCGAAGAATCGCCTTGAGCTGCTTCATGGAGACAAACATGTAGTTCTGTCCTGTTTCCAGCAGCTACTACAGAGAACTACATGTTCTGTTGTATTGTCTTGTTGTACATCCAAGTTTCGTGGTAGTATCCTGTCCTAGCGGTGTTGGCGGCGGTGTAGTGGCTGGCCAGTATTTTTGCATGTTCTTCCACTGTGTAAAGGGTGTCGCCGTCATGAAGACGAACACCTGAGTTCTTCTTGGTAGTGGTCTTAAGGAGCTTCCAAAACTTACGGTGATCGCCATGTAATCCACGAAGCCGTTCTTGCCACATCGCCGTCTTCCATTTCCTCATCAAGCCACAATTTTCGTTGTGAGAGAGTTTATCACTTTCTTGGCCTGACAATTCCTTGTTCTATACCAGTTATTATTCCAATTATGCGTAATGCAATTAGTCGAAGAATATGGTCTGGTGGTTTTTGTAGCGTATGTGGCTTCGGGCTAAACTTAGGGATGGTAATGTCAGCCTCATCGGCGATACCCTCGGTTAGAAAAGCTACCTGTCGATCCTCATCCTCTGTAGTGTGGATAACAGGGACCGTATCCAATCGATATAGGCCCCAGACAACTATAGCCGTACTTTGTGGGACGCGGGATAACAACTGTACCGTCAAAGGAATACAGGACTGGCAGGTAGTCAGTCGTCACTAAATCCAGGGTCTCACAATTGTTTATCGTGTGCGGCTGTTTTATAAGCAAGAGATCTAGGGCGGAGGTCATGATACTGTCTCGTCTATGGGGAAAAGTGTAGTTCTGGGGATGAACGACAGTAAAGCGTGCCTTTGCTAATTTTCTCCCCGCTGGGTTAACGGTGGGATTATTCCACAGGGTATTAAGTCTCCGACAAACCAGTGTTTGGTTTTCTAAGCATACTCTCTAAGAAGGGCTGTTCACGACGATATCTGGTGTGGAGATCGCTATTAGCGCCTCCACTTCTTCGAATATAGTCATCAAACCGCCAACGTTGAAATTAAGTGTTCCATTGGTATCTATGGCGTGCCGATTGAGCAAATACGGTCTGTAGTCTGGATATAAATTCCCTGATGATGGTCTCGAGAATCTAGAACCAGGGAAAGCGAGGGTTGTCACGTATTGATGACGGTAGTCGGCGCCACCGTCCCTAAAATTGGTGAGATCACGGTTTTCATGCCAGAGAAGTCCGTCTTCCGAAGGCGCCAGACATCCAATACCCATATCAGTGCATAATCAAGAACCTTTTTAGGCATAGGTGTGGTTGGGAGTGTGCTCTTGTTTCAGGCCAGATATCACTTTTTGTCGAACACCCTCGTTATTGAAAAACAGCCTGACCTCCTTTTGAAAGAACCAAAAGGAGTTCGCTGAAACTCCAATATGCGCCAACCTCGCTCTGGTGGTAGAAAGTGGCTCTGGCATAGTTGACCGGTAGGACGCTTTTCACTGGGTGGTTTTCTTGGGTACTGGGACCTGCTGTAGGTTTGGTTTGGGGAAGCAGGTCGTATCTATTGCTCACGACTACTTCCTGGGTAGTTTTCGGCCGCAACACCCTAGCGGCTTTTTTCTTGGAGACAGGCACAAATCCGGTGGATTCTGATTCGACTAGTACCGGGGAAGCTTGACGGGTGCTGTATGTACCTCCATGCTCAGTGGAGTAAGGTGCCTTTGCCCGTGCATAAGACTGTACTGTCTTGCTGGTCTACCTATTTTAGTACAGCGATCGGAATGGGGCACCAATCCCCTTCCTGGTGGAACTGCACTGGTATGTGGCCCTGTGGAACAGAAATTATTACTTTTTACCTGGTCCGTGCTGTCCAGCAACGGGGTTAGTTGTTCCACAGTTTTTAGTACTGTCAGCAACTTATCTGTTGTTTCTTTTCCCGGTGCTAGGCCTGCTCCGTCCAGCTTCTACGATGTAGTTTTCAGAGTCAACAACTCACTAACTCAAGAAACTATGTGTGATAATAACACGATGAAAAGTAATTGTTATTAGTCTTTCACCAACCATATGATTTAACTCCGATTTAACGATACTTCTGATAATACGATACCGATTTATATTTTAATTAATAGGTAAGGAGACGACAACTTAAAAAAAAAAGACTTTCCTTTCGTAATCAATAAGTTCATAACTAATTTAGTCGGTGAAGTGAAGACGACTAAAAAGTCAAAAGATGGGAGTCTACTCATTGAGTCTAAATACTAAGTAGTTAGACTGGAAATAAGTTTAACGTAAACGTGGAACCACAGTTAAGGTATAATTAGATGTAATAATTTACAATTTCTGGAAATATATAATTAAATCAGACCACGAAGAGTAAAGCTTTTTAAAAACACTTTATTGAAGTATAAAACATAAGGTTGAAAACTAGAAAGATTACTATGAATGACTTGAGATGTGTCGCGTGACTAACAAAGAATGAATAAGAGCGAGAGCCGTAGGCTCAGCCTATTTATAGGGGGAAGTCTCAACATGGATTAGCCAATGTTTTGTATTCATTGTCGTCATGTAACTCCTCCCTCCCGAAGATTAAGCATTACTCCGGGAATGTGCAAAAAAAATCTAATCTTACTTACCAAGATATTTGGCACACTCAGAGCATTCATAGTCGTTCTTACAGAGTAACATTCAGTTGAAACTATTAATAATAAGTAAATTTTAAATGGATACCACACTTGAAGTAACATTGCTCTAGCATTATTAATTCTCAATTAATAAGAATCATTATAGCACGTAAATTCAAGTTTGCAGTATGCGTATAGTTCCAAAGGTACAATAATTTTTATAAAAGTGCATAAAGCGAACATAAAATTTCATCAGAAATAACTTAAAAATGTAAGAGGAAACTTATACTTAACATAGTATTATTATTATTGGTTCCTCGATTTGATAAAATATTAAAGAAATTATCCTATACAAAATGTAGCAAAGATATAGTAAATGGTATAGTACTGTATTTGATATGACATTATTAAGATATACAGTATGAAATGAAAATTACTATTATCAGTCTGTAGTCTTAATGAATCAAAATTATAAATACAAAAATTAAAATAACATTTTCTTATTAAATCAATATTAGTATGCTTTTATTCTTATAACATTGGTAAACGCTTAAATACTAGAAAATAACTCTATTAATCCTTCAATCATTTATACGTGGTTCGTGCAGAATATAAACAATATGTACTCTCTAATCTTGCGAGCGAGAATAATTAAAATTATTAGTTTCTCAAATTATATCTCGTTAACAGGTCGAAAACTATAGGAGATATATTTACAAGTTTTTCCACACATAACTAAAATATTACTTACAAGTTAACTTGTTGTTCAGAATATATTCTAGAAATATTTTATGGTTACATTGTAATGGAAAGGTTTGTTCAACTTATAATTAATAGTTCTTACTTAATTATACATATGGATAATTATTCTTTAATATAATTAGATTATATGGAGAATAAACAATTAACAATTAGTTCCATGCTTAATAGCTGTTGACTTAGGTAATAATCCTTCAGTGTAAGTACCTTGTATGTAACTGAAGCTTAAACTATGGGGTAGTCAGATACGACTTTTAAACTAAAAGTAAATATTTAACTTCAAAAAGCTGATTAGATGTAAAGGCTTAAACATCGCCTAGTTTGATTCTCGAGGAGTGCAATTATTTGACTTTTAATTCTTAAGCGGTAAACAACTTAATCCAAAAAAATAAAACATAGCCAAATCCTAAATTTGCTATAATCCCTAAATAGCAGATTCTTTGTACCTTAAAGGCCAAAGTAATTCGCTCTGGTGTATATGTGAGTGAATAGATCTTATACTGAACAGCACACAACAAACTTAAGACATTTAAAGCAATTTCGTACTTTTCATTTTGATTTATAACTACCTTTAAAGAACAGTCAATCAACTTGATACAAATTAAATTATCTAATGGTAAAGCCGGTGGCTGAAATGTTTTCACTACTACATTCATTATAAACTAATATAAAGAATAATTAATACTAAGACATATAATAAATTTGTCTTTTAGATACAAACAATATAAATGTAACTTACAATGTCTCTTGCCAAAAAACCAAATTATTTAGAAACGGATAATATAAGTAAATATAATATACATCTTTTTTTTTTAAATAATTTTTCTACTGAACATTACGACGTTATATTAGCCAATCGAAATATAACCCATTTACAAATTTCCTCTATAATTAATTGATATCGTTTGATCATGATTTATTTGATTATACTTCATTAATTTTATCAATTTCGTCAATATCTATTAAGTCTTATTTATTAATTACTGCTGCGGCTACTAGGACCTGGATCATGATGAGTGTCCTCGTCATTGTCACTCTCCGCAATGAAATATTTTTTTCCTCTGTTTATTGGGTCTTATGATATTGTTGATGTGGGTGTTGCCTATTTTTATTCTATTATATAATGAATTCTTTTTTGGTTTTATTCTGGGTGTCTTAACGAATTCTTCTGAGTCAAGCTCAGGAGGTTCCTCACGATTTTGATTAAGTTTTTCGTTTCTTGTTCCTTTTATGTATTCTATCTTTTCCTTGACTGTGTTGTGCAAGTTTTTTAATCGTTGAAAATAATCATTGACATATGTTTCCTGTATGTCGTCAGTTTCATAGGTATCTCTCATTTTTCCGAAAGTAATTTCATTTGGAGTCAGTTTTAAATTTTGGTTTAGGGTGTTGTTATAAGCTATCGTACTTGTTTGCAGAATTCTTTCAAAGTTGATGTTTTTATTTTGGTTAATGTTTATTCGCATAATTTCGTTGAGCGTTGCATGGCATTTATTCAGAATTCCTAGTGAATTAGAATGATTTGTACTGGTATAATGAATTGTTATGCCAGTTGCTTTGCAAAATTGCTAAACCAAGATATTATTGAACTCCTTACCATGGTCTGCGCAAATACGCTCTGGTATAGGGTAAAGAAGAAGAATATATTGCTCTAAACTTTGGCAAATGGTCAAGGCATTTTTATTATTAATCACCTGTGTATATAGACGTTTAGAAAACGTGTCAATGGTTGTAAAGATTATCTTTTTGTCGAACTGTAACAAATCCATCATGATTTCCTGGAATGGTCTATTAGGAGTTGGTGTTAACATAAATTTGCATTGTATCGGTTTCCTGTCGTATTTGTTTTGCAGATATTGCATTGGTTTATTATTTCTGTGATCTTATCTTTCATATTTGGAAAGTAAATCTTTCTCTTTAATTTGTTGTAAGTCTCCAAAATCCCACGATGGCAAGTCTTACCGTAATGATAATCGAGGATCGCCTGTTGTTGATCGCTCAACTCAGTAATATCTTCACATAGCAGACAATATCTCTTAAGTTTTACTGTTTTGTATTCTTTTTCGATTAATCTTTGTATCTGTTTAAAATAATCTTCGTAAATTTCGTTTAAAGTTTTGAAATTTGTTTGACAGTATATACCGTAGACTTTGTTTGGTCGTAATACTTCCAACAGTAATTCGTTTATTTTTTCGGAATTATTAATGTGTAAGGTGTACCTATTCTTTTCAAATGTTTTTTCGTAAGTGATCTTATTGGTCCCTCTTTTTATTATTATCTGATTTTTCTCAATGTTTAAGCATTTGTCGTTATCCACCAGCCATACCTGTTCATTATTACTGGCCTGTGAATGCTGCGTTACTAGACTCTCTAAGTCTTCGTTGCTTAATATCGGTAATCCTTCCGTTGGTTCTAAGGTCGTTTGATCGTTTATTTCCTCAAGTTCCAAGAGTTGGTCTAAAAAATCATCATATTCTTGAGTTCCTTCCTCTGCAATGCCAATATTAATTTCCACTTCACCTTCTAAAGTGTTGATTTCGTTTCTTCTTGAGAGACAGTCAGCGACGTAGTTTGTTTTTCCATTTATGTGCTTAATTTCAAATTCAAATTCTTGAAGCTTCCAGATCCATTTCATTACTCTACTGTTTCCATTTTTCATAGTAAATTCCCACGTTAGCGGTTTGTGGTCCGTCAGTAATAAAAATTTTGTTCCGTATAGGTAGGGTTTAAAATGTTGGGTAAAGTATACTATAGATAATAGTTCTTTTTCTATTGCACTATAGTTTTCCTCCGTTTTTGATAGTACTCTCGAAGCAAATGCTATCGGATGTTCTTTGATATCTATTATATGACTGAGTACTGCGCCTATGGCTTGATTACTTGCGTCTGTGGTTAAAATAAATTGTTCGTTCCAGTCGGGGTAAGCTAGAATCGGTGTGTTAGTCATTTGTTTTATTAAGTAATGGAAACTATCTTCAAATTCTTTGGATTTGTAATTTTTTGAATTAATGGCTGCGCTATGAGGTCTAGTTATTTTCGCGTAGTTTTTAATAAATTTCCTGTAATATCCCGTCATTCCTAAAAATCGTCTAAGGGATTTATCATTAGGTTGTTTGAATTCTGAAATGGTTTTTATTTTATTTTGGTCCGTTTTTAAACCGTTTTGTGTCACTATGTAACCTAAAAATTTTAACTCTGTCTTGAAAAATTCAGTCTTATCCAATTGGATACTTAAGTTATTTTTCTTCAATGTCTGTAACACCCTTTCAATGTCTTTCAAATGTTCGTCCTCGTTTTTCGAATAAATTATTATATCGTCGATATAAGCCATAGTTCTCGGTGTGTTCTCTATAGCCATGTTAATCATGCGTTGGAAAGTTGGTGGTGCATTGCACAAACCGAACGGTGTTCTCAGGAACTCGAAATGTCCGTCGTCTGTGCTAAAGGCTGTTTTTGTAATTGATTCTTCGTCCATTGGTATTTGATGAAACCCTGATGTTAGATCGATGGTTTTGAAATATTTGGCTCTTTTTAATTTATTAAGTACATCTTCTATGTTTGGTAAGGGGAATTTATCATTCGTGGTTTGTATCATTAAGTTTGCGGTAGTCTATGACCATTCTCACTTTCTTAATTCCACTAGCATCCATCTTTTTCGGCACTATCCATAGTGGCGAGTTATAAGGTGAATTGCTCTTTCTGATTATTCCATCGCTTAACAGTTTTTGTACTTCATCTTTAATTTGACTTTTAAATTGCTCGGGGTACCTATAATTTCTTGTGTAGATCGGGTCATCATTTTTGGTATTTATCCGATGCTTTATTAAATTAGTAGCTTGGAGTTTTTCGTTGTCTTTTTTTATTACTTCACCATTATTTGAAATTATTTTTATTAATTTGTTAGTTAAATATGTCGGTAAGTGTTCCGTTCTTAATGCATCGTTTATTTCCTGTTCGTTGTCGATCAAGTTTATTTCGTTCTTTGAGTCCTTGAATTTGAATATATTGTCTCCGATCACTATGTGATTTTCCGTACAATCTATGCTCATTTTCAAATTCCTCATCGTTTCGAAACCGAACAGAATGTCAAACCTATTGGAAAATGGGTAGACTTTAAATTCAGTCAGTTAGTCTATACCCAATGCATTTTTGATATTTACCACAACGCTTGAATTACCGTCGTCGTAACCCGTGGGCGTTTTGATAGAAAATTCTTTTTTTCCTAATGTGAAGTTATGTTTTTTCACTACGTCTGGGTGTATATAATTTTTCGTCGCACCCGTATCAATCAACCATTTGTTTTTTTTGAAATCTATAATTTATGGTAAGTCATTTGTATAGTGCAGATCTTCGCACTGTTTATTCAACGTATTTTGCTTATTAGTATTTCTTAATTTATTTTCCGAGTGTGTTTGGTCTCTATTTTCCGAGTACGTTTGGTCTCTATTTTCTGAGTATGTTTGGTCTCTATTTTTATTACCTAAGGTTGGTCCTGCTCCTATAAGGGAGGTGGATTGTTTTGTTATCTTATTATTTAAATTATTATTATTGATTAGGCTTTTATTATTTAAAATATTGTCATCTAAAATTGTTCCTTTCCCTCTAAGGGAGGCGGATCGGTTTGTATTTGTCCCGAGTCTAAAAAACGGTTTTCCGCGCGGTCTAATCTCTCTTGTAAGTCTCGGATTATTCTGTCCTTGTCGTCTTCAATATAATGTGCTCTATCACTAGCTGTTCGCATGGAAACTGTCTGTGGATAGGATTGCATTTGTTGGTAGTTTATCGGTTGGTTCCGTGCTTGATTTTGTCGCGGTTGATTAAAATAATTATGTTGTTGTTGCGGATTCCATTGTTGTTGGTGTTGCGCGTTGTTATTATTATAGTTATATTGGTAATCGTACCTTTGTTGTTGTTGTTGGGGTTGTGCGTTGTTATTATTGTACCGTGGTCTGTATTGTTGAAAATTAGGATTGTAGTTATTTCCCTTGTATCCCTGATAATTGTTATGTGATCTTTGTCAGTATTGTTGTTGGGGTTTATTAGATTGTTTATTATAATGTTGTCTTGGTTTTTCTTCTGTCGCGTCTTTATTGAATACATGGTTCCCGTATACCGATTCTACCACGAATGAGGCTTCTTTCCTTAAAATGTTGTAAATATCATTTAAAGTTCGGAAATGTGTGTGTTGTAGAAATATCGCTATTGTCGGATGTAAGTTTTTGACAGCTTCTTGACTAATGTCGTTGTCATAGCGCGCTATTTCTTGGTCAGTGTCTCGTATCTTGTTGTCCGTGTATATTCTCGAATATAAATCACATCGTTTTATTTGTAGTCGTTCGATGTATTCAATAGGGTTTTCGTTATGTCTAGGTTTTGTATTGGAGATTTCTCTAGCTAATTCGCAAATTGATCGGTTGTCTTGGTAGTGTTGTCTAAGAAATTCGAGTAGTTCTATTACCGAGTTAAACTGTTTATCGAATGTCGCGATTTTAGCGTTCCCTTCTAACTTGGTTATAGCACACATCAGAATAAGTCCTTCATTTCTTACTCTATTTGGGTTATCAGCTTGACAAAATCACGTAAGTAAGTCACGTTGTTAATGTACAATATAAGATTTTCCCTTTTCCCATTATAACTTGGAATGAATGTGCAATCGCTGTTTTTAATTTTTTCATGTTCCATTTCTATATTTGTTTTGTTCCCGTTAACATCGGCAGTTCCTCCTTGAAGTCGGTGTGTTGAGTCTTGCTCCACAGTGACGTTCTTCTTGTAGAGTAAAGACGGTTGAGTTCTATGGATTGTCTATAATCGAATAAAATCTCGGTTGTCTGAACAGCCCTCAGGTGTCTGTTGTGGCGCCAATTAAATCAGACCACGAAGAGTAAAGCTTTTTAAAAACACTTTATTGAAGTATAAAACATAAGGTTGAAAACTAGAAAGATTACTATGAATGACTTGAGATGTGTCGCGTGACTATCAGAGAATGAATGAGAGCGAGAGCCGTAGGCTCAGCCTATTTATAGGGGGAAGTCTCAACATGGATTAGCCAATGGTTTGTAGTCATTGTCGTCATGTAACTATATGAAATGGTAAAGGAATTTAAAAGGGAAAATTAAAGACATTAAATGATTGCATTGAAGTTAAACGGCAATGATAGACTTAATAAGTCATAGATTGTAACCGAAATCCAGATCTCATCTCAAACACTAAACTATTCACTCAAGCGGCTCGATGACCTCTCCTCTGATCATAGTCCTTTATTATTAACCATTTCCCTAAGACCAATTCACAAACTGCCTCCTCCTTCATTTATTAGGGGCCCAGTTGACTGGGACCACTTCCGTCAGCTTCTTACAGAGTCCGTAAACCTCAAATTGTCCCTGAAAACATCCCAAGACCTAGACGATGCAGTGCATTCTTTCACTACTCTGGTCCAGAGGTCGGCTTGGGAGGCATCGTCACCCCATCGTCACCCAAGAATCCACAATCATAATCGTTTACCTCAGCATCTCAAAGATCTAATCAAATCCAAACGCCGCTCTAGAACAGTGTGGCAAAGATCCCGGCATCCTGCTGATCGCCGCTCGTACAATCAGTACTGCCGATTGGTAAAGCGGCGATTGGCATCCTTCCGTTCTGATTCTTTCAATTCCTACCTCTCCTCTCTGTCTACCAGGGATAACTCCTTGTGGAATGTAACCAAAAAAATCCTAAAGTATCAACCTGTTTCACATCCACTCCGTCGTGATGATGGGTCCTGGGCGGCCTCGGATGGGGATAGGTCGGAGGAATTTGCTCTGCATCTTACCCATACTTTCACACCTCACCTTTCTCATCAAAGCCATACTCACAGCAAAACTGTGAAAGATTTCCTCACTTCACCTATTCCTCTCTCTCTTCCACCAAAAGCCGTTAATCCCTCTGAGGTCAAATACCTTCTGAAAAACTTACCTTACAGAAAATCCCCTGGATATGATCTCCTAACTCCTCAAATTCTCAAACAACTTCCTCCTAAAGCCATAATCTTCCTAACCTACATATATAATTGCATTATCCGAACGACACACTTTCCTCTCCTCTGGAAACATTCCATTATTGTCCTATTCGCCAAACCCGGTAAACCACCCAATGACGCCTCATCTTACCGTCCAATTAGCCTACTCCCTATCCTCTCAAAAATATTTGAGAAACTCCTACTAAAACGTCTACTTCCAATTATTGAATCCAAAAACCTTTTTCCCACACACCAGTTTGGTTTCCGCCAACGACATTCCACTGCTCAACAAGGCCTTCGCGTTGTTGATCACATCTCCTCAGCCCTTGAAACCAAAAAGTATTGCACTGCTGCTGTCATATGGTTGGATTATCTCTATTAAATTAACAAAGCCGGCTGACAATATTAATCTAACCTATATAACTTGTGACCTAGATGTACTTATTTTATGGTTAATAAATTGTTACTTATATTCAATCAACCTATGTCTTTCATTCTGACATGGCGCAGTCGGTAGGACATGTGAATTTGAAACCGCCAGAACAATTTATTTTCGAAGGAAATATAGCAGAAGCATGGAAAAGGTGGTATAGAAAGTTTAATCATTACTTGTCGGCTATCGAAGCACAAGATAAAAAAGATGAAGTAAAAGTTGGTATACTGTTGAGCGTATTAGGAGAAGATGCACAAGATAAATATGAAACCTTTAATTTAACGGCAGAAGAACAGAAGGAATACGCAATTGTAGTTAAAGCTTTTGAAGATTATTGCATACCTAAAAAAAACGAGACGGTGGCAAGATTTAATTTTTTTCAACGTAAACAGAGAAAGGGTGAGTCATTCGGTGATTTCATTACAGATTTGAAAAAGTTAAGTGTTGATTGTGCATTTGAAACATTGAAGGATAGCCTTATAAAAGATCAAATTGTAAGTGGTATACAGGATGAACAAGTGAAAGATAGATTGTTGCGGGAAGATGATCTAACACTAGATAAATGTACTAATTTATGCAAAGTGGCGGAGTTAGCAAAACAAAGAATAGAGACGTTACGAGGTACAGAAGAAGAGGAAATAAATATAATACAGCAAAGGAGCAGAACCAAAGCAGCGACGAGTAATCTGAGAGTGAGTCCGCAGCCGTGGACGTCGAAACCAAGTACCAGCGATAGCAGCAAGACATCACTACAACTAGAGCAGCATGGAAGCCAGCAGCGATTGAGGTGCAATAAATGCGGCAACGTCCATGGGTATAGAAATTGCCCAGCCTACGGTAAAATTTGTATTAAATGTAATAGGATAAATCATTTTGCAAAAATGTGTAGAATAACTCGAAATATAAATAATGTAAGTATGATTGAGGGAGAGGATGCTGAAATGTACACTTTAGGGAGAATTCTAAAAATAAATAATGTTCAAAAGGGTTGGGAATTATCTATAAATATATTGGAAAGCAATACTTCACTTTTAGTCAAGCTCGATACAGGGGCGGATTGCAATGTTTTAAAAAAAAGCGACTATGAAAATTTGAAAATTAAAGAGAAAATAAATAAAACTGATAACAAATTGGCAAATTACAGTGGTTCTGAAATACCGGTTATAGGAACTGTTATATTAGATTGTGTAATCAAGGGTAAAATAGAGCCAATAAAATTTTATTTAGTAAACTGTAATAGCTCAAGCTCTGTGTTGGGATTAGATACAATTAAAAAACTGAAATTAATTACCAGAGTTGAAAATATAAATATGAATACAAATAATGGTCTCACGAAATTGCTTAGCAGATATAAAGAACTATTCGAAGGTATAGGAAAAATCTCAAAAATATATGATTTCAAATTAAAAGAAGGATATGAAGGAAAAATTGAACCATGTCGTAGAATACCTTTTAAATTATTAGATCTTTTCAAAGAAACATTATACAGAATGAAAGACAATAAAATTGTTACAGAGGTTAACGAACCTACTGAATTTATGAACCCAATCGTAATTACCAGCAAACCTGATAAATCATTACGTATTTGCTTAGACCCACAGCATCTTAACACTTGTTTACTAAGAGAACATTGTCCTTTACCTACATTTGAGGAAATATCTAGTAAAATGGCGGGGGCAAAAATGTTTGCAGTGCTAGACGCATCAAATGGGTTTTGGCATTTAGAACTCACACATAGGAGTTCGTTAATGACGGCTTTTCAAACGCCATATGGTCCATTTAGATTTTTAAGAATGCCTTTCGGGGTTAGTATTGCACCAGAAGTGTTCCATAAAACTTATTCAGAGATTTTTGAAGGTATAAAAAACGTAGCTGTGTATATCGATGATATAATGATATGGGCAGAAAATGAAAAAGAATTATTAGAAATTTTAGAATTAGTAATGAAAAGAGCTTATGAGCATGGGATTAAATTTAATAAAAACAAATGTAAGTTTAAAGAAGAAAGAATTAAATTTTTAGGTCATTACTTCAGTAGCAAAGGGATAGAAATTGATGATGACAAAGTCAAAGCAATTAGTGAAATGGAAAGACCAAAAGATGTTAAAGCAGTAGAACGATTATTGGGATTGATAACCTACGTGGGTAAATTTGTAGAAAACTCAGCTCAGTTAACGGAACCATTGCGTAATCTAATTAAAAAAGGTACAATTTTCAACTGGACAAGTGAACATGAAAATTGTTTTAAAAAGATAAAAATATGCTTAAGCAAAACTCCTATTCTACAATTATACGATGTAAATAAGGAGTGCAAAATTAGTGTAGACGCTAGTAGTACCGGAGTAGGGGCAGTTCTGTTACAAAATGATTTGCCAGTAGCATATGCATCACAAGCATTCACTGAATGTCAAAAATCGTGGGCTCAAATAGAGAAAGAATTATATGCCATAGTGTTTGGATGTGAGCGTTTCAGACAGTATGTAATCGGTAAACCTTTTGGAGTAGAATCAGATCATAAACCGCTGATCCCTATTTTAAGACGAAAGATAACTGATATACCAATGAGACTACAAAAAATGCGAATGCGGTTACAACCATATGATATTAAAGTAACTTATACAAGTGGTAAAAATTTAATAATAGCAGATTTACTATCGAGAGCTCATTTAAAAGAAACTAAAGAGGATGGAGATTCCAGAATGTATATATTAGAACTTACGTTAGCAAGCGAGATGAGTAATCAAAAGAAACAAAAATATATAGAAGCAACAAAAAATGACATAGAATTGCAGACATTGAAAAATACAATAAAAAAAGGTTGGCCAAAAGAAATAAAAGATGTACCAAATATAGTTAAATATTATCATACTTACCATGCCGACATTTATGAATATGATGACTTACTGTTTAAAAATAATTGTGTAATAGTACCAAACAAATTAAGAGAAGAAGTTTTGAGTAAGTTACATTATAATCATTTAGGCATTGAAAAAACAAAAGCTAGAGCGAGAGAAATAGTATTTTGGCCCAATATGAATAAAGATATAGAAAACAAAATAAACAACTGTAAAACATGCTTAGCGTTCCAACGATCAAATCAGAAAGAAAGTCTAATACCAACATTAATACCAGATAAAACATGGGCAACAGTAGGAGCTGATATTTTTTACATTGATAGAAAACCAAACATGTTAGTTGTGGATTATTTTTCTAAATATGTAGATGTTTTACCATTGAAGGATGAAACTAGTGTAACAGTTATAAAAGCATTAAAGTCTTGTTTTGTACACTGGGGTATACCAGAAGAATTCAGATCAGATAATGGCCCACAATTTTCGAGTTTTCTATTTAAAACGTTTACAAGAGAATGGAAATTTAAGCATGTTACGTCGAGTCCAACATATCCACAAAGTAACGGAATGGTGGAGCGGCACATACAAACTGTGAAAAATGTAATTAGAAAAGCTCATTTTGATAAAAAAGATGTGTACTTAGCAATACTAGAATTAAACAACACACCAATATCTAATACAATACCTTCTCCAAATGTGATAATCCAAGGTAAAAATGTGAATGGTGTTCTATATGATATACCAAAGTTTAAAAGTGAAGAAAATTCATATATAAAAGGTGAATTGTTACAAAGACAAAGGAAACAAAAAATTTTTCATGATCAACGAGCCAAAGATTTGAAAAAATACGAAAAAGGAGAAAACGTTAGAGTTAGAAACAAACAAGGAATGTGGGATCGGGCTGTAATAATAGATAGAAACATAAACAATAGGGCTTATCAAATTAAGACAGAGGGAGGCTCCTTATTGACGCGTAATAGAATACACTTAAGAAATGATACTAGCCTACCATTCGAAATAGAAAGTAACGAATATAGACTTGATGAAAATATTAAACCACAAATTTCGGAAAATTCAAATAATAATGGTAAGGTTAATAATACAGCCGATCCAGCAGATCAGCAATTAATGAACCAAAGCCAGAGCGAAGATATCAATAATGACAATGACACATATGTAACTCGTAGTGGACGAATCAGTCGTCAGCCAGCATATCTAAAAGAAAACTATGTATTACAATAAAAAAAAGAAAAAAAAAAAAAAAAGAAATGGAGATGTCATATGGTTGGATTATCTCTATTAAATTAACAAAGCCGGCTGACAATATTAATCTAACCTATATAACTTGTGACCTAGATGTACTTATTTTATGGTTAATAAATTGTTACTTATATTCAATCAACCTATGTCTTTCATTCTGACAGCTGCCTTTCTCGATATAGCTCAAGCTTTTGACAGGGTTTGGCACGCAGGTTTGCTCTACAAGCTCAAAAGACATTTACCACAGACCCTTTTCCTAATCCTACAGTCCTACCTTTCAAACCGCTTCTTCCAAGTCCGCTGTGGCTTAGAATACTCTAACTACTATCCCATAAATGCAGGAGTTCCACAGGGCAGTGTCCTAGGCCCCATCCTCTATAACCTATACACCGCTGATGTCCCCTCTACTTCCAACACATTTGCAGATGACACTGCAGTCTTGTCATCCCACCCAGACCCCGACATAGCATCCCATAACCTTCAAAAACAACTTGACGAGATCGAGTATTGGTGCAATCAATGGCGGATCAAAGTTAATGAAGCAAAATGCTCCCACATTACCTTCACCCTTTGTCGCAAGACTTGTCCATTAGTTTATTTTAATTCTATTCCTCTCCCAGTAACCGAGACAGTACGGTACTTAGGCTTCCATCTCGACAAACGACTGACCTGGAACCCACATACGAGACTAAAAAGACAAGAACTAAACAGACGCTTTGGACAACTGTACAGACTACTTCAAAGGACATCCCATCTCTCAATAGAAAATAAACTACTAATCTACAAAGTTATACTTAAACCAATCTGGACATACGGAATAGAGCTATGGGGGACAGCAAAAAAGTCGAACATCAAGCGTATCCAATCCTTTCAATCCAAAGACCTGAGAACAATAGTAAATGCCCCTTATTATGTCAGCAACAAAACCCTTCATAACGACCTTAATATACCCTACATTCTAGAACTCATCCTTTCCAAGTTTATGAAATTCCACAGTAGCCTTTCCAACCACCCTAATCCTGTAGCACAGTCTTTGCACTGCGCCACTCATCCCTATAATCCTCCTCGGAGACTGAAACGGCAGTGGCCTCGTGACCTGCTATAATCGCGTGACAGTGGGAGTCCTGGCAATGGCCAGTTTCTCCAATCATGTCCTATTGTATGAATGAGCGAGTGAATGATGACTGTAAATATTTCCTTATAAAAGGCAGATTGTAATTATTGCACAATAAAGTTCTGTTTAATATTAAAGATTGTAACCTTGCCTTCACTTATTCCACAAGAATTCCTTAAATCAGGCTATCAATGTATTAGAGTACATAAATACATTCCTAATCTAATGAGATACTATAAATGTCTCAGTTTTTCTCACCCTAGCTGCATGATGATAAACACAGAGACAACAGAAGCACTAAAGCAGCCTATTGTATTAACTCCGGTGGTGATCATAATACCTTTGACCGTTCTTGTCCCATATATAAAATGAATACAAACGTGATATACAGCAAAAACCACAACGATTCAATCGGTTATTTTCTGATATTATCATTACTGAACATAGTGACCTATCCAACCACCCTAATCCCCTAGCACACAAGGACTGCACCACTTATCCCTATAATCCTCCTCGGAGACTAAAATGGCAGTAGCCTCGTGTCCTGCTATAAATACGTGACAGTGGGAGTCCTGGCAATAGTCAGTTTCTCCAACCATGTCCTGAGCGTCTGTGGCTCTCGCGGTCTTGGTTAGCCACCACTGATTCTTATCCAGTGACGCGGGTGACGGAGGAGCGTGGGGGACTTCCTAAGACTCCGCTTTCTCCTTCGCATGTGAAGGGGGTGCCAACCATGTGGACTTGGAAGGTCTCTGGGCTGTTTGTAAATACAGTATGAATGAGCGAGTGAATGAAAATTGTAAATATGGTATGAATGAGATCGTTTATCACAATTACTATTGCTCAATGAGGCAGATTGTAATTTTATCAAAATAAAGCTGTTGTTATAGTACTGAACATTATAACACAGGTACACAAATTAAAGTACAATAAACTAACCACTAATGTGCCCTACGTCCGTCTGCCTGTCGAGGATTGGAGTGTCTCGATGTGATGATCATTGTAGATCAGTCTTTTTTTCTATTGTTATTTTTGAACGATTGTTCATGAGGCGGAGAAGTAGTTTGAATCATCTGTTAGTTTCTTGTCGTTTGGACGTGATGTGCGGGTCGCTTTCCTAGATAGGTCGTCTCGGATTATGTATATTTAACACTAGTTTCCAAATATACGTTTTGACAGTGCCTCGTTGGTTTTTTTTTAAAAAGGGTGTCTTCGTTTCGTTGCAACCACTGATGGTGAGAATTGACCGTATTGGGTGGCACTCTTAGAAATAGTGAAGTTTCCAGATCCGGCAGCTCCTCCCACATTGGAACAAAAAGAGACCGACCCTCATATTCTCCTCCTTGTTTACCAGCGACGGTGAGCGGTCATAGGCTCTACTAGACTCTATATAACACCACAAGGCGTTTATGACTTCTTGGTTCTATGCCTATAAAAACTAACATCCATCCATCTAAGTTTTGAAACTTGACCTACTTCTTGCCCAGTTAACGGTGGCAGCTGTACCTCCTCCTCCTCGAAAAAGTACCTCCTCGCCCAAATAGATGGCGTTCCCTTTAGCACGGCAACAATCGTTTTAATAACCTCCCAGTCCAGTGACCATTGCAGAGTAGCTCATAATTAGACAAAATATTTTCAATAGTTCTAAGTATGCACTGCATCTCCTGTTGTGTCGAAATTGTGTCCATATTACTTACTCTCCTTTCTTGAGTCAACAATCCCTCAAATCAGGCATTTGTTCAGTTTTTGGTGGAAATTTGTAACTAGTGGCTGAGCTAAATATCCGACTTCGCAAGAGCTTTATTGTTTTGTTTAAAATAAGTTCATAATTAAATAGTTTAATTAGCTTTAAAATAAAAATAAATTAATGCAATAAAACGAAACTTTAATAGGGAATAGATAAAGATCTTATAGGATAGTTAGTCTTCAAGATGGGCGAAGGACTGTTGAAAATTTTAGTTTCCCTTGAATGGGAAAAGAAAAAGTATTCTTAATCCTTTTATCCGAGCTGTAGTTATGAAATGTGCTTTTAGGATTTGAGATATTTTGTATAATTTGTACAAGGTGGATGTAGAAATGGCGGGGCTAATGGTCCTTGAATCTATCATTTTTTTTTTTTGAAATAGGAACGATGGTCTATTGATCGTTAGATTTGAAAATTGGCGGCGAGGGGCGTTAGGACAGGCGCGGGCGGGGGCTGCAGTGCGGCCGGCACCCAGTCCTAAGCCAGTCCCCCTGCATAGTGTCATCCTGTCTTCATCTTCATCCTATAGCTCATCTCCACCACTTGTCGCACTAGCCTCTTCTCTCTTTAGCTCATTGCCAGCTTTCTATTTAGCAGTCGGCTCTTTATTTTAATAAATTATAAATAAATAAAGGACGCTAACCCGTCAAAATACGTAATGGAATTAATTGGAGTGATATATAGGTAAATTGTGATGTGTTTATAATAGCTTGGAAGGCGTCCGGTGCTTACTTGTGACGCCATTTGCCCCAGTCACGCGATGTTTACATTGTTAATAAAGCTAAATGAGAGTTTCTTATTAATGAGCTTTTAGCTTAATGGCATTTTGTACGCTTTCTTCTTCAAATACATTATTATATATCTTTATATGCTATTTTATTTATTTCATACTCTACTGCTGAGCAAAGTATTTATTTCATGACATTTGTTTGGTTTTTGTTGTTTTGTTACGCTGTCAGTTGATCTCTGCATATTGTGAAATGTTGTTGACTTGGTTTCAAGCACGACAGTTCTAACAATATGCACGGAAAAGCTATAACCGAAACATATGTTCTTTTATTTAATGTTTGTTTTTTAATTAAATGGAATTAAGCTGCATGTGTTTTCACTTATTATACGCTTATGCACCTGATATTTCTATTTCTATCTTCGTATCTCGCACATTTGTCTCACATTGTTTTATTTTTACCGTAATATTGTAGAAAAACTTTTATTCTTCTTTGTAATTACTTAATACATATTTATTTGTTTTTGTTTTTTTATAAAATATTTCAATATATGTAAGAACCTCCTGAGTATTATAACGTATTATATACGTCGTGGAGGGAAATGATGCATAAAATTAGGGTGAAATTTTTTGTGTGGCCAAGGTGGAGCATGTCTGCATGCATGACCCCGAGCAACTGTTGATACAATCAGTCCGAGTCTTTTTCTTAATTTAATTGATCATTCATAATTCACAACGGTTAAAAGTAATCACTTTGTAGTGAGCATATTATGCTTGAAATGTTAAACTGAACGAATCCTTACAAAGCGGTGGTAACAAAGTGATTGATACTTACGGGTAATTGAAAAATTCAATTATTTTGAGATGTATCAGTGTGGGCAGAAAATGATTAGTTAGTTACATTCAGAACATACCTACAACAAAGCTGTCAATATTTTTCATCATAGTTGCTCAATTTTAAGGAGAATGCGAATAGTAGGTCATCATCGTGATGATTGGCTGGGACTAGGTAGAAATACTTTTATGCTTTTTATGGCATTAGAAGCCAGGCACAATTGGTAAGAAAACCAGGGTAAATGGCACAGGAAAAAACTTAATATTACTCCAATATATTATTTATAATTATTCTTGGGTTTAATCAGAAACAATTATTAGTGTTTTTGTTTTATTGGAAACATCGTACAAAATCCATGTTTAGTCATCGAAACTTTTTCCTGTTGAATATTTCAGGTGTATTTGATAATAATATATATATTTAATAATATGACAATACAAAATAATATTTTAATACAGCAGGGATTTTAAAGATTAGTCGTAGACAAAATAATTACAAAGATATATTCATAAAAATTAGCTTTTCAATGGAGTTATTATAAGCATAATGCATTGTCAACAACTAAGTAAGATTTGGTTGACATGAAACATGTGAGAAAAACTATCTGCACTAGCAGGGCTATCCCACTTCGCCTGTTTCTGTGGGCATTTCTCTTGTCATGTCATTTCTATCAAATAGACTGTAGAATTTCGTCTCAGGCTAATTCAGCCGCAAGTTAGCAAATCTAGTAAACCGCCTATCTAGTAATCTAGTAAGCACAATTCCTCATTGAATACCTAGATACTTGGTAATAACAAGAAGTAAAGATACTGTATTCAAACAATTGTTTCTATAACAGGGAGTTCATTGTTAACATTATCTGAATGAATTGATCTACTGGGAGTGCAATGATTGGGAAATTGAAAAACATTGCTGAAAGGCAGTAGAGGCAGAAATATTTTGCCGATATTAATAGAATCGGAAAAGTGAAAATTATAACCTGGCAAAGTTTAGGCACGTGAGTGGGGTCTAGGGTCATTGGCCCTGTCTTTAGTCATACTTACCACCTGTCATTTTACAGGATCGGATCCTGCCTATCTCTTTGACAACATTTTTTTAAAATCTTGACATCACAAAAAATAGACAACAATTTTCTCGGTAAAGAAAATAACTCAACTCACCTGGAACCAATATAGGCCTTAAATAAATTAAATATTGTTTAGTAAATCGTCTTGATATATACATCAAGAAATTAATAAAATTGCAGAATTAATGGCAGATAAGATGAGTAGTTTTTGTTTTTTTATAATTTGATTGTTTGTAACGCAAATATATACATGGAATCCCGTTTATAAATCAATTTTTTCAGTACAATCTATTTGGTAATATTTCGTTTTGAAAGGCTGTAAGATTAACAATCGATTTTAGTTGACAAGTATAGAATCCCAGAATAATAGCAATATTGCTGTTTATTTCCAAAATATAGGTGGGCCTTTTAAAACATAAAAATACACGACAAAACATAAATCAGCTTAGTAATAATAATTCAATTAATCCACGTTTATAACTTCAACGTTTTTAAACTTTATTATTTAGTCAAGAGCGCAATGTAAAAAAAGTGTGGCGTTGGATGTTGGAAGTTTTTCACTTCATCTTTTTTCTATCTACAAATAAATAAAATGAGAATATAATATATATAACCCACCTACGTAAACGAAAACTGTTTTAATCGATCTAAAACATCAGAAACCCCTTATGTTATGTTAACTCCCCATCACCTTTATTAGTCAGTTTAGTCCAGTCACGTATAATGTGTATCATTATACTTGTTTATTCATTATATAATTTTTATAAAATAACAAAACCTGTATATAATGTAGCGATGCTACAGGAAATACAAAAATAATTTGTAAATAGATTCGGCTGAGGATCAATAATTATCTGTAAATTTAAAGGGGCTATGAAAGAAAAGAAAAAAATAATATATATATATATATATATATATATAAGTAATCGTCTCCCAGCTGTAGACGATCGAGAAAAAGGAATGAATGAGGTAGATGATATAATAAGAAGGTTTGTTTTATAACTGGCTTTATTTTCCTCCTGATCCTCTATACACACGTTACGGGTTTGTTTACCCTAGGCTACAAGGTATTAGGCTTAACATTGCCGTACCGCTAGACGTAACTTATATATACACTATTAATTATATATGTATATTTGTTTATATCCTCTAGGAATGAGTGAATAAGTATTTATCAATATAAATTTCCTAAAATTGCTTATCTCTAACAAATTTTTCTACATAAAACTCATCATGTCTATTGAGCTACATACCCTCTATAATCAACCTCTTGTTTAAGAAAAACTATTGACTTTGGCACTTTTGCACAACTTTGTACACTCTTCACCGAATGCTCGATTGTCGTTAACATTATGGTAACTATCGTAACATTTATTTATTATTCATTGGCGCTCTCCTATAAAAAGCAAACTGACCCGTATACAAATATCCGGAGCAATTATACGCAATGAAATGAAAAATAATTAATATAAGAACAATTTGCAGTAGATAAGTTACATTAAATTTTCTACATGTCTATTGGGCAATATTGATCGCAACCCGACTATAACATAACCAAAATGGACGCAGGCAGCACTTGCTTCATCTGTGCGAACACCTAAGGCCATCCAGTCTTCATTAATTTAGTGATTAGTCTTAATGGTATCATTTCATCATGCTCTAAATTGGGAAAGTAGATATTTCTCAAAGCTGAACTTTTCATTAGTTTAATGTGAGATTGATGCTGTTTCCAACTTTATTATGATAAAATTACAATCTGCCTCATTGGGCAATAAGTAATTGTGATATATGATCTCATTCATGCCATATTTACCATTTTATCCACTTGCTCGTTCATACAGTATTTATTATACAAACAGCCGAGAGACCTCCCAAGTCCACATGGTTGTGACCTCCCTCGCGCGTGAAGGAGGAAGCGGAGTCTTGGGAAGTCCCTCGCGCTCCTACGTCAGCCACGTCATCGGCTACGAGCCACACGAGGATGACCAACAGCGCTAGAGCCACAGATTGATCATTGTGAACTGGTCTTTCCCCCCCCCCCCCCCCAATCCCCTTAAAAATGACAAAATTATTATTCATTACAGATTCTCAGGCTAATCTATTCACATATCACATTGCACATGTCCTGTACCATTGGTACATTCTATACAAGGTCTGAATTAGGTATAAAAGTTATATAATTAATACAAGTACAATGAGACACAATGTACTTGGCTTCATTGAAGACTGTATAAGGTGATGGGGCTCACCTTTTTGAAAACGCTCCTCCATCAGCCACGCCACTGGATACGAGCCAGCGGAGGGTGACCAAGAGCGCGGGAGCCACAGACCCTCAGGACATGATTGGAGAAACTGACCATTGCCAGGACTCCCAATGTGAGATTAGTCTTTCTCACTGGACCTGATGCGTACATACATTGCGTGCCGAAACATGTCACTAATCTCACATTGGGAGTCCTGGCAATGGTCAGTTTCTACAAATAATGTCCTGTGCGTCTGTGGCTCTCGCGCTCTTGGTCAGCCTCCGCTGGCTTCTACACAAATCTCTGATGAAAATTTAACGTCTTATTTTCATCAGTAGAAGCCATCTCCCAATCGGAAAAAGCCTCATGGTGTAATTCCACCACTAACTATTAATTTTCTAACGACAAATCAGTATAATTGCTAAATACTCAAGGCTGAAGTAGGGACGTTTCTGACAGGAATTGCATTTTATTCTAGTTTGTTTGCGGACAAGGTCATTCCATTTTTTTTGTTGTAATATGGCTTAAGGTGTGCAAAGCTTTTTAAGTATCCTTTATTAGCGGTGTCACTGACTTAGTCCTCAAACACGTCTATACTTAGCTTCTACTTCTTTAACCCTCACATATATTTGTGAGCATTATGTCCCATAAGAGTAAAAAGACATGTTAACAGATAAAGGGCTTGGCCAATGATGTTGATAAAATAAAACTTAAAACTTGAAAAAGTTCTAATTATTATATGTTTTGTCTACAACATAATATTGTAAAGAAATGCGCTTTATGGTAGCCAGATAGAACTGGGGGTTGAGAGTGAAAAATTGGGAAAGATGATCGTTGAAAACTTGCAGGAAAGGTAAAGAACGATTAGTGAGAGGTATGAAACCTCTAGACTCAAAACCAGTTATATAAATTATCAGACATTTCAGGAGAGCAAAAAAAACCCATTTGCCAAAGCAACTGATCTGTCAAATTGAGTAATCAATAACCATTAGCAATGCAGTAACATTTGACCTTCCTAAAACACGAATGAAATTTACTTGCTGGATTAATGATATTTGGAAAATTAAAAAATAATAATAAAAATTGAATGAAGATTCAGAAAGAATGTACGTTTAATCAACAAAAAAAAAAATGCTCTATTGTGTTTCATAAAATGTGAAAAGAAAAATTAAAAAAAAAAAAAATCAAGCAAAAAAAGTGTTCACGAAATCCAGACAAAAACTGTGAGGGGATAAAGTTTGACAAATTTCCGGTCGGGTGCGTTTGTTCAAAACGATACGGGCATGTGACAGTTGTGCAGCCCCTATTGCCTTAATTTATTTAAATATCAGCCCTTGTTCTCATGTTAAATTTGTTGAAAGGCCCTCACATCATTCAGCTAGCTCACTTGACTTCGCTTTTTCTGTTGAAAATTTCAAATGACATTAACTATAGTCACCGTCATGAAATTAGACGCTTGGAATGAAGGTGCTTCTTGGCGCGATAGTACCACATACGTGCGGGCGGGTTTTTTTGAAATCCCTAACCATTCCTAAAAGTGTTTTTTCCTTCTTCGGCAAAAAGCTTGGTATATTTCTATTGTGAACTTTTCCAGGATCTTCAGTTATATCCTTCATAAAATCCATCTTAGCATAGGAAGGTGTGGTCTACCATAAGAAAAATCACTTGAGCATTCTTGACGTTACTAGGAGCAGCAGTTTAGTCACGAATCCAGTAAGCCCAATAAAAAACCGCCAAGATGCTGGGGAAACCTCCCTGGTTGACAGTGCAGGTCGCAGCATTCCTGGCAGCCATGCAAAGAGCCTTGGATGCAGCTGGTTCTGAAACAAACGTATAACCTTAATTCTAATTTTCAGATGAGGTGGTGAAACAAAAAACTGATGAACGAGAGGGTGGAGTTGCAGAGGTTGGAGGCACGGACGATCTAAGGAGGTAAATTTGCGGGGAGATTATGTGTATGGAGGAGTTTTAAATGAGTTTTGGCACAAACTAGTTCCAAGAATGTACTCCATTTGATGGAGGGTCCAACTTTGAGTGCTTCTATTCGGACCCCCAAGAAATTTGACCTAGCACGGAGGCGATCCACAAGTCAATTTTAAGAGATTTTCGTTTATTAGGAATTACAGTCACCAGGCCAAACATACAATTCAGTAATATATTAAAAAATACGCGTGTAAAATGAACGTATGGGTTTCTGGTCATAAACCTAAAATAGTATATGTTAATCATAGATTTATTGACTCAAACAGCTGGCCATTGTTACCTAATCAAATAAACAAGAAGGGGGTGCTGAACAGTTACGTCGGCTTCATGTATCTAAATAGCATAAGAAGAAATACAATCCTGTTATACACCCGTCTTTAGTCTGCAACAAACATTATAAAAAGTAGCATGAGATTTAAACTAAAATAATTGGAGCGAAAACGCCAGAAGAATCCATTAATAGTGTAATGTGGTAGGTGATGAAGCGCAGATGCATTGAAATGCATAGATACTTGAAGGATCGTCGATATGGGTGTCGTTACAGCCAGTGAACAGCTAACGAAGAGGAAAGGAGCGATAGGGTTCGTCCGAATGGATTTTGATAACTGTCTCCCTTCGCCTCCAAAAACTTCCTCTACATCATGTGCAGAGCCGATTAGAATAACCGAATAGTTATTGCTCATCCACCATGTTTTATTTCAAATTTTCTAATGATTCATTTACAAAAAAAATTAATATTGTAATATGCAAATAAAATGAAACAACTTTGCAATAATAATAATATACAGAAGTAAAACTAGCAGATAGGTGAATAAATTATTGATAGTTCAAATTGAATAATTTATAAGACTTAAAAGGCTATACACCTGTTTGTGCTGTTCAAAAGCTCAGTAGCGGCTTGAGTTGGGATAGAAGATGACTGTATGGTACGATGTGAAATGGTACACATCATCTGTTGTGATTACAAATGGACAATTATCATTATACTTTCACCGGACCTGTCTTCATGTTGGAGCGTGCACCGCGACAGGGTCAAACCTAATCATTGTTATGGAGGGTCTTTATCACCTCCTCTATTTGCCCTAATATACCATTGAGGTCGGCAAGAAAGTAATTTCGGTTTTTTAGTATGAAATAAAACTCAATTTTTTCTATACAAAAAATGAACAAATCAGTGAATGAGTCAAGGATCATTCTGTTCGATGAAATTTTGCCATCTTTCTGGTAACTTCATGATCCCGCGCTCATAGAACTTCTGGTCCTTATCAGCAAAAAACTCAACTAAGTGCGATTTGAGGTCATCTTTATTACTGAAATGTTTACCATTTAAGAAGTTTTGTAAACTTCGAAATAAATGATAATCCGATGGTGCAAGGTCGGGGCTGTATGGGGGATGCGACATCACTTCCCAACCGACCTCCAATAGTTTCGTACGTGTTGCTAAAGATGTGAGGCAATGCGAGTCTTGGCGGCACCCAAATATTGAGCTTTTTAACAAGTCCAAGAGGCCTTATATGCTTTTCAATTGTTGCGTGTGATACATTTAACTGTTTTGCAATATCTCGCACAGTTATATGACGATTCGATTCAATTATGGTTTTCATTTTGTCATCATCAACTTCAGAAGGTCGACCAGAACGTTGGCCATCTTTCAGTGAAAGCTCTACTGAACGAATGTTTTTCAACCAATTCTGACACGTGCGTTCTGTTAAAATATCAACACCATTAACTTCACATATCTCTTTGTGAGCCTCGGCCACTTTATTTCCTTTATGAAAATAAAAATGTAAAATGTCGTAAAAAGTGAAAGGTCGAAAAAATGCTTATTGGTGCACTCCATTTTAAAACTGACAGTTGTAAACAAAATTACATGGATTTTCTTTCTATAGCCTAAAGGTATCGACTACCAAATCTCAAAAGAAAAAAATTCTAACATTGATAAAAACGAAGCAAACATAACGCTAATTACTGGTGCAAACCGAAATCACTTTCTTGCCAAGCCAATATTTTTGTTTAAAAATGAATTTGTTTATTTTATTTATTGTTATGTATTTAGAAAATATCAATTACAGAGCCCTTGAATTACAGATACTCTTTGTCCATTGCTGTTAGTTACCTTGGTACCTAAAAATAGAGTTCAACGACCCTTTTTCTGGACTTTTAACGACTATGTTATAATGTAATAAAATGTCATAGTATCGTGTAAAGCGGGTTAGTTTACTGGAGTTCTTTTATATGGCGGCTCTCTTAGGTGTCGACATTCAGTGGGTAAAATATACCAAATAGTAGAAAAAAGCTTACAAAAAACCAGAGTGATTTGGCGTCTAAGTGTCAATTAAATGTGAAAATGATTATTTTCAAAAATTACCATGAAAATCTTAGAAAACTGAAAACACACAAACATGCACATTGCTAATTAAGGATATGTTATATTGACAATTATTTGAGATTATTTATTGACAAATATGAATGAAAATGTATTTGATTGAGTATATTGATAAATAACATGTTAAATGTTAATTCTATGACGTTTTGAAAACATGTCTGTTTCCTCATGATGCATTCCCTCTTCTCATTTTTCAAGCCCTCTCCGTCTCCGTCAATATAAGTTGCTCTTCATCCAAGTTTGAACCAAGTTTCTCTTCTAATCTAATCTAAAGGGATCGGAACGTTTGTGCAAGACCTTTTCTCCATAGAGAAGAACATGTGAGGCCTGCCTTCTTGCAACTACAGGCCCCTTAGCAGTTTCTTTTTCACCACACACATAACGACTGAGAGACAGGATCTTTGGTGAGCATTTTAGTCGTGAGCCGTAGCTCAGTTCGTATCAACTCCCAGCCCAAAGGGGTTTTATCATTTCCTGACCATTTTTGTATAATGTGGCCCACAGGCCGTGCAATTTGGAGGCACCTGAAGGTGGAGAGAGTCTTGCAAGACGTAGTTTGTTTGTCTTCGCGCCAGACTTCCGTCCATGTATCTAAATTGGTGGCTCCCCTCCACTGTCAGATGTCTTGGCAGACCTTTAGCATGTGTCAAAACTAAAGCTTATAATTTATACTACTAAATAAATGCTACTTTATAATTACCAATGTTTCCTTTACCAACTATAAGACATACTAATATATATTATATATTAATTTAATATTTTCCCAGCGCTTGAAAATACATGAAGTGATGAAAAAAACTGTTAGTTTTTGACTGGCGTTTATGATAATATTACTCTCCCAAATTTAAAGTTTAAGTAAATCATTCAATGTAAAAACATTACTGTTCTTTCATTTTTTTAATTGATGCTTTCTCACTAGGAGGCCAAGTTTAGAAATTATAGCCAAAAAACCGTAAAAAATACAAAACAATTCGATGTTTCTTGACTATATCTCAGGTTTGGTTTTTACTAGTTATAGGTCCTTTACAACATAAATAGAAACTACCTTTTACACAAGTGGCCCCTTTTGTTTTGGGATAAAGTGTCTATCCTACAAGTAACTTTCTGGTATTTATTTGTGAGGACTCGCCTACTTATTAAGGTGAGTAACTCTTACCGTTTCTGAATTGTAGTCCAAACCAAAGAGATAGGAGCTACAATCGATAACTGCTGTCATATCAATTTTAAACCAGAATCCTTCATCAGGAATTCACAACACAGACATTTCCTCAACAGGAGATAGACATCTTATTTTTAAAGAAGAATTTATTGATTTGTGGTTGTTGTTTATTGTGGTTATCTAGTTGTTTGTTTTCCCTAACAGTGATTGTTCTTATTGGTTGAGAGTAGCAACCCCTTTTATGCCTCTCAACAATCCCACCATGGCACCGACATAGCTTTCCATAACCTACAAAGTCACCTCTCCTTAGTTGAGCATTGGTGCAACCAATGGAGTTTAAACGTTAAACGTACCAAGATTACATTTAGCCTTCGACTCAGATCCTGCCCATGAGTTCTCCTCAACGACACTCACCTCCCCACGTCAGACATAGTGCGATACCATGGATTCTACATTGACAAACGATCAAGCGGGAATCCTCATACGATACTTTAAAGACAGGAACTCAACAGAAGGTTTAGCCTACGAGAAATCCCTCTTCACTTTAGAAAAAATAAATTGCTCACACATAAAGTGGTACTAAAACCAGTCTGAACTTACTTGAATCATGTGGGATCACCAAATTGAGGGTTTTGCTGATCAAGCACATCCGATCTAAAAGCGTAGGAGCATCAGTTAAAGCACCTTTTTATGTCGCAAATAATACCCTCCATAATTGCCTTAAAATTCCCACTATCCTAGATCACATTTCCTCGAACTTCTGGTTCCTCCAAACATTATCTGACCATCCAAATCCTCTAGCAAGATCACTTTTAAGTCTCTTCCACCCGTATCACAGCCCTCGGAGATTGACGTGGAAGAGGTCCCGTGATCTTTTGTAAATATTCAGTTCTGACACTGGTCAGTTTTCTTCCCTCATGTCCTGAATGAATATGGTTTGAATGAAACGAATTCAATCTATTATCAGAATTATCTATTGCCCTTTTTGTGAAGATTGTAATGTTTTCTTTAAATTAAGATTTTATAACAAAAACAAAAATAAGATATATCCATCTTAGCACAGCTTACTCCAGGCCTTCTGTTATTTGTTTTTTGAAAGCGTCATTCTGTTTAGGACTCCTGAGTAAAGATTTAATTTTATAAATATCAATCATTTTCAATAACGTTTTTCCGGGCCATTCCATAATTAAATACAAAACGGTGGTATAAAATCAACAGGTGCAAAATGAAATAGCCAATGGACCCTGGAAGCCGGTGAGCAGAAAGAAAGGGAAACAACTACACACGACTCCATCCAAATTGTACCAGGGGGGAGGGGGAGAACCGCCTTAACCACGAAAAGCAAAACACAAAAATAATTATGATCGGGCACCAGATCTCAACTGAACACCTATCTTGATGAGGTGGCTCTACTACGATAAACCCACTAGCACATCTCTCGGATCACTGCAGGTTCAGAAATCCAACTAGGAATAAAATTATTTCCTACTAGGACTACAAAACTAGGTGGACCACCAATGGCTAAATGAATATCAGGTCTATGATACATTCAGTGGAGTAATAACTTGGTTTCTTTATTATCTTCATTCAAATATATACCCGTTAGATTATATCCAATCAAGGGGTAGGTTAGCAATTAGCAATGCAAGGGGAACTAATGTCGATCATAATCACTCCACCCCGGCTAAAGATCAGACTTATTTCTTATCCAAAGTGGGATTTTCAACCATGTGGGATTAATTATTTCGCTATAGAGCAACGTTCAAAGCACAAGGTTTTATTGTCTATTACGCTAGCTGATAACATTTTCGGGTGTAGATTATTGCAGTGAATTGTAAGGAGAACAACCGTTTCCATCAAACAAAGGGATCTTAGCCTACAAAAGCTTAATTTTTATGAAAAGGGATCTTAGCCTACAAAAGCTTAATTTTTATGAAAAGGGATCTTAGCCTACAAAAGCTTAATTTTTATGAAAAGGGATCTTAGCCTACAAAAGCTTAATTTTTATGAAAAGGGATCTTAGCCTACAAAAGCTTAATTTTTATGAAAAGGGATCTTAGCCTACAAAAGCTTAATTTTTATGAAAAGGGATCTTAGCCTACAAAAGCTTAATTTTTATGAAAAGGGATCTTAGCCTACAAAAGCTTAATTTTTATGAAAAGGGATCTTAGCCTACAAAAGCTTAATTTTTATGAAAAGGGATCTTAGCCTACAAAAGCTTAATTTTTATGAAAAGGGATCGTAGACCAGTATATACTTAATGAAAAATTTTACTTGCGATAAATCTTGTAGAAGTTTTTTCATTTTTCTAGTGTTGAGAATGGGCGTGGGCCGGTAACATTTAATTTTCGAACCCGTGTATGATCCTGGCAAAGTTTTTAAAGTCAATAAAACACGTTATTTTTCCACTATTTCTAGTGATATTTATCGGGAATATCACCGAAAGCTGTAATTTCTTTGAAAGCTTACGCCAACAATTACCAAATTCAAAAAGTATAAAGTTTCATACAAAATGTGCTGGTTAAGTTTTATAACATGAAGTATTGTTTTACAGTACATCACTGGGGTGAATATCAGACAGGGAATCTATGAACTCAGTTACCGACTGTTTCTGAAAATACAAGTTTAGCTTGTCCAGATTGCCACCGACTCACGACATGGCTCAGAAGTTTGCGCACAAACTTAACATGCGCACAATATTAGCACTTTCGACCAGTGCGAGGTTCGCTATTTGCCGATTTGGATGCAGTACTTGCTGCAGCATATAAACTCCAGCTTACAAAGTGCGGTACTGCATGTACCTGGAGAAAATCCGGTTTTTATATAACCACAATTTGGAACTGCTCGGGGCTGTCATTCTACAACCTACTAATTGACTTTTAGATAGGAAGTTATGATAAATATAAAAGTTGAGTAAATATAAATATAAATGGCAATTATAGCTATGGGTCGTTTTGTCAGGAACATGGAAACGAGCATTACATATTAAACGACATATATATACGAGCATTACATATTAAACGACATATATATACGAGCATATGTATGTAAGGATGCCACGATAACCTCTTGCAATATCTGTGTAATATAACTTAACACTAGCTATGATTAAAAAATAGGTTTCCTATCAAAATCTAAGGTGATATAAGCCTCCATGATGACCTTTCATGATGAACATTCAATTCACATAACACGGCAGCCATTTTGGAAAATATACGATATTGGGTCTAAACATCCCCGCCGGGTGGTAAACATTTCACCATCGCATTTTCCAAAAATTTTTATACAAGAATCCATCAAGATTAATCGTATTAAAATTACTTCCAAATGTATAAAAGTTTTAAGCTATCTTTACTATTCTGTATCGGGCACTCTAATAAAAGAAAAAGCTTTAGAAGCAAAGAATCAGAAACAAATTGATTTTCAGGCCTAGATAAATTTAAAACTCGCCACATTTCCCATGCAAGAGTGGGGATACTGGCTATGTTGATACTGAACAATTTGTGTGAGAAAATAGACGATTAGCTTCATGGTTATGATATAAAATACATTTTTAACTGCGTTGAAACAGGATCGTTTTTTTTTTGTGACACTTCCTGAAAAAACAATTAATTAAAAAAATTAGTGTTGCAAGAGTGGAACAATTTTGAAAGAGCGTGTTTCAATAGAAACCTCTTATATTCGTAAAGGCACAATATCGCCGCTGTTTTAAAGAATTGGATTTAAGCCTTTTGGAAATCGAATGGCATTCAAATAAAAAAGTATGGATGGCCTATAAGATTCTGAATGAATTGTTGATTTCGTCGATTGTCGATTCGATTGGACGAAAACGATAAATCACCACATTTATAGATAACTCAACATGCCATCCTCTCAAATGTTTTTCAACATGAAGATCGTATTTTTTCCGCCAAGAACCACATCTGTCTGCCACCCATTAGATCAAGGCACAGTTAAGTTTTCAAAGTTAACTACAGGAAGTGTGTGCTAAAACTTTAGGTGAACATGGACTGGAAATGAGCTTGCAAAAAATATTAAATGTTTTAAGTGACATTGGACTCAAGTCATGAATACATTGGATTTCTTCGTCAGTAAACAAAATTTGGAAAGAATCTGCAGTTAATTGCTTCAAAAAGGTGAGCTTCTCGAATTCTTCCGAGGGAGCCATCGAAAGTATGGCGCTGGATAATTCAAAAACTGTATTGTAATAAAATTACCATCTGCCTCATTGGGCAATGAGTAATTGTGTTCAATATTTTCATTCATGTCATATTTACAATTCTTCATCCACTCGCTCATTCATACAGTATTTACAAACAGCGCAGAGACCTCCTAAATCCACATGGTTATCTATCACCTCCCTCGCATGTGGAAGAGGAAGCGGAGTCTTGGAAATTCCCCCACGCTCCTCCATCAGCCAAGTCAGTGGGTGCGAGCCACAGGAGGATGACCAACAGCGCTAGAACCACAGACTGGTCATTGTGAACTAGTCATGGTGGAGAAACTGGCCGTTGCCAGGACTCCCGCTGTCAAGTATTTATAGCAGGCCACGAGGCCCCTGCCGCATTAGTCTCCGATGTTGATTATAGGGATGTGTGGCGCTGCGTTATGATTTTGCTAGTGGATTAGGGTGGTTGGATAGGTTTCGATGGAATTTCATGAACTTGGAAGGTATGAGTTCAAGAATGTAAGGTATATTAAGATCGTTTGAAGGGTTTTGTTGCTGACGTTGGTGTAACGCGAAGGCCTTGTTGAGCAATGGGATGTCGTCGGAAACCAAACTGGTGAATTGGAAAAAGGTTGTTGGAATCAACAATTGAAAGTATACGTCTTAATAGAAGTTTTTCAAAGTGTTTTGAGAGGATAGGGAGTAGGCTTATTGGACGGTAAGATAAGGCTTCATTGGGTGGTTCACCGGCTTTGGTGAATAGGACAGTAATGGAATGTTTCCAGAGGAAAGGAAAGTGCGTCGTTCGGATAATGGAATTATAAATGTAGTTTAGAAAGATTATGGCTTTAGGAGGTAGTTATTGGAGAATTTGAGGAGTGAGGAGATCATATCCGAGAGATTTTCGGTAAGGTGTGTTTTTCAGTAGATATTTGTCCTCAGCGGGGTTAACAACTTTTGGTGGAACAGAGAAAGGGATAGGTGAAGTGAGGAAATCTTAGACAGTTGTGCCAAGTATATG
Source organism: Acanthosoma haemorrhoidale (assembly GCA_930367205.1). NCBI lineage: Eukaryota > Metazoa > Arthropoda > Insecta > Hemiptera > Acanthosomatidae > Acanthosoma > Acanthosoma haemorrhoidale. The sequence continues at coordinate 107,509,946 of OV884009.1, read as the reverse complement.
GAGGTGAGGAGTTAAAGTAAAAAAGAAAGCGAATTCTTCTGGCCTTTCCTCTCCGAAGCCGCCCAGGACCCATCATCACGACGGAGTGGGTGTGAATCAGGATGATATTTTAGGATCTTTTTAGTTACATTCCACAGGAAATTTTCTCCTGTAGAGAGAGAGGAGAGGTAGGAATAAAAGAAATCGTATCAGAAGGATGCTAAATGCTGCTTTACCAATCTGCAGTAATGATTGTACAAGCTACAATTAGTAGGATGTCACACTGTTCTCACGTGGCGTTGGGATTGGATTGGGTCTTTGAGATGCTGAGGTAAAGGATTTTCGCCGCGAGGTTTTGGATGTCAGCGGGATGACGATGCCACCGAAGCTGACCTCTGGATAAGAGAAGTGAAAGAATGCACTGCATCATCTAGGTCTTGGGATGTTTTCAAGCTTGTGCTGTTGGAACATTTTTAAGACATCCTATGAACGGTAGTAAAAAGAGTTGATTTACATCGCAATATGAATACGTTGCTATCCTGCTATAGTACTGGCGCAGAGGCGGCCTTGGATAATGATAGTGAACTTCACGGCCTTCTGCCTTCAAATAACGAATCGCATTCCTGCATACAAATCGATGTGAGGATGATCCTGTAATTTTAACAGAAATAATTGAGGAATATAAGTCTATAGCCAATGAATATTCTGAATATCTGGATAAAGAGGACCCGCGGAGGTAACGAACCCCTAATAAAGTGGAAGAAGCTAGAGCACAATTCTGACTACTGAAAAAAAAATTTCATTTCCAAAGAAGACTGAAGGCGTTACACTAATTTTGTCTATTCAAGCTATTTTGGAAAACAAAATAGTAATGCATCAAAAAGTTCAAACAAAAATTACCGATCGCGTATTATTAATTAATTTGAACTTTTAATTTGTTTTTTGTTTACAAGTTTACAATTTACTAGTGAACTTCTACTATAGCTCTTTTGTTCTTTTTGTATTAATATTGCTATAAAAATATACGTAGTTAAATTTGTAAATTTAAAAGTAGTGTTTTTTAAATGAATAAACAATTTAATTCGTATTATTCATAGTATACAGTTTTTTCCTCTAATTTTTATTGTGTTATCATTTTTTCCTCCTTGTTTCTCGATAATGGACATTTTTCTATAGCAGACAGAATTATATTATTAATATACCGGAAATAAATAAACGGTTCTTTTGTAGTTTAAAACAATATTATAGAAACTTTTTCTCTCTTTTTGTGATGTACTGCTTATTTTCTGTTAAGCCAGTGAATTCCATGAGTAGCATAATTTTATTTATAGTGAACATGGTCCTGAAATAAAGTATCTTAGATATTTGACAAGTATGATGGTGCCAGTACCTTCACTCTTTTTCAAACCCTACCTTTTTCACCTCATTTCATGACCTTTATGGCTACTGTTTTTCGATTAATAACAGGGAAATAGATTTTTTTTATGGGTAGAAAATTAATGTTTACAACTTTAAGTAAACTAGCTTTTGAGGTTTTGAAACTTTTAAGCATTAAGATTTACTAAAGTGGGGGATATCGACACCGTCAAATATGTTTGAAAAAACATTGCTGATCCCTTATTGGCATGACTCCTACCTTCTTGGACTTATATTCCTTAATATACACAACTCTACTCATGTATATTACATTTTTGTCATTGGACGCCTTCCAAAGAAATTATTAAGTTAACGAAATATTTATGGGATTCATTAAGTTTTGTGTTTGATTTTAGAACAACTTTCAGCTATAAAATAAAACAAATTAAAAATTAGTTATATTTTTCGGTATTATTAAAAGTGGAGGTGAAACAAAGAAATGAACACGGTACAGTCCTCTGGAGGTCACCATCATCAAACACAGGTGAAGAAGGATCACCAATTGGAGGTAAATCTTTATACCCACTTTTGTTTTCTCAATAAATTACTCAAAATATAAATTATGTAAAAAAAACCATTGGAGATATATAATTACGATTTCTATGTAATGTTATGAAATAATTCATTTTAGAGTATAATTATTAGATAACATGAGCTATAATACTAGCTGCTAATGAGAGGAGGGGATTTTTAGGTGTATAATGTGATACTGTACTAATTAATATGAAGGGTGTCCCAGAATTAATGCAAGATTTGATTTAAATAGAAAACACTTTTTTTAGTATTTTTGTTGTTATTTTTTTATTGAATTATAAAGTAAGTAGGATAGGGTTATTTATGGAATAACACATTGTGCAAATGGCCTCCACGACTTTGCTGGCATATACGCACTCTTCTGTCGAAATTTTCCATGACCATTTGGCATAAATGTGGTCGAAATTCGTTGATGCAGCGATTAATTTCCTCTTTTAATGCAAGGGGAATATAGGCTTGTTGACATACACCTTTGACTTCAAATAACCTATAAAAAGAAATCTGAAGGTGTTAAATCACACGATCTAGGGGGCCAATTCTGATCACCGAAGCGAGAGAGTACACGACCTGGAAATGTCTCATGCAGTATTTGAATTGTTTCATGGGCTGTATGGCATGTGGCACCATCTTGTTGAAACCACATGTTGGCCACATCAATATCATCCAATTTCGGCACAAATAACTGTGTTATCATGTCGTGATATCGAGCACCAGTCACTGCTTGAACAGCCTCATTTTCAAAAAAGTATGGTCCAATGATGCCTCCAACCCAAAATCCACACCAAACAGTGACACGTTGTGGATGCATTTGTTTTTCGACAATCACATGTGGGTTCTCCGAACCCCAAATGCGACAATTTTGTCGATTAACAAAGTTGTCAAGATGAAAATGTGCTTCATCGCTTAGGATAATTTTGCTCGAAAAATCAAAAAAAAATGGTGCTCAATAATACATTCAACGAACTCTCTTCGCTTTGTATGGTCATTAGGCTTCAATTGTTGTGTTAACTGAATTTTGTAAGCATGGAGACCCAGATCTTTAGTGAGTATACGCTGTAGAGAGCTTCTTGAAATTTGCAATTTTTGTCTACGACGCCGAATTGATGTTCCAGGATTTTCAACAACACTCTCACGCACTGCTTCGATATTGACATTTGAACGGCTTGGTTTTGGACGACCAGTGTGTTTAGTGTCTCCAACTGATCCAGTCTCCCTAAATTTTTCAATTAATCTCTTCACAGTTCAATTATTTATTAGTAATAAGAATTGTGTAATTATTTGCGGGATCCTCAAAGTTATGAGTTTTTAGTTGACCATCTCTTGCTTTTGTAGATTGAGCAATCAATGTGAATGCCAACCACTTCAACTCAAAAAAAATCTCTTTTCTTCTTGACCTTTTTCATCTTCAAGTTGTTCTTCAACTGTGGTTGTTCAACAGCGCATTTGAGTAACCACTAAATTGTTTATTCCATGTTGTAAATTGTTTATTATTATACCATATATACTCTATGTGTTATGTAATATATAATGCATAAATGAATAATCAACAATTAAAAATTTGATGAATCGTATTGGCACACATTTAACAATCAATTAAATTACTTAAAATAAACAAAAAGATACATAAGTGCAATTATAAGAAGAGGGTTGCTAATTGAACAAACTTTTTGGTGAGCCTCTACCTTTAAGGGGGGGGGGGAGATTTGCCCAACTTCCTTCCTCGTATTATTCCAACTGACGGAGTCAAGCTTTATATCTATACTTAATTTTGTTCTTGAAAGTTTCCGGTGGATCTCTGCGCCCTATATATATACCTATATGCTGACAGGAAGTTCTACCAACATATCATTTCTGAAATTCACCACATTCTATTATAGAAATACCCAATTTTTTTCAAAGTTGGGGCAAACCAGTCACTCTAATAATTGTTATACATTTTCTGTTAATAAAACGCAAACGCGAGGAATTAAGTTTACATCAATAAGCTACAGACAAATATAACAGGGGTTAACATCAATAAGCTACATATAAAATACATAAGCTGGACTAATATACTATGTACACAAATATCAGGTATTTTTCACATGAGGGATATCCCGTAACCCTACTGCCACGACCATGTTTATTTTACATTCTATACGACAGTTTTATCGATTGGAATTTTCCATTTGCTTTTTTCTTTTATAATAATTTTGTTCGTCGAGTGTTTACACACGTGGGAAGTTAGCCCGTTTATAGAATCAAGCTCCGCCTTCCCGCTTCAAGCCTCTTATACCTTGGTACGATTGAGTTCCATGAAATGGCACATGGATCTTTACATATTCACCTACCCTACTTGACGACCATACCTCACACTACAGTTTGTATAAATAATGTATTATTATTACGATCGAAGATAGAAAAGGGGGTTTGAGTACCTAGAAATCCCCCGAAATCTTGAGCTGTCAGAGGGTTGATTGAGATAAGTGACAAATGGGTGATTTATGGCGAATGGTTGATTTCTGGTGCTAACTTGTTTCAAAAACAGGTGTTTGTCGACCGTACAATTAATTGTCCTCGTATATTGTATGTTTGTTTTGTTTTTTACTTCTCGGCTCCTGTGGACACTGTTGCATGTAGACCTTACAATTAATCGTTCCTGGTCCTCGTGTATATATAGTCGGTAAATTGACTCGCAATCATCCGCAAGGCTATATACTATATGCCGAAGATCTGAAAATGTTAAAACTCCTTCCTTCTGTAGCGGAAGAATTTGATAACAGCCATTATACTAGTTTTGTCTGGGCAGATCCTGCAACCATATGCGCTCCTGATACGTATGTGTGTTGCCATGTGTCGGGTCGTCACGAGGGGGGTGCCTAGTTACCCTAGCCCTGGTGGCGAAGAGAGGGTTGATTAGGCTATGACCTGGACAATCGTTTCATGACGGGTCTTACCATCTGACTCCATATTTGATAGGTATGTGCCCCGACAATGCACTATGTTCAGGAGAAGAGGTATAGGGTAGGTAGTTTGTGTGGTCTTGGAATGACCACGAATTCACACTCGGTATCTGAGGGTAGGCGAAATCCGTCCGGATCCCAAAGGCGAGTGTAAACCGGAGAGAGGCAGACTGGATTTCCGTGGGAGACACTACTAGGTAAATTTGTAGGGCCACGACAACCGTTGTCCGCGAGGGAAAGATCTCTCCCAAGGAGCTGCTAGTTTTAGCGAGGCGAAGGCAGAGAATCCCAGTAGGAGAGTATGGGGTCTGACAATGCCGGACTAAAACATAGCGAGGTAAGGAAGAGAGTTTTTCATTTCAAGAGTCCAGAGGTTTTCATAAATGAGAAGGCCGAGTTTTGAGACATCAGTGCAGCCGCAAGTCACCAGTTAGAGAGTCGTCTTGTGAATGATTTACAGGCCAACCCCCGGGTCTATTTATAGTTGGCGTCCCTCGTTAGTACTCAATCATGGGACTCGTTATTGTGGCCAATGCCAGCCCAGTATGTGGTGGCCTTTGTTCTCGTAGTGACTCAGGCCTTGTCCGGGTCGCCACTACCTGTTCTTGGGTAAGGGAGGGTAAGGGAAAGGGTTCCCAGCCTTTTCAGGGCAACTATAATAGTTTCAAGCTGTTATGATGGATCATACCCTGATGTGTTTTTATTTCACTTTTGAAGCATACGAGTCTTTGCTCTGCATTTTTTCGAGAAGGAGGATGACGGATTCCGTTCCAACAAGTCGATTAGAGTTGTTTTCGAATATTTAACTGCAGTGGCATTTGTCGAAAATAAGAAGAATCTCCTTTACATGGGCCAGGTAGAATGACAGGACCTCGCAGGTGCGAGTCACACAATTCTCAACTACTTTCATCAGTAAATAAATATTGCGGTGGCCAGACAGTAGTGAGGTGAAAAAACATTGCATGTCTTTTTACCCTGCGCGGTAGAAACATGACAATTAGGGTTGAAACCGCTTATCCTTGGTTCGCTAACCCCGTACAAGATCTGTCACTACCACATATGACGATTTCAGCTCCTCTCGTCTGCTGTAACAAGATAGAAAGTGTAAAATACTCTCTCTTTAATCGAGTAGATAAATAATAAATAAATAAATTCTTAGACTTTTGGAAAAAGTGCCTCATAGTTATAACTAGCGTGTAGAACCCCCCCTGTTTTTCATCTAATGTAGAGACTGTACCATTATATATTTAAGTATAAACCCGAATACGCTGTTTAATAGTTTATTAAAAGATATCCGATGAATGAGATGAACAAAACTTGATTTTGTTTTTCATATCCCTATTCAGGTAAATAAATAATGACAAGTTTCAGTAAGTATCATTTATTCAAAAACAAACAAAAGTTGTAAAAGATACGACGATTTATATTAAAACTACAGAAAATGGTTAGTAGAACCCGGCTTAAAAAAGTAACTAGTCCAGAGATGGATGTACTAATGGAGTTACTTCTCCTATTCTGGAAGATAACTGCTCTTTCTTAGGGGTTTAATACATAAAACATTTTGGTCATCAACGCCTAACGAAAAAATTAATAATCGAGTAGTTTAAGTAAACTTCAATGAAACTAAAACTAAAATACCGAAAAATTAAAATTAAGGTTAAACTTAAAACTTAAAATCTATCAATCAAAAAAATGTTTATATGAACTAGTAAATGCAAGGAAAATGAAGCTAAAACTGGATGAAAGAAAGTAAATTGAGATTAAAAATTAATTAAATTTCAGTGAGCACGTTCATCATAATGAGTTCAAATAAAACTAAAACTAAGATAATCGCCCTAGTTTATGCTTAGTTAGAATAAACTAAATTCATGAGCTAACTACTAGAACTAAAAAAAGTTTTAGTGGAATTTGTAAAATCTAGAGGGCATAAGGTCAAGGACAGTTGACAAATGGAGATCAGTATGAAGGGGTAAGAGTTTGTAATGTAAAAGGATGCACTAACAACAGTTCTCAGGACTTTAGATTATATTGTTTAAATTCGTTCCATGTCCGGTTGTCCCCCATTGTTCTATTGAGTAAGTCAAAATTGGTTTTAGCAACTGTTTGTATATGTGAAGTTGGTTTTCTATTATAAGGTTAGAGTTTCTATAGTGGTCTGTATAACTGTCTGAACCGTCTGTTCAATTGTTGTCTTTTAAGTCGTGGGTAATGTAGCCACATCACCTTCACCCTCTGTCGCAAGTCTTGTCCACTTAACGGACGAAGTCCTGTTTTTTCCCATTGTTCCACGATTGCCTCTTAAAAAATGGCCGAACTAAACTGATTGGATGATGTGTGATATGTCATTTTATGCTAACCATTGTATATAGCCCCCTATACTCCTCATGTGTGCAGCCTAAAAAAGTCATCTGTCATTGTCACTCAATAACCATAAGTAAGCTATTTCACTGTAAGCAAAAGGTGCAGGGACTCCAGGAATAATATTAAACATGAGAGCAGGGCTAATTATATAAACATAAATAACTTCACAACGTCTTATGTTACAAATATGAATAATACCTTTTTACAAATTATCAATACATGGCCTACTGATTGATTCGTATTTGTTATATGATAGAGGACAACAATGATAATATTATTATGATAGAATTACAATTTGCCTCATTGGGGAATAAGTAATTGTGATAAATGATCTCATTCATACCATATTTACAATTATTATTCACTCGCTCATTCATGCAGTATTTACAAACAGCCCAGAGACCTCCCAGGTCCACATGGATATCACCTCCCTCACGTCCGAAGGAGGAAGCGGAGTCCTGGGAAGTCCCCCACGCTCCTCCGTCAGCCGCTTCATTGGATAAAAGTCAGCGGAGGCTGACCAAGAGCGCGAGATCCACAGACGCTCAGGACATGATTGGAGAAACTGGCCATTGTCAGGACTCCCACTATCAAGCATTTATAGCAGGACACGAGACCACTGCCGTTTTAGTCTCCGAGGAGGATTATAGGGATGAGTGGTGCAGTGTAATGACTGCTATGGGATTAGGGTGGTTGAATAGGTTATTATGGAATTTCATGAACTTGGAAGACATGAGTTCTCAGGACTTTTGACTGAACGGATTTGATAATCTTGATGTTCGAGTTTTTTGCTGTCCCCCATAGCTCTATTCCGTGTGTCCAGATTGGCTTAAGTATAACTTTGTAGATTAGTAATTTATTTTCTATTGAGAGATGGGATGTCCTGGTCTTGCGGCAGAGGGTAAAGGTTATGTGGGAATATTTTGTTTCTTTAAAATTGGTTCACCATTGGTTGCACCAATACTCGATCTCATCAAGGTGTTTTTGAAGGTTTTGGGATGCTATATCTGGGTCTGGATGGGATTGCAGTGTCTTCTGCAATGTTGCCAAGAATATAATAGAGGAAATGCGCAAAACAAGACTATATTTTTAAGTGAGAATGAGGGCTTCGGAATATGCTCATTATCAAATAAATATCTCATTAATTAATATTATGAAATTGAACTGATTTGTCGATTGAAACATTCATTAATTAACGTAACTATTCCTTTTTTTTTCATTCCAATCTGTTGTCTATTTACATATGTTTTGAAAAGGTGACTTTGTGTGACTAAAATAGTTTAGTAGTTGTTTTTTATCGTTGTCCGGTACGTTGCTGCGAATAGACTGAATCAAATCTCTTTCGAAAACAACAGAGCAATGATTTAGTCCGATTTACTAGTATCAGTTCGGGGGGAGGTAAGTATGGGGATGGACAGAGGGATTCGGGAGAGCTCGTACGGAGACAGGCGAAGCTGCGGCCCGGGGGCAGAAAGGCTCAGTGGGGCACCCAGGTTCGGCATAGCCGGGTCGCCATTCGCCCTCACTTAGAAAAAGAGCAACAGGACAAATGGCCAAATCAAACGAGAAGAAGAAGGTGACTGTGGTCAGCCCAAAAGACACAGAGGTCAGTCATCAATTTCCACTTTATCTGTCTCTTTCAAGCCTGCCTTGATGTCTTTAACACATGACAATCTACAAACTGTTACCTACTTACTATACTACATCCCAATGGTAAAAAAAATATCTCTTCTAACCTGATTAGTCGGCTTGAAAAATATTAATTCTAAATAAGTCAACTCTTTAGACAAGAATGGAATTTAATGTTCGAATTTCAATTCGATATTAATGCTAAGCTATCGCTACATAGGACTGAAGGAAAGGCCAATATATATATTAGGCTAAGTGTACACAATTTAAAAATTACTGGTTATTTTTATTAATTGTCTCTTTATACGAAAAAAATTATCTGGGTAGTATATTGAGCCTACCTTAATAATAAGTTATGTATATTCAAAGCATGTTCATGATAGAAAACATTCGAGAATGGATTTACTTAAGGTATTAGGGGCTAAAAAGCAGACTTTTCCAATATTAATTGTATACTAATAAGATATGGAAGGAAGTACTTGGTGGCCGCAAGATAATTGGGATAGAAGAAGCCAGAGAAAGTCAATTATGAATTATATTACATAAGTAAAGAAAAGAGGGCTTCAGTGTGGTATATGCAAGACCATCAAGATGCACATCCAGCAAGACCTCTATGTTCCTATTTCCAAAGTGAGTCACTCATATTTTATTTACATATACCCCTTAAAAAATTGTTAGTATTTACAGTTATGCATTTATGGCTAACAATCCTCGTATATTTCATAAGAAATGCCATACCAAGAAGTACAATATACAGCATGGTACTATATATATATATATATATAAAAGTGTACCTTTTTATGAAAAGAATGTTTTTTTAGCTAACTAATATATCAACCTAGAAAGCTCTAATGAATAATCCCTTATTTGACGTCAATAGAGCTATTTATATATTATAAGCCCTCCCCGTAAGCCAATCAATTAATTCATTGCGTGGGGGTGCGGTGCTTGTGTAATCATTTCGTATGCTGGTCCATTTAAATCGGTTTCATTGTTGCCAGGTCGGCTTTCCTAGAAATTGAGAATTGCACAGGTTTATTTTAAGGAAATGAGGTTGAGACCCTTTTCTAACATCACAACGATGGTAATTTTATTCCATAATACAATATCCTCCCCAAAATAAACATCAGAACGGGAGTTGTGTTGGTAGGAATGATTCGATACCACTAAATCCGTCATGCGAAAGTCATTGAGAAGAAGTAAACGGGTTTCAAGTGAACATGTTTATTCGAATTATTTGCATAAATATCACTCGTTTAAAAAAAAAGAAGACTCAATTAGAAAGTCCAAGGAAGTCAGCTCTCCCTCTTAGTGTTCATTATGTCCAAACATTGTCAACATTCAAACATAAAAATATTACCGGTCCAGAAAATTAAGCTTTCTTACACGCCGCCCCCTGTACAACGCCCCCTTACTCTATGCTACCAATGCTCTACCTACTACTTGTAATTTACTAACCTAAACTACCTGTGTTGCTTAGTGTCATTGAAATCAGTTGTAATGTTACGTGAAAAACGCAATGGATACGAGTGAAATAGAGAGCATAAATACTAAACCATAGTTTTTTATAATGCCTTTTAGAACGCAGGAAAATCAATAAAGAGTGCATATACATTCAAAAAGACTACTCTCTAAAGTCGATTGTGCTCAATACTCAATAGGAAAAATGACAAGTTTTATTTTGAACAATCTGCCTGAACTTTGGAGACATGCAGGTGCAGGTTTCTATTAAAGTCATTATCAAGCTGTTAAGGTGGTCATCTGTCTGATCTATACCGGTCTTTAAACAAGTTCATATCTGAGAAGACTATTTCAAGCACATAAGTTGAGGCACAAATGGTACACAAATTGTTTTGACATCAATTCTGATTTTAGTTCTGGATTTTTTCACATACATTTTAAATCAAAATTGGTAACACCCAAGAGTTTTATTGCACTTGAGCATAAATGCCCTTTAAAACTACATATGCTTGGAACTCGACTATCTCCAACTGTAGGGCAGTTGTTTTTTTCACTGTTAAAAACATCTCTAACTTCAATGTTCTGGTACAACATTAAGCTTAATTGAAAAACTGTTGTTAACCAACTTCCTGAAGTAGCAAATAATGGCATACGTCGAATAGTGTCAACGATATCATTTTTATTATCAAATCCAGCATCCATCATGCACTCTTTGACAATATCTAATTCACTCTATGACTTCATATAATTGGCTAGGATCCAAGAAATACGTACAGAAGCCTCAGGACATTTTCTTGTTTGGTCATAGATTGGTTTATGATTTGCAATTGGAACATTAATTCTGAATTTTTCTTTTCCAGAGGTTAGTTCCTATCGGGGGAGAAGTTACCCGCGTCCATGATTAACACTTGTATGGTACACGCTGTCCGTTGAAGAATTATTTTCTGTTATTCACAATTTTACCAGGGTCCTTACAAAACTTGCCTGAGGTGACCACTGCCCTAAACCGTATTAGTAATGAATCTATGAGAACTTGACACCCAAGTACCCCGAACCAATCGTTCTGGTGGCGATTGAAAAGTACACATACCTCACATGTTCTCATCAATATCGAACATGTAGGATGGACATGTATCCACTTCTGGGGACGTCTTCTCAACCTTGAGCCGCCCCAGTTCTGGCTTATCTGAGAAACTATTCTTTTAAAACTTTTTTTCCAATATTTTCTCCCTTAGGGTTTTGTCCGGTTGCTGGGGAATGTTTTATACAAATCTACAGGCACAGCCAGGAAAATTCTCACAGAGTTTGGGTAGCAAGACTAGTACGTTATCTCCAATAAATGTAAAAAAAAGCATACACTCTTGGATTCAGTGGTACACCGATAGCATACATCGTTCCCGTGATCTTGGCCGCGTGTGTCTCAAAAGTCGAAAACATTAATATCCTTTTATCGAAAATAACCCGGGCTGCAATATTACACTTGTATATGTGCAATGGTCGCTCATATATTACGCTCCTATTAATCTCTAATCAAATTCCCAACATCGTATGATCAAAGATAGGTGGTCAGGAACGGCTGACTGCAAAAGCATTCACAGTATGATAGACGTGCCAATGATACACAAATTGTTTTGACATCAATTCTGCATTTAGTTCTGGAAACATTTTTTCACACTCATTTTAAATCAAAATTGGTCACACCCAAAAGTTTTTTTGCACTTGAGCTTAAATGTCCACAACACATGCTTGGAACTCGATTATCGTTTGTTGGGTGCTGTTGATAGTATCCTTTGTGTAAGAAGCAAATGTCGGTCCTTGCTGTAATTGTAAACAATGTTACTTCTTTTTGTTATATAGATTAGAAAGGCGTGCACTTAGTAGGCGCTGACAAGCAAACGTTTGGGTACAATCAGTTTAATTCGCAACATCATGCTAAATCAGTTGCTTACTGTTAACAGGCGATTGTTTATTTATACATACATGTTGCCATTTTTAGTAACATTAAAGCTTAACATAATAAATGTAACACTGAACAAATTGATCACATTCCATTAGAAATTATGTATTATGTATAATAGTATGTATAAAATAGGTTATGTGATTAATATGGCAGTATTAATAAGTTCAACTAGGTCTAACTGGAGATGGACTTAGTGTCATAAATATTCAGGGTTAGTAAAACGCCGGCCATCTGGATCAGTTACACAGCATATACATAAGCAAACATGGGCCCACCCTTGCATAATTAAATGGATCTGTCGGGATATTGGTTGAACAATTGTCGGAGGTGAACAATTGTCGGAAAAGGTGAACAATTGTCGGAGGTCAACAATTGTCGGATTGCTGTAGTTAATAACATGGACCATGTTCCATGTAGGCGTTAATATCTGACTCCATTTATTGATAGGGATGTGTCCCGACAAGACACTGTGTTCAGGATGAGGTTCAGAGGTTCATAAAGAATAAGACCAGTTTTCAGAGTTCGGGCGAGAGATCGGCAGCGTAATAAGTACAAGTCGTCAGGGGTCTGCTATAGGCTGTGAGGCAAAGTGCCGTCGTATAGGTGTGGCATAGCGAGAGTCGATTAGCGGAAGGCTGAGGGGGGCTTACTCCCAGGGCCCCGAGGCCCTGGCATATCTCGAGGTACTCTCTCCCTGCTGTCCTATGAGTCGCCACTCTGTCTCTTAGCTTCATAGCCGCACGACTTATCACTTACCCCAGGGCCACCTGGCCCTGGTGGGCTCACTCTGTTTACTAGTCTCCACAGCCGATTACCTCGCGATATGCCAGGGCCTCGGGGCCCTGGGAGTAAGCCCCCCTCAGCCTTCCGCTAATCGACTCTCGCTATGCCACACCTATACGACGGCACTTTGCCTCACAGCCTATAGCAGACCCCTGACGACTTGTACTTATTACGCTGCCGATCTCTCGCCCGAACTCTGAAAACTGGTCTTATTCTTTATGAACCTCTGAACCTCATCCTGAACACAGTGTCTTGTCGGGACACATCCCTATCAATAAATGGAGTCAGATATTAACGCCTACATGGAACATGGTCCATGTTATTAACTACAGCAATCCGACAATTGTTGACCTCCGACAATTGTTCACCTCCGACAATTGTTCAACCAATATCCCGACATCTGGTGACCTCGACGTGATCAAGAAGCTTACCCGACATCTGGTGACCCACGACGTGCACAAGAAGCTTACCCGACATCTGGTGACCTCGACGTGATTGAGAAGCTCAACATGATCAAGACACCGCGACAATTGGTGAACTTGATGTGAACGAGAAATTCGACATCTGGTGACCCCGACGTGATCAAGAAGCTTACCCGACATCTGGTGACCCACGACGTGCACAAGAAGCTTACCCGACAGGATCCATGGTTTAATTGCCCAGTAATAGTTTTATTTGTTTGTAAAGCATAATTCAGAAAATGTTTCAAGGCGACGTTTTTGGTTATTTTCAGCTTTGAGCTGCCATAACTATTCTTTGGTCACTTCCTTATTGCTTATCTTGCACTTCCTCCTAAAGAATGAGAACAAGTGAGGTGACAATCATCGGAGATTGGGAGTCCTTAGGGCTTAATTATCATGGACTGCTCCCTGCTTTTACGATGAATCTGTTCCACAAATACACGAGGACGTGCTTTGCTGTCTGCACTCACACGGAGACATTGCTCCACTATCTCTCCTGACACAGCCACCTATTGGCCACCAGATCCCGACCGAAATCCAGATCTCCTTGACTTTTTCTTCTACAATAGTTTAGGAACACTAAACTATTCACTCAAGCGCCTCGATGACCTCTCCTCCGACCATAGCCCCTTATTATTAACCATTTCTCTAAATCCAATTCACAAACTACCTCCTCCTTCATTTATTAGGGGCCTAGTTGATTGGGACCGCTTCCGCCAGATTCTTACAGACTCTGTAGACCTCAAAGTACCTCTGAAAACATCCCAACCCAAGCCTTATTACGTCAGCAACAAAGCCCTTCATAATGATCTGAATATACCCTACATTCTTGAACTCATCCCTTCCAACTTCATAAAATTCCATAGTAACCTATCCAACCACCCTAATTCCCTAGCACAGTTATTGCACTGCACCACTCATCCCTATAATTCTCCTCGGAGACTAAAACGGCAGTGGCCTCGTGACCTGCTATGTGACAGTGGGAGTCCTGGCAATGGCTAGTTTCTCCAATCATGTTCTGAGCAGGGGCCTCTGGGCTGTTGTATATATAGTATGAATGAGCGAGTGAATGAAAATTGTAAATTGGTATGAACGAGATCATATAGCACAATTTTTTATAGCCCAATCAGGGAGATTGTAATTTTATCATAATAAAGTTGTTATAATAAAAAAAGAAAACAATGCCTCTGTATAGGCTCCATATGTGGAGGCCTGCCACACATACCAGGTGATGGAGCCTTGATGAGATTGCCCACCTCACTGTGTTCTGGGTCGGCTGTTCATCACCTATTCAATTCATCACTGAGATATGAACCCCTATCTTACCCTAAACTTAGTATCTTTTCTGTCACGCGCTTCCTTTTTTCAGCTGGTATCCAGCTAATAATATCAAAACCATAATAATCAACTGACAGACAAATTAAATAAAAAATTACTTACAATTAGGGATCACTGTAATAAAAATCTAATTTTTTCTGATTAATTGCTACTTATTTTGTAATGCTATTTATGTCTTTTTTTATATTTTTAAATAAACAATAGGAAAATTTATGAATTATGTGGTATAATAGTTTCCCTATTTACTTGTTTTGAAACTATGAAAAATATTGCTAGTTTTCTGAACAGTAGATGTCAGAACAGCCTTCGTGCTTGAATTAGAGATTTTTAAGGCTCAGGCATGACAGGGAAAAGCAAATTTGGACATTATTTATTCAAATTAATATCTTAAACAATAGATTTTTTACAAAAACTTATTATTTATTTGTAATGAAACACTAGACCCTAATCTGATCCCAAGTCAACAACCATTCAGAGTTCATTCGTTGGGATATGTCACTTATTTTTGTAATGAGTAATTATAAAACATTAAAAGTATAATCCCTCCTGTAATTATTATTATCATCTGCATTGCTATTATTATAATATTCATATAATAACATTAATATTAAAGTTCAAATTACACCCGGAACTATTATAATTTCAACTGGTAGTCAAGCGAAATTCATACAGCGATATCTCGAGAAAAAATGCTTATCATTATACGCTCCTCAAGCTTCCTTCTGTTATGTCTATAACGTTAATTGTTAACGTAAAACAATGACAGTTTCAAATTCCGCAATGATGAGAACTTTTTGATGATCTTACTCATAACAAAACGGGCATCTGATTAAAGGGACATATTTTATATGTTCGATGCCAGGGGTTAAATATGGAAAGACCTCGACGCGAGCACCGTAACAGAACGTTTGACGGATTGGGACAGAAGTAGGGACATTAATTAATTAGCGCAAATGAGAGCTAACGCCGTAAAAATTTTAGAATCCTGATTCCATTTTTAAGAGCAAAAAAAAAACAGGTGAAAATTTCGTGATTTCACTGGTTTTCGTCTATTTCCTCCTAACTCCTGAATGGAACAGTAGCTAGGTTTATGAATATTGCTAGGTATCTTCCTGCGATATGATGGTTCAATTATGTCTGTGGGGTCTCACTTGCAATTTTCATAAAGTTCTTAAATATTTTAGTTATATATAATAAATATTTAGCTCCCTCCCATATTATGTAGACTAACAACTGAAATGTTTCCACTTCCTGATTAATAATATGTAACTATGTTAGGACACAGTGCACTATACTAGAAAGGAAGACAAAAAGTGCAAGGGAGGCAGATAGGCTTGCCAGTCTTACCCCGATAATATTAATATTTTTAAGATTGAATTTGTATAAAATATTATATAATTGAGCTGTGAGTGGATCAATGACTGCATCTTTGCATTTATGTTAAAACTAACATTATCTTTTTATTGTTTAAAAATTATATAAAGTAAACGGGGTCTAGGTGACGAGGCTCACCTTCGGACTACATAAGGGACTTAAATCTATCCTAAAACATAAACCGTTCCTATCTCGACTGCCTTCTGCGATCAATTGGGGAAATGAAAGGGTGAAAAGGGGGTTGATGATATATTGCAGCGAATCAAATAATATGTTATGTCTACGGCCGATGAATTCATCCACCGTCGGCAGCTCAAAATCTTCGTGAAGCTGACTGCTCCTCCGCTACTGGAATGAAGTATGTCGGAACACTTTCATGAGTATCCCGTTTTGAAATTGTTGGAGTCGCTTTGCTGTTGCTTCAGTCAGATGACTAAAAAGCGATGCGCCATACGACAAAGCAGGCCTAAGTATGATCTTATAAATCATAAGTTTGAGGCGTAGAGATAGGTTGGGGGAAGCTGTGTAAGCTGGTAAGACTTGGTGTGTGTTTGTTTTAACTTCCTCGCAAAATGGACCGTAGCTATGTTTCTGTTTAATTTGTTTATGTATGTTTGTATGTAAGAATTAAGAAGAGAAGAGTATGGTTAGAAATAAATCATGGCTGCCCACTGATTTAATGGATAGAGATAGTCGAAAAGATTAATAGTTCTAGTTCAGAAGGGAGGATTAGGCTTCCATCACAACAAAAGGCTGACATGGAACCCACACGCGAGGCTGAAAAGACAAGAACTAAACAGACGCTTTGGACAACTGTACAAACTACTTCGAAGGACATCCCATCTCTCAATAGAAAATAAATTACTAATCTACAAAGTTATACTTAAGCCAATCTGGACATACGAAATAGAGCTATGGGGGGGGGCAGTAAAAAAATCGAACATCAAGCGTATCCAATCCTTTCAATCCTGGGAGCAATCGTAAATGCCCCTTATTACGTCAGCAACAAAACCCTTCATAACGATCTTAATATACCCTACATTCTTGAACTCATCCTTTCCAAGTTCATGAGATTACATAGTAACCTATGCAACCTCCCTAATTCCCTACCACAGTCATTAAACTACGCAACTCATCCCTATAATCCTCCTCGGAGACTAAAACGGCAGTGGCCTCGTGACCTACTATAAATACGTGACAGTGTGAGTCCTTACAATGGCCAGTTTCTCCAATCATGTACTTAGCGTCTGTGGCTCTCGCGCTCTTGGTCTGCCTCCGCTTGCTCTTATCCAGTGACGCGGCTGACGGAGGAGCATGGGGGACATCCTACGACTCCGCTTCCTCTTTCCCATGCGAGGGAGTTGACAACCATTTGGACGTGAGAGGTCTCTGGGCTGTTTGTAAATATTCTATGAATGAGCGAGTAAATGAAAATTGTAAATATGGTATGTATGATATCATTTATCAGAATTACTAATAAGTAATTGGGGAATACCCCAATAAGGTAGATTGTAATTTTATCTTAGTAAAGTTGTTTTAATATATCAGAAAGGAGGATTGCGTGGTCTTTGGTATCCAAGGGAAGAATTATGACTGCTAATTTTTGTTCGTCAATGTGGGCATGAATGTTATTAGTGATATTAGCTAGCAGGTCCACTTAACAAGTTTAGTTGCTCCTAATTTTCGAGTGCATTGAAACATAACAAATAGGGGTGACAAAGATGAAATACTTTTTAAAAAATAATTACATTTGTTGTTTTTTTATAACAGAAAATGGAGAATGGTTGAAAGTTGCTGAGCATTGAATACACCAATTCTACCAGGATTAGCTTTAGGCCAAAATTAAGTCATTAAGCTTATGTAAAAGTGTACTTTAGGCATTTTTAAACAAAGAACAACTTTAATACGAACTGGATTGTATTTTACATAAGAATCAGGCATGAACTCCATTGACTACAATAACAAACAATGACTAGATAATGACTACAATAATAAACAACTTACTAATCACAACTTTAGTATCCCGACCCGTACATATATTATCTACCTCTTTGAAGGTTCCATTCCTGTAGGAAATCATGGTTGATAAATAACACAATTTACGAGTAATGTTGATTTTAAGAAACTAAAATATATATTTTTAGCCTTTGACAAAAAGAACAAGTAATAATTCTTAACTTTGATGTGAAATAGCCATGCGTGAGAAAAGCAAATTAGTTAATTGGACAGCAACTCAAGAAGCATTTTATTTTCCTCGTTGGCAAGGAAGTTTTCCTGTAGATAAATTACTTTTTCCTCCAACTTGATGTCAACAGTTTTTGTGGCAACTCTCTGTTTCTGTTTAGCACTCTTAGTACTGTCTATAGATACAAGTCCCATTTTCAATTTATCCAGTACCTTTTTTTTTCAGGTAAAAGTGAATCCAAAAACACACGAGGGTTCTGAAACCATATCTTCACCATTGTGAAAAATATTGTCGGTTGGTGGTAATAAATGTTAGTTTCGTATCCCTGCGATTGAACATTGTTATTTATTGTAGCTGCAACGGTACGTTGAATTATCAACTGCTCTTCTCTTTCATCCTGACATCATTATGAATACCAAACTCCCCCCCCCCCAACAACTGTACACATTTCAGAAATGGTTTTTTTTATCCTTCGGTTCCCGGATTAAGAAAGTAGGACTAAGTTCGTTAATGACGTTACAACTGTGCATACAAAGTTATGGTGATATACCGTGTGTGATGAAAGTGCAAGTCTATAGCACTGCAACTTACAATAATACTTTATAAAAATTATCCACATCTGGTGGAGTACCTGTTCCGATATTAGGTCATTAAATATTATCACTACTAAGAATAATATTTGGTTAAAAAGAAAATTAACTGCACAGCTTGGCTTCAAATATCTTGTGTTTAATGGTCAGTTGTTGCCCAGCATCTCTGTCTTGTGCTATGGCGTCTTAGTGGTAGAATTGTTAGCTCTGTGAAAACATTGAAAATTGTGACCAATTAAAAAAATCTTCAAACAAATAATTAAATTACTGCATCGATTTCAGCTCTGCGAAAAATTATATCGATTTGGTGTATTTTCAGGTAGATAACGAGAGTATATAGTATTTATAGGAGTATGCATATCATGAGGTTGTGTTTTTTTCTTCATAACCCCTTCTTATCATAAGTTATGGAAATCAGTATAGATTCGATATAAATGAATGAGATACTGACCTGTAAATAGATTTGCCTGAGGATCTATAATAATCTGTAAATTTAAAGGGGCTATGAAAAAAAACAAAACATTCATCATATTGCTTTTCGTAAGTTTTAGAAACTCCTTAGGACCACTACCAAGAAGAACTCAGGTGTCCTCTACACATCGGAAGAACAGGCGAAAATACTGGCCGACCACTATACCGCAAACAACTCTGCTAGGACAGGTAACTACCACGAACTTCAGCAGCTGAAGACAGGACAGAACTACATATTTGTCTCCCCGAAGCAGCTCAAGGCGATTATTTGCCGGTGTCAGGGAAACTGAGCACCAGGGCGCGACGGGGTGCAAACTGTTTTGCTAAAGCAGCTGCCGAGGAGACGTATAGCGCAACTCGTTAACCTGTACTATTCATGCATCAGGTAGCAATACTTCCCGACTGCGTGGAAACAAGTTATATTGTTCGCACTGCGGAAGCCCACAAAGGGAGACGACCACCCAGCCCAATATCGCCCGATCAGTCTCCACCCTCACACGGGGAAGATTCTCAAAAAGATAATACTGAACTACCTGAAGGAGGTCTGTGCGGAAAATTCTATCATTCCGAACGAGCAGATAGCTTTTTAGGCTCATTTGAGTACAGCACACTGCCTTGTAAAGGTACAGACGGAAGCCACCATCGGTATCAACAGGAACATATCAACTGCTATAATCTCGTTGGGCTGCACGCCGGCTTTCGCACTTGCTAACTTCACCCAACTTGTCGCTTCGTCTCCAGCTTATGATATAGAAATGTGTCCTCCGGTCAGGTCTTCTGTACGGTGCCCACTATATACGCACTTGACTGACAATACAGCTAGTAGTCTCCAGCAATTTCAGACTGGGATCATGAGAAAAGTGGTCAGGCATACCTCTCTCAAGAGGTTAAAGAATGCCAACCTGCACCTACTGCTTGGTGTGCCGTCGGTGGGTGAGTTTATCCACCGGAGACACATCAAGTTTTTGACACGTTGCAGCACCTAAAAAACACTATGACCCCACCACCTTTCCCACATCGATGGCAACAGACTGTCGGGGAAGATTAGGTTAAGGTTTTGTTGTTAGATGTATGTTAGTTTTAAGTCTATGGTTCATAAGATGAGCCCTGTCATTTATAAACATGTTTAGACAATGTATGTATAATGTGCATTATCTTTTTGTAACAATCACGAACCAAAATTATTAAATATGGTATTAAATGTAGCTAAGCTACAGGACATTTAAAGGCTGTTTTTAAGTACTGTATGAATGAACAAGTGAATAAAAATTGTAAATTTGGTATGAATGAGAACATTTATCACAATTACTTATCATGATATAATAAATTCGAATCTGGCAAATAAAAATAAATATTCAATTATAAAAAAAAAGGGAATGTGTTTATTATAGTAAGCCTCTGTAAGAAAACCTAATAATAATTAAATAAGATTATTTAACCGTTAATATGTTAAGAAAGGGTTAATATGTTAAGATTATTTAATTATATCATAGATGGATCCACATGGTTGGTCTATAACCTTGCTGGCGGCTAAGTCAGTGACCTGCAATTCGTTGATCTGACTCCGTATATTGAAGAAGGTGTGTCCCGACAGTGCACTGTGATCAGGAGATGAAGTAGAGGGTTGAGGTTGCGATTTGTAAAATCTGGGCTATACCTACGCTCCTAAGAGATCAAGACGCCTGCTAGCCGCTTTCTAGCCACTAGCACACTAACACATTTATCCCTTTATATATTGATAATTCTTTAGAGATTAACAGAGAAAAATAAAACAAAACGAAGATATGTTTAATTGGGATCGATAACTCAGCTCACCTTTCGTTCACCAAAGATAAATAAAAAAGTATTTATTCCATGTCCTCGATTAAAATCAAAGCTCTAATATTACCTCTTATTAGGTCTAGCTACAGAGATGATAGAGCATTAATATGAATAGGTGTGCTTGAGAAATAAATAAAAACATAATATGTGAACCATGAACAATAAAAACATTATAGATTGAGAAAATGAACACAGCAACAATTATGAATATGCATGGTAGATGTAATCATTATTCTCTTTTAATAGGGAATATCAAAACGACCATATTCTTACTACACCTAACAAAAAGTTTATGATAAAAATAAAACAACCCTTGGAAACATTTGGTCTTAACTATTGAATTTCCTTCATAGGTATATTCAAAGGACCTAGCATATTTAATTTAATTGGCTGTAAATACGGCATGGTATTATTATCGATTTGCAATGGCTATGGTACATTATTAATTAAAACTCACTGTGGTCTTCAATAATGAACAATAATTACACTGCACTAGGCGGTTCTAGGAAAGGTTCGCCGCCATATAGTCGTCCAAGAGAAATTATCTCCTCCAGCTCTCACGAGAAAGTGATACAGCGTCCTAAGTTATGTCTTAACTTCCACAAGTACGTGCAGGACCACCACCTTCTCCCTATAGGTTTAGCCAGATACCAGCCTTTATATATTATATAAAAGGAAAAATGAACTAAATGAAGGAAATTTGGTTTTAATACCTCCATATTTTACGTATATATTTCTCTTAAATTGTTTACTTATAACCTAAAGATATTCACACGCGAAGGGACAAAGGCGAAGCTCGGAGCACCCAGAGTTAGCACCCGACCCAGGTTAGCTACCTGTCAGACCCTAAAATCTAGGTCAGTGCCCTTGCCGCTGGGCGAACTTGCTCTTCCTTTACAAATACACCATATCACCTACCTCCCGTAATTATTAACGAACATTTACAATTAGCAAAACGTAAAATATTCCTTCATTCTTCATAAGATATTGGCCCCACATATACACCATATCGCTTGTGTGATCTTGTAATGAACACAACGAATTCACGCTTAGTATCTAAAAGTAGGCGGAAACCATCCATATCCCAAAGGCAAGTGTGAAGAGACAAACAGACTGGACAGCGGTAGTTCCACTTGACAGCTGTGGTGCCACCAAGTCAACAATGTATGTGGAAGGGGCCTCCCTCCAGGAGTGCTAGTCTAACGGGCAGGAGAAAGGAGTGTCCACTAGGAGAGGTGTGGAGGCCAACAGCACCGAGATTAGAACCATTGAATAAGGAAATAGAGGGGTCAAGAGTATATGAATAAAAAAATCCAAGGTTCGAGAATTGCAGCGAGTACCTGTGCAGTAAAAGTAGGTAAAAAAGTCCAAAGGTCCAATAGAGAACGTAGAATGTCCCAAGTTTTTCTTTCTCTCCCCCCCCCCCTTAACCCCTATTTATTTATTGTAAACGAAAATGTATACAAATAAATATTGGATTAAATGGAGACATCCACCTACTGTATCAAAGATGTATTTTAAGGAGGACGTACGTGCTAACAAAATAGGTATAGCGTAAAAAGAACTATACAATGTAAGCAGAACCATGTGATACCACTAACAGTCGGGTAACAGGCTAAGGGGCCTAAAACTAACTTACACTTAGTGTGTCCCGGCTTCGTCCGATGAGGAAACGCAGGTGAAAATATCCAGATCCAGATGTCCGGGGTGGTGCGATTCGTGATGCGATGCAGCTGAGTGGTCACAAGGAGATCGAGACGCGTACGACCTCCTATAGAACCGTCAAATAATGTGGAGCCGCTTCCTTCAAAGTGCCACTTTAGCCGATGACCCTCTAGATAAGAGCAGAGTAAGCCCTTTAGATGGGCAAATTGTCTGTGATTACTACTACGTCCGCCTGGTGGAGTGCTAGGAGCACTTCTACCATATCTAATTTAGACATAAGGACGTGGGATTAAAATTTAGAAAGTTAAAACTTCCCATTTTAAGCGCTTTCCACCACTTGGGGGCGTACAGCGACTTCACCCCGGCATTGGTTCTTGATGCTGGAGCTGGTCGTGTAGGTGGGTTCTCTTCATTTGTGATTTGGCCTGCGGCACAGGTACACACAGGTACTGCGCACAGGTAGATATCCTCATGGCACTGGTTCTTGCTAGTTTCTTCCTTTTCGGGAATTGCCGGAACGAGGCTGGATGGGGGGGGGGTCAGCGTAGTTGGCGCCTTTTAGTGATGGGGTAGCATCTCGAAGGCCCTACATCAGTGCACACCGCTGCTGTACGCGAATATAGGCTACCTCGTGACCTTACCCGCCTGAATGTTACCGGTTGAGATGGGGGGGGGGGCATTTTCCGGAGCCGTCGAACGTCGATGATATTCGGAACAGCTTCCTTGGAGAAACTTACTTTGTGGTTGATTCAATCCTAGAACGACGAACTTCTTGTTCCTCTATCCACCCCTTGGAGCAAAGGAGTGATGTGGTTTGTCTCCCTTTCCCAGGAGGTCCAGGACTTGCATCTTGTCTGCCTCAAGTTAGGGGTAGAACATTATGCCCTCTTTCGTTTACCCCAGAATGATTGTTGTGAGTGCAGCTGCTTGGATCAGCGGAGTTAGTGATGGAGTGGTCTCTACGACTACAGGTGGTGGTTTCTTCGGTACTAACGTCTGTTGTTGGCAGCTCCCGGTTTGGACTTGCTTGGCCATCTCCTTGGCGTTTGCTGTATTTCGGGGGACCGGAAAGCATTCTTCTTAGCTGGTCTATTCCTCCTGCACTGGTGCAGGGTACTTCCGGGAGCTCTCAACCTCCATCTTACCAGTCTCAGTTGCTAATTTCATTAGTATCGTGCCGAGCCAGTTTGACCCCAACAACCTCCTTGATAAGGCTGCCTGTGGTGGGGGACTGTGAACTAGTTCTGTCACTCATCACACTGGCGTGTGGTAATTTATTTACAAATGTAGTAACGTGGTACTACTATGCGTACATCGTAAATATAATTTTGGTTTTCAGATCAGAGAAGAGGGTAGCTTCTCCAATAGTTGGAAGAGGCAATGTTGCCAACTAGCCTAAACGAAAGGAATCCGGGTTCATGTCACTACGTGTAGTTACTACGGAACAAAATCCCTAAACAGTTAAGGATAGGTGGAGACGTTCTGGATTTATCGTCATTGTTGATTGTGGTTGCCAATCAAATAATGGAGAAAAACATTTTAAGCAAAAAATTAAATATTTGTAATTTCTCAATAATTTGTATGCCGGGATTTTTGAAGTGCTGAAAATCAATAACAACTTTGTATGTGTGAGGAGCAAGTTGTGGATCCACTTTTTTTATTAGCCAAACACGTTTTATGTATACATTAGTTCCTGTTTAAGTTGTTACACAGTCCTAGAATCATTAAATTGTTGTTTTAAGTAATTAATTAACTTATCTAAATTGCTAAAAATATTTTTTTATTAGTTACGTGTTTGTTCGGTAAGTCTAGATTTTACAATTGTTATAATTCTTACGCGATTCTGTTTTTAATGTGTTATTTTCCATGCAGACATTCGTACATACATACTTAAGTATTAAATATAAAAACAAATTAAATCATTAGGGTTACCGTTAGAATAAGGAAAATGACCATAGTCTTCTTTGGACATGGTGTAAGTAATAGCATGTCTATTATTAGTTTGTTCAGTTAATTCAGTTTCTATGGTGTTTCGCGTTTGGTTAATCCTATTACTCGTTTTTCCCGTATAGAATTAATGAACAGGTGATAAGGTGTTCTTAGAGCATTGTTATAATAAACTTTATTGCGGCGTAGTTAAACTCTGGGAGTACTTGCAATAAGTCTCTTGAGCGGACTGAAAGGTAACTTGTCACCCAGTGGCTAAGTCTTTCCTCTTGTTTAAAATTCTACCTATCCTTCACCTGATCGTAATCGAGCCCGGATCTGTTCGGGAGCCAATTATCATTTTCGCTACTCTGAATATCTTTATTATTATTAAACAGCTTTATTATGATAAAATTACAATCTTCCTTATTGGGCAATAAGTAATTGTGATAAATAATCTCATTCATACCATATTTACAATTTTTCATTCACTCGCTCATTCATGCAGCATTTACAAACAGCCCAGAGACCTCCCAAATACACATGGTTGTCACAGGCCTCTCGCATGCAAGGGAGGAAACGGAGTCTTGGGAAGTCCCCCACGCTCCTACGTCAGCCACGTCACTGGATACGACGACCCAGTGGAGGCTGACCAAGAGCGAGAGAGCGACATACGCTCAGGATTCGATTGGAGAAACTGGCCATTGCCAGGACACCCACTGTTACGCATTTATAGCAGGTCACGAGGCCAATGCCGTTTTAGTCACCGAGGAGGATTATAGGGATGAGTGGTGGAGTGCAATGACTGTGCTAGGGGATTAGGGTGATTGGATAGGTTACTATGGAATTTCATGAACTTGGAAGGGATGAGTTCGAGAATGTAAGGTATATTAATATCGCTATGAAAGGTTTTGTTGCTGACATAATAAGGGGCATTTACCATTGTTCTCAGGACTTTTAATTGATTGATAAAGGATTGGATACGCTTAATGTTCAACTTTTTTGCTGTCCCCCTGTTAACCTATGCATCGACATCCTGGAGAATCATGACCTGTACTAATAACTTCTTTAAACTACATAGAATACAAAATAAATTTATAATATAATTCACCTAGATCACCTGGAGGTACTACCATTTCCCGACTACATTGTACTGTCATCGACTTAGTAAAATGATCACTGAAAAGTTTCTTGGAAATTGCAAGTATTCAGTAAAATGTGTTGTAGATAATATATCTAATACCTGGAATAAGGTACATACAGACATTCATTTTATTTTTAAGGACAACTGTAAATTAGTTTTTTTTTGTTTTCCTACATATAAATAAGCGGATAATTTAGTTCCACGTATTAATTGTACTTTAGTTCTAGCTTATAGGTGCTCTACTGTCTGGCAAGTATATGTGTCGAACCCAGGTAACATAAAATGAAAGAAAGAAATGGTCTTTTTTTTTTTTTTTTTTTTCCCCTCACCCCTTCTTTTAATTATTTTTACAAACAAATTCTGAACAATAACCATATTGTGTGATAAATGAGGCTTTCTCCTTTCTCTACATAACTCTCTAAAAGCAATGTTTAATAGTAAATAAGATGGTTTAAGCGGATGACTGTTGCAGGAGCTGGTGCCTGTGGGTGAGACGGAGAGGAACTGGCGAGGGGTCCTTATAGCCCTCGTGGTCATAGTGATCGTCCTCGGCCTTATTTTGGTGTCCACGTTGGCCCTCAGTCCACCAGACCGTGGGCCAAGGGCCACTCTACCCAAGCTCAGGCTGGCCAACATCACATCTGGAGCCTTCCTCTACACCAACAATGCCAGCTGGATATCAGGTACTTCAACTAAATCATTTCCAGCTAAGAAAAACGCCAGGCAAATTACGAACAATACTCGTATATACCGCATCCGTGAAGATACCTCATGGTGCAGTGAGTCTTGCAGTAAAAGATGTTGCGATGTTAGTAACTCTGGAGATGGCCTATAGTAAAGAAGTGACGAGGATATCTGAACGATACCGATGGTGGAGTGAGCTTCCGCTGAGTGCCTGAGTAGGGTCGTCCTATCTTCCAATCTTCCTAAAAGCACTCAGGGTCCCTGCTCTGGTGCCAGTTGTATCTCCAAAATTCACTTTAAAAAAAAGTTATTGGTTCAAACAAAAATAGATTTACATTTAATATGAAACATATAATGGCTAAAGTACTTAACTGTACGGGACTGTAATGCAAGTGTCCATATGGTGTTTCTAGAACACTGAGCTAGAGAGAGATACTGGGAATAGTTCTTGTCAAGACCATATATGGACGTGGCAGGGTCGACGAGACCTTCCCGTAGGTTGGCGCCCCCCCCCCCCCCTACAACTGGTGGTAGTTATATGTTGGAGTGAAATCTAGCAGAATTGTATATTCTGCTTGGTTTTGCTCTAGCATACAATTACATATAATCACTGTACAATTTAGAACAAATTTTGACGTACGACTATTGCCAATATCAATACTTCCTTTGTTCAATTCAGGTCAAAGCTTTTATGATATGAATTCCCAATGGGGAAACCATTAAATAAATGCTTACATTAATGTGCATAAGAGCATAGAGTTGATGATGACATATTTTTAGTGGTGATGACCCCATGTTCATCAGTAAAGACGCTACTACTGGTAGAAGTAAGTAGATGAATAGGATGAGCGGACTGACGTACAATAAGTGATGGCTGGTGGCCAGGTCAGATAAGAGCAATGTCAAGCTGTCGATCGATGGTCGTCATGGAAACCGTCCACTCCCCTCACAGGATCCTTGGATCGGCTACCTTCATCCTTAGTCATTTACATCACAAGTACCCCAACTTCTAAACTTCCTACCAAGTCATAACTCTATAATTTTCAATTATTTAAAATGATGTTTCCATCTCTAGGTTTCATGCGATTTTTGAAACCCTCGATCGAGAATACGAGGATACACTGACCAAAATAGGTGTTTACTCTTACTCCTGAGCAGAAACCCACGCTTCAACGTGCTTTTAATATGTTTTATGAACTGTTTGAAATACTACTATAGTATTTTTTCGTAATTGATTAATCTTAAGTTTGACAAACCTTTTTAATTTAATTTTAATATACTGATAATATTAATGAGTACATTGTTTATCTATCAAGTTTGTAATATATCATGTATCATTTGTTTGTTACATAGTTTAATAATGCTTCCGATCAAAATTTTGTGAATAGGTGAAATTATTGATTTATTAAATATACTCAAGTTGTCAGACATATGGAATCCTTTATCAATGGCTACCATACTTGACCTACGCAAACATGCAGACTTGTGAAAGACAACTCCTTTTACTAATTCATGCTTCCCCATTTGGCTGTGGTTCTGTAATTAGAGTTTTAAGCTGCTCATTGTTTTTTGATAAGTCCCAAACTACTTCTTCGGATAAATAAATCTCTAGTCACAGGTGAGGCCAACCAAGGCACCTCCCGTTTATTCCGTTACCATGTAATTTAAGAAATTAACTGTTTGTTGTCTCAATTAATTAACTCTCGGTAAAGCATCTTTTAGTTCTTTATTTATTTTTAGTAAATTATTAATTGTGAGTGTTTATAAATATATTTTCTTGCAGATTATGAGGTTTCCTACAGAGATGCTCATGGTGGCATCAGTATCTTCAATGTGGAGAATGGCACAACTTTTAAATTTCTCACGAATTCGACCTTTGTAAGCATAATTAAAATAATTGACATAATCATTTCAAATCACTGATTATCTAATTTTGTTTTAAAACGTGCATTTTTTTTTCTTTTATGGGCGGATTGGTTTTTGTATCTGGGTTTGATTCCCAGCTTTTCTCCTAAGGATTTTTTTCTTTAGAAGATGTGCCGGGTTGTGGTTCACTCGCCCTCTTTAAGTAAACTGAGTAGGTACAGGTAAGTAGCAAATCTTGATCCTCGTCCACACCATCTGCCAACGACGATGTCGGTCACTATAATCTCTCCTTGATGTGTTCCACCATAAATTTAATTTACTTGACAGCCTTGTTACACAGTAATAAACGGTATACAATACTATAACACTCACATTTTACACGAGAAAGAAAACTCAATTCGCAATATTTAATACATATTGATCGAATGTGTGCCGTTAAAAAATACCTTTTTGTGTTAATAACTAAATATGATAGGTACTAATAACTTGATTATAGTACTGATTGTACAAAGACTTGTAAAAAATGATTACTTTTATCAATTAGAAAATTAGCTGAAGAAAAACAGTATGGATCACCCAGACCATAATAGCTCCATATAAATTGTTTTTGTTTTTTTTGTGTTTACTATCTTAATTAGTATATTTTTAATTATATATATAAATTATATCTATATATTTAATTATATACATATAGAGGACTATATAAATAGCAAACAATGAATGACTTTTATGCAAGACAATTGCTGTGAGGACCATCATTGCTCTGATCACCACATTATTGAGACTGAACAAGTTTTCATTAGTTACTTGATAATGACAAGACAAACAATGACGGAATACGCTCAATCACAACATTAGACAGTCCATAAATAATTTCAACTTTTATTAATTATAATTTTTTCTTACTTGTCATCATTTTGTGTTTCTTTATTTTCATTACCTAGAATAAGTCCTTGTATCATTATTTTTTATTGGATTTCATAAACTTTTCTATTTATCAGTAATTTAGTTATGCTTTTGTTTTAATATTTGATTATTTCGACATGTGGATACAGCTAGTAAATATATATATACACATATTTTTTGTGTGTGTGTCACCACGCTTTATTAGCTGGTAAACGCTTAATATTTTTTTTGTTGCATATTTAACAGATGAGGAATAAATCCAAGAAAGGCAGAAATAATAAATATAAAGAAATACAGTTTATGTCATTTGAAGTGCGAAAACGCGTTAAAAGAGTAAAGACGGACGTTAATTGGACCGTTTAATTTAAATATAGCTTCATCACTCCAAATTAAGCGGATTAGAAACGTCTTACCTTCATGTTAGGCAAAAAACCACTCAAATGAAAGTGTCCATGGCATTAAAGAGATCCATAGTGACATTAGATCACACCCTCAGTGAAGATGGTCCAGGTAGGAGAATTGAGCTTTGTGAGTGGTATTTGACGAAATGTAAAGGAGACCAGCAGTTTCAGAGACGATTGATTTAGAGCGGTGTAGTTAGATTTAAATTAGATGGTACTGGGCGGGTAAAGTAGGTAATTAATGGCATTTAAGTCATCTGTAAGTAGTGATAATAAAGAAACACAAAATGATAAGTGAGAAAAAAATTATAATTATTAAAAGTTGAAATTATTTATGGACTGTCTATTGTAGGTGTTCTAACTGCGGATTCCACTATACAGCCTTTTACTAAACATTTGTATCGTGAAAATTATACAGCCCCTCAGCAAACAGGTGTATCGTGAAAATAAACTAGCCATGGGGCTCGTACTAAAATTGAGAAATAATGAGTTGTCAGGTCTCTACCTATTGAGCGTATTCCGTCATTGTTTGTCTTGTCATTATCAAGAAACTAATGACAACTTGTTTAGTCTCAATAATGTGGTGGTCAGAGCAATTTTCTTGGTTAAAAATTATTCATTTTTAGCAATTTATACAGTCCTCTATAACAAGTGTATGTATATATGATTATTTATTTATTCGCAAAAACAAAATAGAGAACCCTCTGGTAATGATGTACGAAAGACGTACTTAGATAAAAATATAGGTAAGACAATTACCACATTTATGTACCACACTTTAACGCTGATGAACAACATCATGATACAACTTAAACAAGAAATATACAATACATTATATTTGCATTCAGCCATTATTGCTCGACCGTTAAATCTGCAAATAGACTAAAATCCTTCGGTTCGCCTGCTAGACCATATATTTATGTACAACACCCTGTTATATATAGTGTAATAATGGTATTATTAATTTAATATTTATATATATTTTTTAGCGCATGCTGAACGCAGTAGACTTCAAAATATCTTCTGACAAGAAGTACATTGTATTCATATCAGATGTACGGAAGGTATACTCACACACGTTTGATGCCCTGTACTACATGATGGAGAGAGACACTGCGTAAGAACACCATTTTTATTCATTGAATTTTGAAACAAGTAATATTTATTTGTTACTTCAGTAACTGCATACGTCTAAAAATTCATTTAAAAAATTCCTTATCGCGATATAAATGTCAGAACATTAGAACGATTAAATTTATTAGTTATCAACAGACCTTATTCACATCCGTAAGTTTTCGACTTGTTCGAATTTAGATTATCGAGGATCTAACAACAGCTTTATTATGATATGATAGATTGTAAAATCTGCCTCATTAGGCAATAAATAATTGTGATAAATGTTTTCATTCACTTGCTCATTCATACAGTATTTACAAACAGCCCATAGATCTTCAAAATTCACATGGTTGTCACCTCCCTCCCATGCGAAAGAGGAAGCGGAGTCTTGGGAAGTCCCCCACGCTCCTCCGTCAGCCACGTCACCGGATACGAGCCAGCGGAGGCTGACCAAGAGCGCGAGAGCTACTAACGCTCAGGACATGATTGGAGAAACTGGCCATTGCCAGAACTCCCACTGTCACGCATTTATAGCAGGTCACGAGATCGAGGTTCTAAAGTGGCACTTTTAAATTTACCACATTTTTATGCGTAAAACTTTCACCTTACACGTGGGAGTTTTTTTCAAATCTATTTCAACGGATATGTGTTAAAAATTTATCGGTGTCTTGTTGATGATTGCGGGTAACCCTTCAGCAGTAATTATCTTACCTGTGGTAACCCCGGGCCTTGGGGACGAATAAATCTTAATTTACTGTGCATATCAACCATTTAAACCGAATTTACTATTCATGTGTTCGTGTATAAAAATAATTTATTTAAAAAGCACAGTCTGCAGTCTTGTTATCCCACACAGACCCCGTTATAGCATCCCATAACCTTCAAAAACACTATGATGAGATCGAGTATTGGTGCAACCAATGGCGGATCAAAGCGGATGAAGCAAAATGTTCCCACATTACCTTCACCCTCTGTCGCAAGTATTGTCCACTAGTTTATTTTAATTCGATTCCTCTCCCTGTATCCGAGACAGTACGACACTTAGGCTTTCATCTCGACTATCGACTGACCTGGAACCCACATACGAGGCTAAAAAGACAAGACCTAAACAGACGCTTTGGATAACTATACAGACTACTTCAAAGGACATCCCATCTCTCAATAGAAAATAAATTACTAATCTACAAAGTTATACTTAAGCCAATCTGGACATACGGTATAGAGCTATGGGGGACAGCAAAAAAGTCCTGAGAACAATAGTAAATGCCCTTTATTATGTCAGCAACAAAACCCTTCTGAACGATCTTAACATACCCTACATTCTTGAACTCATCCCTTCCAAGTATATGAAATTCCATTAGTAGACTATCCAACCACCCTAATCCCGTAGCACAGTCATTGCACTGCACCACTCATCCCTATAATCCTCCTCGGAGTCTGAAACGACAGTGGCCTCGTGACCTGCGTGTTTCTCCAACCATGTCCTGAGCGTCTGTGGCTCTCGCGCACTTCGTCAGCCTCCACTAGTTCGCATGCGGTGACGCGGCTGACGGAGAAGCGTGGGGGATGACCCAAGACTCCGCACACTCTTTCACATGCGAGAGAGGTGGCAAACATGTGGATTCAGGAGGCCTCTGGGCTGTTTGTAAATATTGTATGAATGAGCGAGTGAATGATGAATTGTAAATATGGTATGAATGAGAACATTTATTTCAATTACTTATTGCCTAATAAGGCAGATTGTAATTTTAGAACAAGAAAGTAAAAATATAAAAAAATTTATGTATAAGTTGAAGTCCGAGCACCACTAGTATCCAGCCTTAATCCCCGAACATATATATAGAGGATTATCTGTTTGAATAAAGTAGCCTTTTTCTGACATTCGTAGTTGTTATTTCACGTTAGTTTTTTCTTTTTTTTTAATTTTTAAAGTCGACAAATATTAACTTATAAATAAAGATATAGGCAAGATAATAAACGTCGAAAACCACATCAACCCCTGAACAATGGCACTAAAAACCACGTGTTATAACGTAAACAAACATTATACAATAAATCTCTTAACATAAAACAAATTAAATGTACAAACGGGCAAGAGTGGACAATATTAATAAAACGATTCCTACCTTCATAACTGCAGACAATAAACTAACAGGGTAATGAGGATTTTAGTTTTGTAATGGATTTGTTACTTAACTTCTCTTCCTGTTTATGAGTCTTTAGAAGCAAAATTGAACAAAGAAGTCCCTACCGCGGGTGTATTAAAACATTTACACAGTCGAAAAGAATGTGTATCAGGACTCCCAACCCTCTACCCAACCATGACTTTTAACGAGGGTAAAATCCGATCGGTCTAAAAGTTATTTAACACAGGGATTAATTAAATCATATCTTCTTGATTTATGACATGGTTCACTTCATAGATGTATCTATTATTGCAATAATCGTTCCTTCGTTTCGTTATGAATAAAACCTTTGTTATTTTTAAAAACAAAACTGTTTGAAGTATTTTCAGATCGTATAAAATAATATATAGCTTAATTGAAACTGTTTTCGAAAGGCCAATTGTCCATTGATTTCTCCACTCACCGAACGAGAACAAACGTTTATCAACGTGCCAGAATTTGGGATTCCTTTTTCTGGATAAATGAAAAAAAAAATCAGCCTGATTTGTA
Organism: Acanthosoma haemorrhoidale; assembly: GCA_930367205.1. Lineage (NCBI taxonomy): Eukaryota > Metazoa > Arthropoda > Insecta > Hemiptera > Acanthosomatidae > Acanthosoma > Acanthosoma haemorrhoidale. The sequence continues at coordinate 107,476,258 of OV884009.1, read as the reverse complement.
TGCAACAAAGACAATTGCACACAACTTTAGGTTGATTGAGCTATCTCTTGTCTTTGTTTTTTATCTAGTTGATCACGGTCCAAGTCACTGGGTTCATCAGCTTGGTTTTCGTAGCTTCATTTATTTGCACTCGCTTCTTTATTCTTCTTCCATTATTTCTTCTATTGTCAGCAGAAGTCCCTTTCTTTTTACTGACATTTCTAATTAATAAGATATTTCATAAGCATTTTTTAAGAGTAAATGAGTCCGTATAAGCATCACCGTCTTTCATATATTATCCACAGCCTTTTAGGTAGAGGGTTCTAAAATATGACATTATATGAACAATGTTCCGCCACTTAAATGGTAGTGGCACTACTTAAAATATCACTGTATTGATTGCATGTAAACATTTCAATAAAGAAATAAATATCCTAAAGATGGTAATGGTAAAGCTATAAACAATTTAAAGTTATTAAGAATGGGAAGGTGAAAAGTTGAATGTAGCTACTGCGGTGCAGGGTTGGACACTCGCTAGGACCTAAGGACACAAACATGGAAGAGACGACCTTCCGGATTCAGAGGTTCCAGTTTGCTCCAACCGGAAATGCCTATGCCTTCGTCCACCAAAACGACCTCTACTACAGCAACAGTTCCGCTAACAGGAGCCCTAGGAGGATCACCAACCGGTCCAGCCCCAAGGTGTCCAACGGCTTTCCCGATTGGCTCTACCAAGGTACCCTATTTTAATTTCCACAAATTACCTAAATAGTTATTTACCATGTCTTATTTCTTATTGAGGTACATATTTTTTTCTACGGGAAACTATGAAATTAAAGATCAGTGGTCTGCCTAAAATTTCTATTTAAATTATAGTTAAGTTGTCAATAACTTTCAGTTCAAGAGAAAACAAGTGCAAAGTCCAATCGCTCATGCCATCTAAGCTACCAAGGAGACATTCAGACATAAAAACTACCTATATATTTTTCTACTCTAGGCTGACCAGATTATCAATAAATAAAAATTAAAAGCGTTTATTACATACATACTAAAAAGGGACAAAGAACTCTAAATAAAAATTCAATAGTATGCAATTATTTAGTATATTCGAATGTGTTATTTTCCACATTAAATATAGGACTAAGGAAATTCCCCGATATCACACTTAAGTAAAGAGAAAAAAAACACTTTATGCCAAAATAAAGACTTATTATATTATCATAATTGTCAGTCTCATGGGCAATATCAATACCAAGATGGGGCAAATATATTATTCTAATATTTGCTATTTATTAATAATAATTTAATTATATATTTTTTCATATAATTTTAAAAAACTTTATATTTATAACTTATACGTTATATCAGGGTTCTGTTAATAATTATATAGGAAACTTCTGGCAAAAGGAATTGTCGGGGCGTCACTAGGGGAGTGCCTGATCACTCTAGCCCTGGTGACAAGTGCGGATCGATGTAGTTTATAACATGTACCATTGTTACATGTCGGCATTTTTATATCTGACTCCATTTATTGATAGGAATGTGTCCCGACAAGACACTATGTTCAAAAGAAAAAGGTAGAGAGGTAGCATAAATGATAATACCGGTTCAGAGTTCACACGGGGCACGGCGGCGTAGCAGACTGAGGGCGGCAGGTGGTCGGAAGACTCGGCAGACAGCGTGACGACCCATAGGACAGCAGGGAGAGAGAGTAGGGTTTTCTCCTTATTCCCTCACCTTTTTATATCATCTCCCCTCCCTCGCGAGAGGTGCAGTTGCTGACAGGGGCATGTTTTATGATACGTGTTGACCACTTTGCTGTATGGCCGTTGGGATAAAAAGGGTGTGTTTATGGCAGGAAGGTGGCTAATTCATGTAGGTTTATAGCCGTGCTCTTTGAGTTGCTGTCTACGACTTCCGACCTCTCTATGATTTATTACCGTCTGTCGGTGTTCGTACTACGTGCCGCGACCCTGATTTATTCCAAAGAAGCTTACAAGATTTACATTATATTATCATACATTATGAACCAGAGTGTAGGGTAATTTACATATATAGTTAGCGGTCGCTATAGAGCTCCCCCAAATTGCCCTACACTCGGTAATTATTGACAGTTTTTTTTTTTTTTTTTTTTTTTTTACATTGCTTACATTACATAATACGTACATGATACAAACAGATTTATCAATTTTTCTTAAATGCTTACACGTGTGTGTATATTGGAAATTATTTGTCGAACAATTATTACTAATAAACAATTAAATATATGTTATACTACAAAAAAAAAAAAAAACAATTATCTTTCACATGGGTGACAATAAAAGAATTCATATTTTACTTGATTAAGTACCAAGTTAGCTCATTACAGTGTAACAATTACAAACAGTTAAAAGTATTAAGATACACATATTTACGTACACATTCGACTGACATAATTTTACTCTATTGATCGCTGTTAACATTTACGACGAGAAAAACAAAAAAAAAAACATATGATATAAATTGAGTTACAGGAGCCAGTGCGAACTTTCGGTCCTAATAAAAATTATTATAGCGTATCTTTCGAAACAACCTACAACAGAGAGAAAAAAAAAAAAATATTATTAATTATATTTTATCAGTGAGTTCATTTTATATTTACCGTCGTGCTACCGCACTCCTTGTGCAGAGGTATGGTGGTGGAGGGTTTCCTAATTCCTCTGGTTCACCCGGTGGAGGTAAACTTTCGGCTGTGTCTAGCAAATAGGCTGGCTTTACACGGTCTAGGGAGATGCGAGTCTCTTTATTATCTGCCCTTATGACCAAGGTTTTATTTTTCCTGCTGACTACGAGGTGCGGGCCAGTATAAGCCAGTTCTAGGCTACGCCGGTGTTCTTGTCGAACGAAAACGTGAGTGCAGTTGTTGAGGTCCTTGCTGACGAACGTCTTCCTCGTGTCTTTCCGGTGTTGAGTGATGTCGCGTCGGACGTCAAGATCTACTCGTGTTGGCGTAAAGTATTCTCCAGGAAGCCGTAAGGGTTTTTGGTATGTTCGCTCGGCGACACTGCACCCTAGGTCCTCTTTGATTACACTTCGTAGGCCGAGCAGGACTGCTGGCAGGCTTCGCGTCCATTGACGGTGTTGTGAATGGGCGGATAGTGCGGCTTTAAGCGAGCGGTGCCATCGTTCAATTCGGCCGTTTGACTGTGGATGGTAGGCGGTAGTCCGTATTCTCTCGACACCCAGGAGGCGAGTTAGCCTCGTGAACAGGTCTGATTCAAACTGGCGGCCTTGGTCAGTCGTTATTCGCATAGGTGTGCCGAACCTGGCGACCCAGCCACTAAAGAAGGCGTCGGCTACGGTGGTAGCTTCCATGTTGCCAAGTGGGATTGCTTCCGGCCATCCCGTGGCTCGGTCAATCATGGTGAGGATGTATCGCTTCCCCTCTGACGTTGGCAGTGGTCCTACGAGATCGATATGCACGTGCTCGAACTTTCCCGCATCCGCGAATCGCCCTGGAGGGGTGATGGTGTGACGGTGTATTTTTGAGGTCTGGCATGCTATACAACATCGTGCCCATCGAGCCACGTCAGCGTTCATACCCGGCCAAAAAAACCTCTGGCTCATCATCTTCCGACTTGCTCTTACTCCTGGGTGGCTTAGGCTGTGCAGCTGGTCGAAGGTGGATCTTCGAAAACCCGAAGGCAAGTACGGCCTTGGCTCCCCCAGTGAGGTCTCGCAAATGAGAGAAATATCGCTGCCGGGGATGTTAACGGGCTCTAGCCTGCATGTGGTGTTCTGTTCCCTGAAGAGTGTTAATTCGTGATCTTCTACTTGAGCCGTGTGTAATTTTTGAAAATTTTCAGGTACGCAGACGGCTTCTATTCGCGAGAGGGCATCCGCCACGACGTTGTCCTCACCCTTACAATAGCGTATTTCTGTCGTGAATTGAGCTATGTAATTTAAGTATCGCATGCGTCGTGGGCAGGAAGTGTCACTTTGTTGGGCCATGGCGTGTGTGAGCGGCTTGTGGTCTGTATAAATGATTACTTCCCGCGCTTCGAGATGCTGTCGAAAATATTTGACTGCTTCGTAGATAGCTAATAGCTCTCTATCGAAGGTGCTGTATTTCGACTGAGCAGTGTTGAAAGCGCGGCTGAAGAAACCGATGGGCCTTAGAGCACCTCCCTCCATCTGTTGTAGTGCCGCACCCATAGCTGTGTCGCTGGCGTCAGCGGCTAGGATGAGCTGCCCGTCTGTTGATGGATGAGCAAGATGGGCGGCGTTTGCCAGAGTCCTGCGGGTTTCCTCGAAGGCGCTAGCAGCTTCTTCGGTCCAGTCGATTATGGTACGGTCATTTTTCTTGGCCCCTTGTAGGTAGGCGTTAAGTACCCTCTGGTGTTCCGCTGCGTTAGGTAAGCACCGGCGATAAAAGTTGATCATACCGAGAAAACGTCTGAGGTCTCGTATCGTAGTTGGTCGGGGGTAGTCTAAGATCACCTGTACTTTAGCTGGCGATGGAACGATGCCCTGGGGTGAGACGTGGTACCCTAGGAATCCGACCTCGGGCTGTCCTAGCACGCATTTCGCGATGTTAAGGGTTAGACTATGAGCCGCCAGACGACCGAAGACTGTTTCCAGGTATGTCGCTGGTGTTCCTCTTCGTTGGCCGAAGCGATTAGTATGTCATCGAGGTATACGAACACAAATTGTAGATCTCTAAAAATGTTGTCCATATACCTCTGGAACGACTGGGCAGCGTTGCGAAGTCCGAACGTCATTTGGAGGAATTCAAAAAGTCCGAAGGGTGTGATAATAGCCGTCTTGGGGATGTCCTGAGGGTTTATCGGAATGTGATGGTAAGCCCTTTTGATGTCAAGTGTTGAAAATATGGTAGTGCCAAACAACTGGTTGTTAAAGTCTGAAATATTGGGCACACCATAACGGTCTGGGATGGTTTTATTGTTCAGTTGTCGGTAGTCTCCGCAGGGGCGTATTGTTCCGTCCTTTTTCGTAACAATGTGAAGGGGGCTGGCCCACGGGCTGTTGGAGGGCCGACAAATTCCTTCGTCCATCATTCGCCGGAATTCTTCCTTGGCGGCCTGATATTTTGCTGGCGCTAATCGACGAGCCTTGCTGCATACGGGCGGTCCCCGAGTGTCTATGTAGTGCTCTACCTTTGTCGGCGGAATTGAGCCCATAGGTTGTTGTGGTCGTGTTAGCTGAGGGTAGCGCCGTAAGAGGCCGGCGTATTTGTTGCCGGGTGGTATGTTTGATATCACGAAGAGCGTAGCGACGTGTGTTCTTCCCGTGGTACGACGACCGGTAATGCCATCTATCAGCTGGCGGCTCTGAAGATCTACCAGTAGGTGGTAATGAGCCAGGAAGTCGGCACCTAGAATTGGCTGCTGGACTTCTGCCATAATGAAGTTCCATTTAAAAATTCGCTGCAGGCCTAGATCGAGGTTCCTGTTGACTTCTCCATACGTTGGAATGCAGCTGCCGTTAGCGGCGTAGAGCTGGTAGTCGGAAGATCTAGCCTTTTTTACCTTGGGTGGTGGAAGTACGGAGATAGCTGCTCCCGTATCTATCAAATAATGCTGCCGAGTGTGGACGTCTGTCACGAATAGGCGGCGAAAGGTTAGGCCTGCCATGGGTACCGCTTTGACCGTGGCGACTTTTAGTTTCCTCGTCGGTGTGGTAGCGTCATCAACCCACCTACAGGGCCTGCGACATCGATATGCTTCCTTACCAAATCTGTCGTGGTAGAAGCATATGCCCTTATTACTAGATCCGGTAGTTGGTTTCGGTCGCTGGTATCGCCGCGCGGGCCCGTTTTCTTCTCGTCTGTTCATGGAATTGGCCAGCACAGTTACTTGTTGGGTGAGCTGTGCGATGGCTGTCTGGCAGTCACAGCTGGAGCGTGGCAGGCTGACCTCGTCGTGAGTTGATGCGGGCTGGACTGCGTGTATCGCGGTTGTTGAACTTAAGTCCATGATTTTGTCCGCGATTAACGTCAGTTTCGATAATTTCGCCTCGTAGTGCGATGCCAGTATTTCGCGGACCCTGTCTGGCAAGGCGCGAAGCCAGAGGGTGCGAATGACGTCCTCAAAGGTCGTGGGTCCTGCCAGTGCTTGCATTTGCCGCAGGAGATGTGAAGGTTTCTGGTCTCCGAGGTGTGTCTCTTCCAATAACCGGATCAGTCGTCTGTAGTGGCTCTGGCTGTATGTTTCGATAAGCCGAGCCTTTAAGTCTTCGTAGGGGCTATCGCTTGGAGAATACGCTAGGTCTGCGACCTGTGTTAGTACCCTGAACGGAAGCTGAGCGTAAATGTGCTCCGATTTGGCCTTAGGCGAAGAGATCCGGCTCGTTAAAAAAATATTTTCGACCTGCAGGAACCACAGTCTTGGGTCTTCTTCATGAAATTCCGGCAGTTTGCACGTCCGAGAAATGGCGTGTACGGTCGCACAGCATGATTCGTCGGACGGAGCTGGTGAGTTGGCCATCGTAAGAAAAGGTTTCTTCTGAGATCACGGTGGTTTCTCGCGGCGGGTTCACCAGTTGTCGCGGTGGCTTGATCGCGTTGAGCTTCTCATTCACGTCGAAGGTTACCAATTGTCGGGTAAGCTTCTTGTGCACGTCGTGGGTCACCAGATGTCGGGTAAGCTTCTTGTGCACGTCGTGGGTCACCAGATGTCGGGGCGTCACTAGGGGAGTGCCTGATCACTCTAGCCCTGGTGACAAGTGCGGATCGATGTAGTTTATAACATGTACCATTGTTACATGTCGGCATTTTTATATCTGACTCCATTTATTGATAGGAATGTGTCCCGACAAGACACTATGTTCAAAAGAAAAAGGTAGAGAGGTAGCATAAATGATAATACCGGTTCAGAGTTCACACGGGGCACGGCGGCGTAGCAGACTGAGGGCGGCAGGTGGTCGGAAGACTCGGCAGACAGCGTGACGACCCATAGGACAGCAGGGAGAGAGAGTAGGGTTTTCTCCTTATTCCCTCACCTTTTTATATCATCTCCCCTCCCTCGCGAGAGGTGCAGTTGCTGACAGGGGCATGTTTTATGATATGTGTTGACCACTTTGCTGTATGGCCGTTGGGATAAAAAGGGTGTGTTTATGGCAGGAAGGTGGCTAATTCGTGTAGGTTTATAGCCGTGCTCTTTGAGTTGCTGTCTACGACTTCCGACCTCTCTATGATTTATTACCGTCTGTCGGTGTTCGTACTACGTGCCGCGACCCTGATTTATTCCAAAGAAGCTTACAAGATTTACATTATATTATCATACATTATGAACCAGAGTGTAGGGTAATTTACATATATAGTTAGCGGTCGCTATAGGAATATTGGTTTTATTTAAACACATTGCGTAAACCCGACTCTCGACAATTTACGGCAGATGAACTTTCCGAGAGCCTGGGAGTTACACCCACAGGGAAATAAAAAGGTGAAAATTGAAAGACAAACTTACCCAGTCCGGAGTCGTTCTGCCACAAGATGACTATCCGCAACTGGATCGCAAGCGATGTTTTTTGTCGACGAAGGGAGGTGAGGAAAATGGGAATAATTAAATGATACCTGGGGAAATGTTGATATAACACCGCTGGCCGATGACTCCAGATGGAAAAAGAAGATTTTAATAGAAGAGTGACCACTGACTGGTTCATAGTTTTACGGAGAAGTGAGAGAGAGGGCGGTGAGAGGGAGGGAGGTGAGAGGGAGGGGGGAGAGAGGGAGGGGGGAGGCCACCGAGATACGAGTTCTAACAGCTATCGATAGTACCAGGGCTACCGGACGGCCGACATGGATCTCACACAACCCGCCCCCGCTACAAAACTCTCGCAAGCCACGTACGCCCGAACATGCCGCCCGCCCTGAAGTCTCACTTCTGAAAAGAAAAAAAAAAACAAACACAGAAGGCGTAACAGAAGACAGATGAACGACGAGATGGCTATTGAGACGGCAGAGGGCACAGTTTCGCCACAGGGCGGCGAACTGTCCCGGAAGGAGTGGTGACTTCAGCCACACAGGTGACAGCGTCGGAACCAGGGAATACCGACGAAATGCGGCCTAATGACCACTTAAGTGGAGGTAGGTGGTCTTCGCGAATGAGGACAACCGTCCCTGGGACTATGGGCGTAGACGGATGCAACCATTTGCTTCGCTGCTGCAGAGTATGCAGGTACTCACAGCGCCAGCGCTTCCAGAAGTCCTGCTGTAAGCGCTGAACTAACTGCCAACGAGCGATATGGTTGACGGGACCGGGCGTAACATCACGGTCAGGAGGTGAAGTAAGGGGGCGAAAGATTAAGAAATGGCCCGGAGTGAGGGCCTCAAAGTCCGATGGATCCGACGACGGAAGATAAAACGGACGAGAGTTAAGGATTGCTTCGATCTGGGTGATGAGCGTGAGGAATTCCTCGTAAGTGAGGCGCTGCTCGCCGATGACGCGCGTAAGGTGGTGCTTTGCCGATTTTACGCTAGCCTCCCAAAGTCCGCCAAAATGAGGACTAGCAGGGGGGATGAATCGCCAGTCGGTACCAGAGGAGGAGGCGACATCACAAAGGCCCTGCTGATGCTGAGGCCCCGACAACAAACGTCCCAACTCCCGCAGATAATTACTCGCCCCTACGAAATTAGTTCCGTTGTCCGAAAAAATAACGGTAGGGTTACCCCTACGGGCAACGAAGCGCCGGTAAGCGGCAATAAATGCGGGAGTGGAGAGCTCAGATGCCAACTCCAGATGCACAGCCTTGGTGGCAAAGCAGATAAACACCGCCAAATAAGCCTTCGTGGTGACAGCCCCCGTAAACGGGCACTAGAGACGAGAAAGGGACCGGCGTAGTCAACGCCAGTAGTGGAGAACGCGGCAGCAGAGGATACGCGTCCCAAGGGAAGATTGCCCATTGGCTGAATAATGGGTTTAGGTTTGCAGCTGAAGCATCTGTTGCATTTCCGCAAACGATTGCGAACTACATTGCGTCCATCGAGAATCCAATGTCGGCGACGAATGAACGAATGAGTTGCCAAAGCACCAGCATGGAAGAGACGGACATGAGCATCGTCGATGAGCAGGTGGGTTAGATGAGCGCCTTTAGGTAGAAGAGCAGGATGCTTATGCTGATAAGGCAACAACGCAGAAGATAGACGGCCACCCACTCGGATAACACCATGTTCGTCGAGAAACAGATGAAGCTGCATTATCAGACGATGACGAGAAGAGGGTTTCTGAAGCTCAGTTATTTCTTCAACGAAATTTTGAGCTTGGGTCAGACGGATGGCGGCGATTTCAGCTTCCTGGAGCTCCACAGAGGACAAAGGACCAGTACGCGGATGCGGAGGACGCTTTGCATTGAAGACAAAGCGTTGGCAGAAGGCGATTACCCGTTTAAGGCGGAGAAGAGAGGAGAAACGGTCGATTATAGAGACCCCCGAAGTGGTGGTGGCGAGCACTAGAGTAGAAACGGGTTTAGCCTCGGAATCCACATCATCAGAGGAAGACAAATCGACGGAGGAAATAGGCCACAAAGATGGAGGAGATGAGATCCAAGAAGGACCATGCCACCACAGAGGATGATGATGGATCTGACGAGGCTGCAATCCGCGTGACGCGCAGTCGGCAGGATTGTCCTCGGAGATGACATGTCTCCAGCACCGGGATGGTACCAGCTCCTGGATTTCAGCAACGCGGTTGCCTACAAATGTTTTCCATTTGTGGCTTTCGCCACGGATCCAGGCTAGAGCAACAGAGGAATCGGAGAATGCGATAAACTCAGCATTCAGATGCTGAATGACGTGAGTGGCCAGATGATGCATGAGCTTAGCAAGCAGATGGGCTCCACATAGCTCCAAGCGGGGAAGGGTAACCGCCTTGCACGGTGCTATTTTGGATTTGGCGGCTAAGAGATGGACAGGAAGATGACCAGATGAAGACGATGTGTGGAGATAGACGACAGCGGCATAGCCGGATTCAGAGGCGTCACAAAATCCGACTAGGTGATGAACAGACGATGGGGACACTTCAGGAATAAAACGCGGTATGCGTACCTCCGAAAGAGAAGGTAGTTGCTCCTGAAAGTTCAGCCAGGGAACGGCCCACTCTTGGGGCAATCCTTGGTCCCAATCGAGGTGAAGCAGGCACAGACGACGGAAGAGGATCTTGGCTGAGAAGGTGACTGGTGAAAGCCAGCCAAGGGGATCGAAGATTCAAGCCATTTGGCTCAGGACGGTGCGTTTCGTGAGTGCGGATTCAGTCAGTCGCACGGAGTAGAGGAAGTGGTCAGACGTGGGATTCCAGCCGAGTCCTAAGATTTTTAGGACAGGATCGCGATCAAGCGACAGAGGATCAGCAGAGGAAAGCTCACGGCAGTGATCAGATGGAATTCCCTGCAACAGAGGGGGATGATTTGTAGCCCATTTTCGCAGCTCAAACCCGCCCGCCATGAGCAGATCTTGCACCTGATGGCGCAGATTGGCGGCCTCAACTTCTGATGAGCCTCCGGTCAGGAGGTCGTCAACGTAAACTTCCTCTAACAGCACGCGCTGAGCTTCAGGATATCTGGCTCCGTCATCATAAGCTAGCTGCTGAAGTGTACGCAGGGCCAAATAAGGAGCAGACGAAACCCCATAAGTAACGGTATTCAGCCGATACGACTGAATGGGCTCAAGATCTGAAAAGCGCCAGACAATTCGCTGATAATCCCTGTGTTCCGGATTTACAAGAATCTGTCGATACATCTGCCTGATGTCGGCTGTAAAGACAAATTGATGTAGCCGAAAACGTAACAAAAGAAGGCCGATATCAGCTTGAAGCTTGGGTCCGGTTAACAGAAGATCATTGAGGGACCTGCCGTTAGAGGAAGCGCACGAGGCGTTGAAGACTACACGAATTTTGGTAGGAGGATCGTCTGGCCGATGGACCGGATGATGAGGGATGTAATAAGGTTCATATGGAGAAGGGTTGGCGGATTCCGCCACTACCTCCATATGGCCACTGTCCAAGTAATCTCGCATGAAGTCGTGATAGGTGGCACGGAGCTCCGGCTGCTTACCGAGGCGATGTTCTAAACGGCTGAATTGCCGCTTAGCCACATTAACGGACATACCAAGATCACGAGAGGCGAGGGGAAGATCCACGATGTAACGCCCAGTAGGAGAGCGATGGACGCCTGAAAGGTACATCTCCTCGCACCTTTTTTCAGCTGGAGTGAGTGGGACGACATTTGGAACCTTGTCAAGCTCCCAAAACATACGGACAATGTCAGTGAGACTCTCGTCCGGAAAGTGGGCCTTAGCTGGAAGATAGATAGAATCTTGGGCAGGGCTTTCAGAGACGGCATCGGAAGATTCTGGCGTAGCAGGCGTATGATCAGTGGGATGGCAATCAGATGAGCGAGCAGAGTCTGAGCAGAAATCAGATGAAACAGAAGGGTCGGATGGATTTAAGGCGAGCAGACGACCAGATGTTTCCGCAGGTTGGGGAAGCGATTTCGAACCAGATGCCTGAGGAGAGGATGATCGAGGCGAAATGTTAGGTGACTTAGAAGAGCTGATACCCTCCTTGATACGGTTAGTGCGTGATGGGCGACGAGTGCTGCCATCAACTGTGCCAGGAGCGAAGGTGACATGCCTAGATGGTTTTCGATGGCGAGCATAGGGACCAAGAAGCACCCATCCTAGGGTGGTTCGAATGGCACCAGGGAGCTCCGCGGTAGGCGATAATATTTCCGGGAGAATCAGAAATGGAAGCACATCTGAGCCCAGGAGGATGTCAATCGTTCTAGGACGATAAAACAAATGATCGGCCAAATTGAGCCGCGTTAACTCCGGCCAATGGCATCGAAACTCCCGAGACGGCAGCGGGTCAATAAGTGTATCGATGACATAGGCCTTGACCTTGAAATATGGGGGGTCACCCTGATGGAATAAGGTGACATAAGCATATCCTCGGACACGAATCGGATTCACATTGCTGAGGGTGCGCAGATGCATTGGTTCGGACCGTGGACGAAGATGCAGCCGCGAAGCGCAGGCGGAGGTGATGAGGGTGGTTTGACTGCCAGAATCAAGAAGGGCACGAGAGATGGAGTGAAATTGACTATTTTCAAGACAGACAATGGCGGTAGGCATCAACTGTTCCAGATGCCGGTTTTGGCTGCGAGCAGGACGAGGGGTCAAGGAGGAAGAACACAGACGATCAGGTGGGAACAGACGCTGAGGTGATCGAGGACGTCCTAGTCAATCCGACTGACACCCAGAAGAGGGGGGCGATTGGCGAGGGCGCCTACGTTGCTCCTTAGGTACATAAGAAGCACCAAATGCATCAGATGAGGCAGGAGAGGTGGAACGAGCAGGGAACTGCCGATTCGTAGGCGATGAGACGCGTGAGGCCACAGACTGAACAGATGAAGGTGTTCGAGGCGAAGTCGAACGTGAATGAGGTGGGGAGACGTCTCTTGAATGATGCTGAGGTACATCGTTTCTTAGATGCAGGATGGTATGATGTCGCTGGCCACATACATGGCAGGAATGCGAAGATTGGCATTGGTCAGTAGAGTGATACTCGGACAGACAATTGCGGCAGATGGAGATGCTTGCCACATATGTTAGGCGCTGCTGAGAAGTCAAAGCCTTAAATGTGGGGCACTGGCGAATGGAATGGTCCTTAACGTCACAATAGGCACAAGTAGCCCGGGTCGAAGCAGAGGAGCGAGATGGAGGCGCCGAGGTGTAGAAAGAACGACCAGCAGACGGATGGTTTTGTGTAGAGCGCCCGGGTGACTGGGAACGCTGAGTGTGCTGTTTGAAGGCAGGCGATGACGGGCGAAACCGACTAGGCGACTTGAGTTTGGATGACGGAGGGCAAGGAGTGCTTTCCAGCACTCGTAGTTGCTGAGTAGCAAACTTCAACAGGATGTCTACAGACGGAAATTCATCCGTTGTCAACTGCTGTTCGAAACGCTGACGAGATTCCTCGTCAAGCCCTTGGACGCTCATTGAGAACAATAAAAAGTCGGCTAAATTGTCAATGGGCAAGGATTTGAGCGCATGAATAGCGTTTTGATGGGTGGTTATAAAGCCTTTTAGATGCTCAATAGAAGCGGTAGACGATGAGGGATAATGCGAAATTTGCCTTAAGTACATCTGAGCCAAACGACGATTATTTTGGAATCGTTGTCGCAGGGCTCGATAGGCAAGCTGATAATGAGCAGCGCTGTGCTCGAACATGAAGATGGCAGCTGCCGCTTCATCGGAGACAGCAGATCTCAGAAAATGAAATTTCTAAGCGTCCGGCAAGGACGCGTTGTCGTGGACGAGTGAATCGTATAAGGCGATAAATTCAGGCCAGCGTTCAATTTGACCGTTGAACGTTGGCAGCTGAATACGCGGAAGAGGGAGATCAACCGGGGGAGTGCTGGTCGTATTGTTAGGTACGTGGTCCTTAGACAACTGACTGCACCTCATTCGAATGGCCAAGATCAGGTCAAAATAGGCGGGATGTTCCGACGGATTGGCGGGTCGTTGACCGTCCGGTAGCTGACTAACTGTCTGGACGTACCGGCTGTCCGCCTCAAGAAATTCAGACTTAAGCTCTCTCAAAGTATCTAGACAGGCCTCCACCTGGGGATAATCCGTCGCCTTAAGCTCCTGAACTGTGTCATAAATTTTTTGAACTGCAGCGAGCAGTAGGTCCCGCTGCATTTTAAGGGCAATTAAATTCGCCTGTAACTTCTCGGCGGCTGTTTGGCCCATGATGAAATATTAAATGAAGGAAAATTGAAATTAAGTTAGAATGAAGATTCAAATTTAAATTTGAATTTTAAAGTTTAAATTGCAGTAAAAATTGAATTTACAATTATGATAAGCGGGGATAAGGCGATAAGGAGATAATGGAAAGTCTAAAGGTCGATTCCCTCCCGGGTTTCGGCACCAAAATGTAAACCCGACTCTCGACAATTTACGGCAGATGAACTTTCCGAGAGCCTGGGAGTTACACCCACAGGGAAATAAAAAGGTGAAAATTGAAAGACAAACTTACCCAGTCCGGAGTCGTTCTGCCACAAGATGACTATCCGCAACTGGATCGCAAGCGATGTTTTTTGTCGACGAAGGGGAGTGAGGAAAATGGGAATAATTAAATGATACCTGAGGAAATGTCGATATAACACCGCTGGCCGATGACTCCAGATGGAAAAAGAAGATTTTAATAGAAGAGTGACCACTGACTGGTTCATAGTTTTACGGAGAAGTGAGAGAGAGGGCGGTGAGAGGGAGGGAGGTGAGAGGGAGGGGGGAGGCCACCGAGATACGAGTTCTAACAGCTATCGATAGTACTAGGGCTACCGGACGGCCGACATGGATCTCACACAACCCGCCCCCGCTACAAAACTCTCGCAAGCCACGTACGCCCGAACACATTGAATAACTAAAATTGATATACAAAAATAAAATACGTACGTAATAAAGAATACTATTAAAACTAACATTAAAAATGGTACCTTGTAATTATTCGTAACTTTATACTAATACTGGCCAGTGCTTCTTGTGGATAATCTTCGTGTGGTTCGCGGATCAGCATGCTTGTTCTACTCTGCCGCGCGTGGTTCCAGACGTATTTGTTGTCGCATCTGGTGAAAAGTGAAAGTCGGACCTCGTGCACTGCTAGGCCGGTCGTGGTTCCTCCTCTGTCTGCTCCGGACGAATGAATGTCTGCTTGGGCTCTTTGTTGACCTTTTTATACTACATACCGCTGCCTTCTTGACTTTCAACTCGTTGTTTAATGCCAGTTGTTTTGAATATTTATACTTTGCTTAAATTAGAAGTTTATATAATAAATGTTTATATTAAATATGATATTATTTTATTTCAATTATTAATAATTAATATGACGACAATAAAAACGTTCATACTTTCAAAAATGAATCACGGATCGTTATTACGTTATTCAATGCTCGCTAATTCCGAGTTTATTTAAACAAACACTATTAAAAATCATCATTTTAAAATATCACAACAATATTATTAAAATATTTATTTTTTATCATATATTTTAATTATATATAATTTATATTTTATTTTTATTCTTTATATTTAACTTTTACTTTATCTTAAAGGTTCTGTTAATAAAAATATAGGATAATTCTGGCAAAAGGAATAATTGTTTATTTTCACAAATTGATTTAAAATTAATATACAAATAAATACGAACGTATAGAAAATAACACTGTTAAAACTAAATTTAAAATTGTACCTTAATTATTAATCGCGGTACTGGCCAGTGTTTCTTTGTGTTGTCGAGCGGTGCATTTTTCCTTTGTCTGGTGCGTAGCGTGGTCCGGATCGTCTTCTAGAGCGTTGAGTGAGTATAAAATGGCGGTCTCAATCATCAACATAAGCATTTCTGTCTTATCAAAAACAATTTGCCAAGGACTGACCTCAAACCCCCTCAACATATGAATATGGGCATAGTTGTATATATTTTGTTTTTTTGTTCAATATTATCCTGTTGGTTCATTTAAGTTACCACATAAATACATATGCCAAATATTATTTCAAAGCTAGCCAGAACAGATTAATTGATTTTAAATTTATAATCTAGAAAAAACCCACCTATAAAGGGAAGCCTGCCCCTTAACCTTGACATTCCGTAATAGATGCACAGAGAGACTTCCGATAACACTTCAGAAAAAGTCTTTTTATGTGGTGGGGAAAGCTGCCCATATGTACCTGGTGAACAAGCCTCCTCGCTCTCTCTTTAAGTCTACATCTTAGTTCTGTGAACCAGCTAGAGTAAGAGGCAGTGGCTATGAGATCACCCATTAAAGAAAGAACCACGTAGTTAGAGATCTGAGTCTAGACCAAGAAGCGAGAAGGAATATCATACATCACTGCGAAGAATATTCATGTTTAGGTATTAGGTATTTATTATTGTTTAACTCAATAGTAAATTGTAAATATGGAGCATTTATAATAATATAATATTGTACGAGAACCACACATTTAACCCAGAGATATTTTAACTTAAAATAAACTTATTTGTTTTAAAAGTTTCTTCTTTTTACTTTACCTCTTAATCATTAACAATTAAGTATTAGAAAATATATTTTAAAATTGTAGGAATCGCTACAATACATGTGTACCTTTTTGTTATTCTTACAGGAGGTCTTTGTGATTAAATGATTCTTTTGATCCTGCTATAAAAAAGATTATTAGTAAACAAATTCTTACCATTGCTCCCTTGGTGTAATTGCCTAAAAAACCCAACAATAAGCGCTACGTATATATGCCTTTTCCTTAAGCGCTTAATAAACATTACCCCACTTTAGTATCTGTGTCCTTCTATTCTTTCATATTCCTGTCCATAATATTATATGCAAACAATAATATAATAAGAACTAATCAGTCAAAGTTTGCTGTATCAACGAGACAGTGTGTTCATAATTGCCAAAATAAATGGTAATTACCTCATTACCATGCCTTTTTCATGTACTTTAGCAGACCCTTTAATGAAGTCACCTAGAAGTTTTTAGAACTTCTGTGGTCATGCAACAATTATTGAAAATAGGCACATGATGAGACAGAATTTACTAAAAATGAACAATTTATTGTCTCATTAAAATTACATTTGGACAAGAAACAGCTGTGAAAAATAATAAGGTTTAATACGTTGTTAGGAATCCTACAATTTTAATATATATTTTTAATATTTTCCCATGGGGTGAGGCTCAACACGAAACCCCCTCATTAAATTCAGTCTAATTCTAATAAATCTCAATCTAATAAATAATTCATTTACTAAGAATAATAATCATTACAATATACACATATATTTATATCAATATTAATTAATATATGTATAACACAGTTGAGCAAATAAACCAATTTAAAAAATCTAGTAAGTGATTTGAAAAATAAATCTACTGATGGTCTGGTCCGGCTTGAATGGAAACCAAGACTGGATCTCATAAAATGATGGACCAAGCTATGTGATTATTCTGAAGAATAATGTATAATTATTACAAAACATAATAGCTATTTATGGCCGAAATTACTTAGTTTTATTTGAGAACCCCTTCTCACTCACTGAAAATCACAATTAAATTTACTGTGAGAACATGATTTCTATAATTCATGGTTTTTCTTTTTTATGAATCAGCACCCTGTAGTAATAAAAACTAATAAAATGTATTAAATTTTGCTACCATCTCTTAGGATTCTAGAAATAGAAGTATGATGACCTGAATATTTTGATCTTGAGATTAAAATGTTCAGAGCTCACGATGATATTCACCATGGATAGTAGACATGAGACTTATTAATGAGAATGTTGGTTCAACGGAAATAAAATATTTTTAAAAATAAAATAATTCATAATAATTTGGCAACAGAAAGGTTGAAAAGAGTTAAGACTATGAAAGAAATCTGTTTAGGGTGTAGAAACAATATGGGGTTAAGAAGCCTATAAAAAAAATGTAATGATACAAATAAAGATATGGGGATAAGAAAGGGAGCTTTTGATGGCTTAAGCAATCATCCTTAGGTGTTTAGAAAAGCTGCTACCTCCATAGCTCCCACTCTGTGATTGGGGAGTCACGCCTGAGGATGATGGTTTAAGTCATAGAAAGTGGTTGTATTATTGGAAATAAAAAACTGGGAAGACAGACATTGATTTAATTAATTATCAAGGTTCAACCAACACCAGGAAATACTTCGAAGTAAGCATAACAATGTGAAAGATAACTTTGATTATTTTCCTTCATAGTAAAATTCAAATTTTAACATTAATTCATTAAAATTAACATTAAAAATTTAGAATCAAATTGATAAAACTAAGGAAAATTTTACTTATACTTCTTTTATGTGAAAATTATCTTTTTAAGTTAAAAATATTTTATTTCATTAACATATTTAATATCTTGTATATAAATATACAAAATAAATTATACATTAAATATTTATTTAAAAAATACCTGTAACAAGTCTTTGGCTTCCTTGTTAACTAATGTCTCAACAAATAAATACTACGAAGATGAGATAACATGGCAAATTAAGCTTTATTTTAAAATGAATATTGGTTAGATAGAATTCTTTAGGGGTTGGAAACAAAAACCGGAAAAACCCACCTAGAATGTTTATTGGCTTGGTATTGGTATTGGTATTGGTCTTGCCTTGGAAACAAAGAACAGGAAAGACCTGACACTTGGCAATAAAAATAGGTAAACCACGGGAATTAAATATAACGCTTTGTAATAAAAGCAGGTCGACACTGAAAAGCCCCTGGCAAATAACTACAACCTTTAGGGGATAACCACAAGCAGGGAGCCCTAAAAAAAAAGCCAAGACCTTTGAAAAAGAAATAAAGACTTTTATGAGGTGGGGGGGTGGTAGGCTGTCTATAAATACCAGTGCTCAGGAGGAGCTGCAGCCCACTAGTCACCCAGCATCGTTGTCAGTGAGTCGGTTAAGTGAGCCGTAACTGCAAAGTGTGTCCCCGTGAGCCAGTATTCCCATGAGTCAGTGTGTCTTTGAGTAGAGCAGGTAAACTATTAATTCTATACAGTAGTGTCGCCGGGAATGGGGTCGGTGCCCCACTTCGAATGTTTCATTGATTTGGACAGCCCAGTTAGCCCTAACGAAGAATACAATCTTCTACGGGGGCATGGTACGTCAGTCAACATGGAGGTTGACCCTGCATTAACCGTATACACCGAACTTTATTCCCTGACACGGAATCACATGAATGAAAGCGGCTCCGCCATTGACTACATTTGTTGTCAGGCTCCACCACTTGACAGTGAAGATAAACCTGGGGACACCCTCACTGCCATGTATAAGAGACCGAGGACATCTCTCCAAGAGTTCTCAGCCCTTCTTAAAGATTGTACTAAGAAAAGCAACCACTGGGTTGTCAGAGACTTGAATGGTCGGCAACCCCTGTGGAATAATGCCATTGCCAACCCAGTGGGGAGAAAATTGACTGTCGTTCACTCCCAGAACTACACTTAACATTGTAAATATATTAAAATAAATGAAGGGGGTTTGGAACAAAGAAAAAAGAATTGGAGCTTAGTTATATTTGATCTTTTTATCTTTACTGTAGTCTTATTTCTTGCCTTTGTCAGTCAAGTTGTAAGTTAAGTTGGCCATCAGCCATGAGTTGGGGTGTTCAAGATAGAACAATGTACTAGATAAGGGAAGCCAACATGGAAGGAAGAGAGAAGGAATGAATTCAACCTATCACCCAACAGCTAAGAATATCATTGTCATTATTGTTATATTTTGTTAACTATTATTTTTAGCTATATAAAACACTCAAACTATCTATGTATATAAGACATTTAAAACAGTAACTTTATCCACCAGTATGGCATTGGACCGCGAGATAATATTAACTTAATCATCAATAAATAAGCTGTTATTCATTATAAATTGTATGACTGAACTTTTCTATAATAAGAAAGTATAAGAATATAATTTAAAATAAAGTGGAATCACTACAATACATATTATACTATGTATACCACAGATAGTATGTTTTATTTATATAGATATAATACTTAACTCTTTTAACTAAATAACTTTCATCATAATGGACTAATTTAACTCTTAGAAGAAATCTTCAAAAACGATGCGGCATTCTGGTTTTCACCTGACTCTTCGTCTTTGGTCTATGCTTCCTTTGATGACACCTCTGTTGGGGAAGTGTCACTTCCAGTTTACACCTCTCATGCACACGACGGAGTAGTCACCATTCCATATCCAAAGGTGATTTATCCCAATTTTGCTCTATTATTCTTGACATAATACTCTAAATCTAAATATACTCTGCTAATGGTAAACATTTTACATAAAAAATCTCTTCATAACTGACAAAAAACAAAACAAGATATCTAATATAAACTAATTAATCTAATGATCAGTTCCCTGCCCAGTTTTATTTTTAGATCAAAATTATTCATGAAAGTAAATCTCCACAGACATTTATTTTTTAATTAAAAATGTAGGAAAACAAATGTTGATATGTTTAATATTGCATGAATAAATAAATATATATTAAGAGACTATTGGCCTAATTATAAATTTATTTTCAGATATTTCATATTAATTAAATATTGTTGTTGTTCTTTTGAGTAGGCCACTAACTTTTGTTATTAAAATGTTTTATCGGATTATGTTTATTTTTATTACAGCCAGGTACTCCAAACCCATTGGTTGCCCTGTTCCTGGTTGACTTAAGAAACTCAACCGTTCAAAAGCTGCGGCTAAGTTCACCTAAATCGTTTCAAACGACGTGAGTATTAATCTCAGTTCCCCTTCATAACTTCTTCTGATTCCTTAGTGTAAATTACTCTTAATTCTATACATCTTAATCTGTTGGTTGAATAGAATATTTTCCTCTTTTTTTATTTAAAAACATTTCCGTATAAATTTAATGAGTATATATTGGTTGGCAGACATGGATATTTGCTCAAAGTCCACTGGGCATCAAACAGACAGCTGGATGTCGTATGGATGAGTCGAGGCCAAAATGCCTCCATCTACATGACATGCATGGCCCCAGAATTCAACTGCACGAAGGTAGTTTGAAGCAAAATAAATTTCTACACCAAATATCAACATGAATAACTGAATTGATTATTCCAGACGTATGATGAAAGAGGATCTGGAGAAGACAATCTTGTTCCACTAAACCCCAGAAAATGGAGATGGGCTCTGGTTCCTTTGGCACTGCACGGGGTGTTTGACAAGTATGTGTAAGTATCAAATGACATCTTCAAATATAATGAAACTAATTAAATTTAAATACATACTAAATATAATATATGTGATTACTTTGTGAGGCTTGGAGTAGTGTTTATTGTTGTGCTTCAATCTCATGTTCCAGCTTATGAGCTTAAGTATAAGAAATGTTATTTTCTTTGATAATAAAGTAACCTTCTAGATAGTTATGGCATGGGTAGATCATGTAGTACAGCGTACTTATAAATTATTAATAATCCTTTTCATTTAACACTTGTATGTTTTAGCATCAATTCTAGACACTATAATTGGAAAATTGTAATATTATCCAAATCGGTCATAGTTGTCATGAAACATGTACATAGCTGGCAAGTTAATTTTTTGATAAATAAATTCCCTGAAGATCATTTACTAAAATAATTATTGTAGCTGTCGATGTAAATTTATGTGAAAATTCATATTGACAGCTACAATAATTATTTTATGAGAAAAAATTTCAAGGACAAAAAAACAGAAACAAAAAGTACTTTTGAATAAGCAAAACTGAAAATAAATTTGGTATCACACCATCTCCTAAAAAGAGATAAGCCCAACTGAGATTATCACTGCTGTCAGTAGATGTGGTAATTATCATGGTCAATGCGACTTATTAACCTTGCTACCTTTGTTTTCGTTCTCTTTACCAGATTAGGTCCTTGTTAATTTAAGCAGCTACTCGTTTTCCTCACAAGGCTAAGTGAACCCTCTCCAGACCCCTTTCCTCAGGAAAAAATCCGGGAATTGAGCTAGGGTCTCCGTTCTTAGTAATAAGTTGCACTAGTGAATATGCCACAAAGATGGCTAAGTTAAACTATATGCTCGTTTTATATTATGTATTTTTGATAAATTTATCCCATCTTTGTATTAATATTCATCTCTTTATCAATGCAATTATCACAGCTAAATCAAAATAATGTGATCAATTTGATTGGAGTACAAAAAGTATTCAATATCCATTGCTGCTTATCAAAGACATTTCATTAACACCATCATTAAATGCTAATGTGGTATTGAATCGTCCCTAATTGTAGCACTGCTAAAGATAGCAAAACCCTGAGTTTGGCTTGAATGGTCCCCAACCCAAAAATAGAGAACACACTACTTGGGCTTAAAAAAAAAAAAAAAAAAAAAATCCTGGCATAATACCACACCAAGAGGTAGAGCTGACCGAGCATACCTTATTACTAGGCATGTTATCTCTCAACTTAAAATTTGTTTGTCTAAACCTAATTGTCTACTTCTTTATTTAAGTAGCCTCTCACTTAAAATACAAGGCTGAGTCCACCCATCCCCCAGAGAAACAATCTGTTGGCTTACCTGCAATCAAACCCGTGTCTCTGCAGTTAGGAATCTGCATGCTAACCATAAGTCTATGGGGAAGGCTACTGGCCTATGAAAGCTCAAACGACTTCTGAAAGAGGTGCCAGTTGTAAAAAAAAAAATATAAAACTATAATATATTTTTATTTTAAAATGTATTAGTTTCTTAGGAGGGAAAAATCAATAAATAACTTATCATAAGCTAAATATTTTGTCAGGTACTTTGAGGCATCTCCACCAGGAAGGGCATCTGAAAGACATCTGTACAGGAATTCAGAAAACATGAATAATGAAGAATGTCTGACTTGTGCTGTTAACAAAACAGAGTATGTAAGAGTTGTTTTTCATTGTTAGTAGCTGTTTTTAATCTTATCAGCTTATCTCATATACCTATGAAAAATCAGATGTTAGAGGAAAAATATTGTCACATAAATTATGTGCCTATCATAGTACACATTATAGTATACATTTTTGAACTAATTAAGTCCCAATGAGTACACCTATGCAAAAAAAAATCACTTCTAAATGTCTATATGCTAAATGAAATTGAAAACTTGAGAATTAGATTTGATTGATTTTTGATTGATTTTTTGATTGAATTAGATTTGAGATGTTTATCTTTATTTTTCAAATTTGTCTTGTATTTACTTCATTTTTGTCTAAAACAGTGTACATTAAATACAAATTTGTGGCTTTGCCAACAGATCTAATAAAACTGTTTGCTAGCAGTTAAAATTTGTGTGTCCAATTTTATGAAAGAATTATTTGTTTATGCTAGAGTTGTCTTTTCTGATCAATATGACCATTTGCTCAGGAAGAACACAACATGGCCACCTTTCAGAACAGAAGAATGTGTCTATACCAAATCAACGTTTTCAAGCCTGGGCAAGTATTACATGTTGGAATGCTTAGGTAAGTTTTTTACGGACCATTCCTTCCCTTAAACTTCTTGGTTGTATCACATATTTCAGCCTGTCTTACATATTATTAGTAAATTACCCATCATTGTGCGGTTTTAAGTGTATATTCAAAAGATATTTCTTGTCTTTGTTGTTTTTTTTTTAATTAATATCATAGCTTGTTTTGCAACTTTCTTACAGGTCCACAGGTACCAACAGTCCATATCATAGACACTGTGACCAACACCAAATTATATACTTTTGAGGACAATCGACAACTGCGCTCCAAGTATGACTCACTCTCATTTCCCCAGATCAAGATCTTTCACGTGAGTGTCCAATTAAAAAACTGACGACAAAAGAAAATATAACTGGTTAATGGTGGCATAGCATGAGGTATGTTTGATTTCAGATAGAGACTGAGGATGGGCGCAAGGCTAGTGTCAAATTGCAGATGCCTGCAGGTCTGAGAACCAATGAGGATATGACTTTCCCACTTGTAGTCAAGTTGTAAGTCGGTAGTTACTTCTCATTCAAAGATACTTTAATCACCAAGCAACCAAATCTTTAAAAGGGCAAACATGTATATCTGAAAAAAAAAATAAATGACCTTCGTTATTGATTCCTAAATGCATTTTTTCACTGATATGCATATTTTTCACTGATAAGTCAGGTTTTATTTATTAACAGAAAATTGAGAGAAATCATCTAAAAATTCAATATCATTACTCACAAAAACAAATATATATGTATGCCACTTTGATTTTAAACACATTTGTTAATACTATCGTGTTTACATATGTTCTATGACATATACATCCTACCATGGCATTATTATGTACTATATTATATTATTACATATACTATCACTTACTATAATCTCAATTATCTAATCACCATCATTATGTGAGGTGATCATCTGACCTGATTTGGAGATATAATGGGACTTAAAATATACCTCTACCTCTATTAGTATTATGGTTGACTGCGTTACTGCCAACCTCTTCACTATCCTTAACAAGATTGATTCTCTCAAAACTTTCTGAGCACACTGTTTCCCAGCTCCTTGGCTGACTCAAGATATAAAATATTTAATGAAGCATCAGAATGCAGCAGTTTTATCTGCACCAGGCTATGAAGATCTCTCTAAAACTATTGTAATGATTTTTACTATAAGCAAATCATTTATTTGACTGAATTTAAAAAGGGAATTTTCCGCATGAGAGTTATTGGAATGAAGAATGTTTTGACCTATATCCCAGGACCCTGGCAGAAGCTTACTTAGAGGCTGCAATAAATGACCAGCCAGGTAGTGAGGGGAAACCCTGATGATTAATCAGAAAAACTCCGTTTTTGGAGTGGAGAGAGCTGAGTACTTATATGACAGGAGAACAAGTCCTCTCTCTCTCTTTTAGCCTGGATTTTTGAAAATGTGAATTAGTGAGACAGCTACTATGAGGTTGAGTGCGGGCAGGCAGAAGAGTTTATCATAGAATGAGAACCCGTTAGACAACAAGTAAGAAGACCATACAACAACCAACAAAGAAGAATATTCATGTTTTTAATAGGTATTTATTATTTTTATGCTCTATTGTAATTGTGAAACATTTAAAGAGTAAATTTATGTATGCACTAAAAAGCATCATTAACCCTGAGATATATTTTAATTTAAAACAAACTGTTCTTGGTTACAAAGTTATAATAAGTAATAAATAAAATATTTAACAAAAAAATATATTGTGAATTGTAAGGAATCACAACATTATGCACAATTTTACCTAGTCCAAAATTGTCTATGCTCGACCCCAAACCTTTCTAAGCAAATGACTCTCACGCCAAATGAACCTTCTCAGGAAATATTGCTTCACATTTATAATATCTTAATCAATAAATCCTCTAGCCTCTGAAAATGCTCGCTTGACTCTTGCTAGAAATATTTTACGCTTTTGGCTTAGATATTTTATTGTTTAGTTCAGAATGTAGAAGTCCTAACCATATTTAACTAAGTGTAATTACATATAAGTATAAGATATCGGATAATGTTTCTATAAATTACTTATTGAAAATGTTTGTTGGTAGATCCTACAAGCCTGGTGAGATCTGTGTAACCCACCGCTGGCAAGTTGACTTCTCAACCTACCTCGCAAGCAAGAAGAATTTTTTGGTGCTGGAGATACAGCCCAGCTCTAGAAAACATGATATCGTTGATCACATAGCTGTTATAAAGTAAATTTATTATTTGTAGTTCCAAGGATCAGTACCCTCACCATTTTTTTCTCAATTTACATTAGTTAATTCAACAATATTTTTCTGGTTCCTATCAAAAATAGGCACAGCTCAAAGGTTAATTTATGAGTATTTACATATAGTTTTTTGAGCTTAGTATTTTGATTTCCCAGCCATACACAATTTAAACCTTTTCAACTTTTCAAATATCACAACAATATATATATATATATATATATATATATATATGTATATCGAATCGATTGTTGCAACTAAACTGTGAAACATTCAAAAAGGTTATCTTATCTTGAAATTAACCTAGCTCTCGATGTGTCAAAACTGAAAGCATAGTTTCTGAACAACAAGAGACGCTATCCATCTTCCATTGTGCTAAGAACTCAAATTTGGTAAAGTTTTGATATTTTAGTCAGTGGCGCTTTGTTCCCGTGAAGACAGGTGAGTGCTTTTAATTATTATAAGTGAGGCTCTCCCCCTTAACTGGACGTGCGTCGCACGGACCTTTGTAGGGTATGGCAAGCCGAAGGGACCCCCCAGTTGATGAATTTCAACATCCAAAAAGAGTATGCCGAAAACGTACTCTCCCCCAGGCCCCAGAGGTTGAAACCTCTAACTCCTTCACCCCCCTAAGCTCGGCAGCCCAGTCCGAGGCCAGTAGATCCGCCGCCCCTTCTGCCCCTAAATTGCCACCCCCCTTATATTAGGGCGCATTAACAGCTATGACCTCACGAGGTTATTAGCCGAATACCACGTAAAAAACTACAAAATAGTGCAGACGCAGCAGGACACTAAGGTGTTCTGCAACAGCTTACTAGACCAACAGCAAACAATTGCTGCAATCAGGGATTTAAAGATCCCATTTCACACGTTTGCCCCCCGTGGTACCAAGCCCAATAAGAAGTACTTACTTCATGGATTCGATCTCTCTCATCCGATCGAGGAGATAAAAGCCCACATTAAAAGCGTAAGTAGCAACGTAATCGATGTATATCGATTACGGCGCTCCGACCAAAATGGCGCTCGGACAGAGATCGAACCGATACTAGTGATAGGGGATCACACATTGAAGGCGGAGACCTTGAAGCAGCTCCGTCATATAAATAATGTGATCTTTCGAGTGAGCACTTTTCACGAAAAAAGAGGGATCCCGATGTGCCTGAACTGCCAGGAATACGGCCATACCAGACGGTACTGTTTCAAGCAGGCCAAGTGCGTGAGGTGCAGCGAGCCTCACGACATAAAAGACTGCCCAAGAGACGCTTCAATTCCCCTCAAATGTGCCAATTGCGGTGGAAATCATGTCGCGTCGTACCGACAGTGCCCGTACAGGGTAAAACTTCTAGAGACTGCAGAGATAAAAAAGCAGACACAGAATATTACAGCCGGGCCGAGAAGGGCCACATACATGCCTGCCCCCCCCCCCTCCACCACGACAGACTGCCTCCTATGCTCAGATGGCATCCGGGAACACCAGGGCTCCGGAAGTTCTCCCAGAGCCCCTACCTCAACCTACTAACAGTAATAATGATGCCTTGATGGTTATCTTGAGCAGCATGACCACTTCCATGAATAAACTCACCGAGGCGGTAACGCAGATGATGCCAGAATTAAAAAAATCAAACATCTAAATGATGGGGCACGTAATTTTAAATTACAACGTCTGCGGCCTTCGGCCCAAACAAGCCGACGTAGAAGTAATTCTACGGTGCCATTCGCCAGACGTTGTTGTTCTCACCGATACCCGGTTGAAGAAAATACACTGCCTACCGCCAAGACACCGAAACTATCTCTGGAGGAGTAGCGGTGTTAGTTAAAAACGGAATACCCTGTAGGAGACTGCCCCCACCCGTCAGCCTAGGCCCCGACCAACACATAGTTACGCTCCAACTACGGCTCACGAACAACATCATCGTGTCAGGAGTCTACAGAAGATCGAGAGCCGTCTGCGACCCGTATAAGCTCCTGCTCACTACGATAGCTCATGACTGAAGGCACGTCATCGTGGGTGACCTTATTGCGAACCACAGCTGGTGGAGCAGTACTACGGCAAACGCCCTAGGCCGTTACATCACTAAGACTCCATTTACGGTCATCCACCCAGGATTGCCGACCTTCCGTCATTTCGCTAACCCAGACAGTACCTCCACGCCTGACCTGCTCCTGACACAACAGCCACACCGGGTCACCGGATGCTCCGCCTTAGATTTCACCACCTCCGACCATCGGCCAGTTCTCTATGAACTAGAAGGCGACATGCCAGATCCACCTGCTTCTAGGTACAGGTACGATGAGGCCAATTGGGACCTCTACAAGCATCTCATCAAGACCGAGTTTCCCACAATCACGCCCCTGAGATACACTTGGGACATAGATTGCGCTATCTATCAGCTATAGGACGTCATTGATCGAGCTGCCGATGCATCGATCCCGAAATTTTCTCCGAAGCCCCCTTCTCTGAGAAAACCTTCTGATCACATCCTACAACTGATTAGACAGCGTAATAACATCAAGAACAGGTGGTTTAGGACCAAAAACAGGGATTTAAAACCGGTTTTAAATGCTCTCACAAACCAAGTTAAGTCCCTTATGGCCCAGTGGAAAAATTCGATTTGGGAAGATCGCCTCACCAGTCTCCACGGTGACCACAAGTAGTTGTGGAAGCTTGTGAAGACCTGCAGGTCCAAAAATAACGGTGTAAGGCTGGCCGTGAACGGGCAGTTCATTCCCACCACCGAACAAGCGGACATCTTGGCGGCCCATTATGAGGAAGTCAGTCGTGGCCAGGGACAGCCAATAGGAGCCCTCGACCCCCTCCCCACCACTACCGAAATCTACACCTCACACCGGCAATGCGCTGCATTCATTCGAAGAACGACCGGCAAGAAGGCCGCAGGTCAGGATTCCATCCAGAACATCCTACTCAAGCAGCTGCCGAGGAAAGAAATCTCATTCATAACGAACGTGTTGAACTCCTGCTTCAGGCTGCACTGTTTCCCCCTGAACTGGACGCACGCTGTAGTGGTACCCCTTCTGAAACCAACGAAAAGCGGTTATGAGCCATCTCATTACCGCCCCATCAGTCTGCTGACTCAACTCTCGAAGCTGTTCGAGAGAATCATCCACGTACATCTCTCCGGGCACTGCGAGTCACAAGAAGTCATTCCACCAGAGCAGAATGGTTTCAGCACAGGCTTAAATGCGAACAACAACCTGGTGAGATTGCAACACCACGTCGCATCGAACGTCCGGAGCAACAGAGCTACCGCTATGATTTCACTGAACTGTTTGAAAGCTTTCGACTCTGTGGACCACTACATCCTACTGCAACGTCTGAAGGAATATGAATTCTCGGATCAGCTGCAGAACCTGATGAGATCCTATCTTACAGGCAGAACTTTTTCGGTTCGTATAGGCACTACGTCTACGACCCGAAGAAATTACACTGCTGGTGTCCCCAAGGATCGGTGCTAGGGCCCCTGCTGTTCAAAATTTACACCACCCACATCGTAGGAGCCTCGTACCCCAACTGCGAGGTATCGGCGTATGCAGACGACATAGGCATTTACAGCACTAGCATCAATCCCACCAGAGCCCTGAAATTCGCTGAGAGCGCCAGTCAACAGATCGCCGAGAAACTTGATGCCGTCCACATTAAAGTCAATCCGGCCAAGACACAAGGAATTATATTCAGCTATGAATCCGGAAGAAAGAAGCTCCCGAAATCCTTCGTCTTAGACGGCAAAGAGTGCCCTGTAAGCAACAAGCTATGCTACCTTGGGATTACCCTCGGTAGACACTTGTCGTTCACAACACATCTCGGCAAGAAGTTAAAGAGTGTTAGGAAGAAATTCTTCAGCCTCGGACACCTACTTCACAGCCCGGCTTTATCGGTACGCCTCAAGCTGCTGATATACCAGAGCGTCCTAAGACCTGCTTTGATGTATGGGACCCCTCTCTTCAAGTATCTGACTCCTAACACTCTTAAAACGCTCCAGCAATTTCAGAACAGAGTTCTCCGCACCTCCCTCAAACATACCCCGTTCGACCGAATGAAGGCAGACGAGATGCATAAAAAATTTGAAGTGCTCACCATTCAAGATTTCATCAAGAGAAGGCACATCAAATTTTTCGAATCACTCCGACACAGCCACAACCCACTATTCTCCGACCTTCAACCACCACCAATGCCCGTCAGATGGAAGCACTGCTGGACCACCGAAGCCTGGAGACAGATGGACGTGATCGAACCCTAGCCCTCTGACGGAGACTGAAGATCTACACCCAGCCGAGAGATCGAGGCCGATCTCCCGGCCGACTCAACTGAAGCTACAGTACCCCATCTACCTGTTTAAGCAGGGTCGACCTTCCGGCCGAGAGGCCAACTTATTTCAGGCCCCTGTCGGGGCGGGCCAGGCTTGACCTGGCCTACTACAAACCATTGCCTAGATACCCCTAGGCTCCACCCTCGGTAGACTCTCACTACCTTCCTGATTCCACCCGCCTCCTTTAGGCATTCCACACCCTATATCCTTGTCATAAATCCTTCAAATGGGGGACTCCCCTTAGTGAAAGGCACTCATTAGCCCAAAATAATTTTCCTTTTTTTTTTCCCACATCCTATTTTTATAAGTTTGAGAGCTAAGAATAAAATATATATATATATATATATATATATATATATATATATATATATATGTTAATCGCCAGCGTTTGAGATAGATAAAAAAAAATAACGAAAGAGGGAAATGCAATGACACACTCTGACTCCAGTAAAAGACTGCTTTATTGTTGATGATAATCAGACATACATAGGATCATGGGTTGTTTACATTCCATGATCGTATCAGTATTCGACATAGTCAGGCCTCTGGCTTTAACTCCCCCCTGCCAGTTCCTGACCATCCGTCGGGAACTCCAATTTACCACTTATACAAGCTTAAATCATATACTAATTACCTATAGGTCAGAAAATAATGATTCCGTGCTCACCGAGAACAGCACAACAATGTCTTACAGTCATAAGAAATAAAACAGAAACCTTATCGAATGTCGTTCAAAACTGAAGATAGTACAAGTTGTCGGGAAATCGTCTTGTGCACGTCGAGGGTAACCAGATGTCGGGAAAGCCTCTTGTGCACGTCGAGGGTCACCAGATGTCGGGAAATGGTTGAACAATTGTCGGAGGTGAACAATTGTCGGAAAAGGTGAACAATTGTCGGAGGTCAACGATTGTCGGCTGTCAACGATTGTTGTAGTTAATAACATGGGCCATGTTCCATGTAGGCGTTAATATCTGACTCCATTTATTGATAGGAATGTGTCCCGACAAGACACTGTGTTCAGGATGAGGTTCAGAGGTTCATAAAGAATAAGACCAGTTTTCAGAGTTCGGGCGAGAGATCGGCAGCGTAATAAGTACAAGTCGTCAGAGGTCTGCTATAGGCTGTGTAGCAAAGTGCCGCCGTAGAGTAGCGGAAGGCTGAGTAGGCGTATCGCGACGGGTGATAGCGGCTATCGGTATGTAGAGACTAGAAAAGAGTGAAGCGTGAGCCCACCAGGGCCATAGGTGGCCCTGGGGTAAGGGACAAGAAGGGCCGCAGGAGACTAGGAAACAGAGTGTCTTTTTAGGGCGAAATTTACTGATATAAATATGGTAACCCCCTCCCTCGTGGAAGGCGGATTCTGTCGGCCAGGGGTATGTTTTACGATACACAGGTAGTCATTTCCTATTAGTTTTATGACCGTTGGGGTAAAAGGGTGTGTTTTTTATGGCTGCTAGGGCCTCACCCACTTGGGTTATTTGACCGCCTATAGGTGGTCTGTTTTATTATCCCATGGGTCCAACAGGGTTCCTAGCATGCTTTTACGACCACGGGAAGTGACTCAAGGTCTATTCTAAGTGGCAGATGTGCTTGCCCTAGGTTTTATGGCCCTCTGAGTTTCTTGTTTACGACTTCCGACCTCTCTATGATTTATTACAAGAAGTTTACACAGATTTGCATTTTCTATTATAATACATTATGAACCAGAGTGTAGGGTAATTTACATATATAGTTAGTGGTTGCTACACAAGTTAATGAAAGAAAAATAATAAAATAAAAATATACTGGTAAAACTATATACAAAAAAAAACAAATTATGACCCCAATGAGATGTGTGGAGGGGCAAGGTGTGGAGTACCAAACTACTTAAGGCTTCCCCACTGGAATTTTGAGGAAGTGTAGGAATATAAGCGTTATGAAGACTTAGAGGGTTAAAGCATGGTGGTTATTAGGAGGTAGAGAATTGTGTTTGTTTTGTGGGCAGCAATATAATGGTAAAAAATAGGGATCTTGTGTGCCGCTAGTAGACTGTTTTGAACTGTAAAATATTTTATATTTAAGGAGGTTTATATTGCTGGTTTGGAAAGGAAAATATTTTCCTCGGAAAGAGGGTAAGAATCACCCAAACCTGGCGTATTTGTTAGAGACATGGGAGCATGGTTGAGTCCCAAAGACAAATCTATATGAGCAGTTCATGATTAGCTTTCTGTCTTCAAGTCCAGCTCACAGCCAAAGTTAAAGAGAGGGAAAATCAGGGAGTATACAAGGAGTTGACGTGTAGGCTGGGGAAGCAGATGGTGAGAGCGATTGAATAGTTTCAGGGTACCTGTTGATCAACGGGAAGTTCGGGAGATATGTTGGTTCCAGGAGAGGGTTTGTTCCATTTGATTATCCCTAGGTTTTTAACAGTTGATCGGAAAGTGGCAGGATGGTCATCAGGATTTAACACTGGAAAATCAGTAAAGGTGTTTGTGTATTGTATATTTGAGAATATGGTGACAACACTGTTGTTACCTTTTTGGAATGGTTTTATGTTGTTGTCATCAAGGCTGTCGGTGTTTTGAGTCTTAGTAGCCATGATCTGTTGTGATGTAATAATGATTAATAAATGTGAATACAAATTTAACAGTTTTGTTTATTCAATAATAGCCACACAAAACATGGCGCAGTCTATAAAGTGAAGTTATTCGGAGTGTAATTAAAGTATAACAATTTACCGTGTGCGATGGAGTTCAATAAACCGTGTATTTTAAACCTTTCAACAGGAAATGTGGCAAATAATTTTCGGCTTTTCAAGGAGGAAATCAAGATTTATTTGTTGGCAACGGAGACTGTAAATAAATCAAGAGAAGTTCAAGTAGCCAGACTTAAAAACTTAATGGGGTCCGAGGCTTTGAAGGTTTACATGTCCATCCCTACGACAGCCTGTGATAGAAAATCTATCGAATCAATATTGACCGTGCTTGAACAACATTGTATTCCAAAGAAAAATGAAACAATAGAGGTATTTAAATTTTTTGATAGGTTGCAAGGTGCAAACGAGTCTTTTGAACATTTATATGCGGAACTGAAGTCTCTCATTTCTTCCTGTGTGTTTGGGAAACAAGAAGATAAGCTTCTTAAGGCGCAAATTGTTTTGGGCGTTAATTCTGCCTCGACCCGTGAACGCTTGTTGCGTGAAGATCCCTCGTTGAGTAAAACAGTTGCTTTTTGCAAATCTGTGGAGATGGCAGCCGACAACTTGCGAGTAATCAAGGAACAAGAAGATCAACAGCAGCTAGAGGTCTTCAAGTTGGTGAGAAGTAACAATCAACAGACTGTAAATAATAATTATATTGATAAGCCAGCACTAAATAAGAATTTGTTGAATAAGTCTGGAAATAGGAGTAAATTTCTTGATTGTACACGTTGTGGGAAGAAACACTCAAAGAATCGTTTCCCTGCGTTTGGCCAAAAGTGTTACAAATGCAATAAAATTGGGCATTGGGCTACAATGTGTGGTAGAGGTGTGATAAAAGTTGAAAATGTGGGTGTTTCTGATCACAATGAGGTATTTGATGATTTAGGCATTGGTTCCATTAAAGTAAATCAAATAAATAAAACCAAAAACTATGAATGTATAGTAGGAATATGTAGGTATATGAATGTATTCTAGGAAAATATAGAAATTAATGGAGAATCAATTTTGTTCAAATTAGGTACTGGCGCCGAAACCAATGTTATATCATTGCATTTGCTAAAAAATGAGTTAGGAATGAGCAACTCTGATATTTCCAATACTAGCACTGTGTTGGAGGCATTTGGGGGGCTCAAAATAAAACCTATTGGTGCAATTAAGTTGAAAATTAGTTATCAGAATAAATGTTGTACAACAGAATTTGTAAGTCTTGAGAAAAATGTAGGTTATCCAATTCTGGGACTCAGAACATGTTTGGGTTTAAATTTAATTAAAAAAGTAGAAGATATCAAAGCTACAAATTTCTCAAAATTTCTGGAGCAAAATAATGATGTTTTTAATTTCATTAAAATTGAAAGAGGGTGCTATTCCAAAATCAAGCCCTGCTCAAAGGGTTCCATTTAAAATTAAAGATAGATTAAGACAGACCCTGAAAAAAATAAGGTTATTGCAAAGGTTGAGAGCCCAGGACAATGAAATAATATTGTCATAGTGGAAAAGCAAGACTCACCATTGCGAATTTGTATAGACCCTCGACAATTAAATAAATATCTTATTAGAGATTACTATGAAATCCCAACA
The DNA here is from genome assembly GCA_930367205.1 of Acanthosoma haemorrhoidale. Taxonomy (NCBI): domain Eukaryota; kingdom Metazoa; phylum Arthropoda; class Insecta; order Hemiptera; family Acanthosomatidae; genus Acanthosoma; species Acanthosoma haemorrhoidale. Next base: position 107,442,464 of record OV884009.1, on the reverse strand, counting down.
ATCGAGGATATATCTGTCAAGCTAGCCAATAAAAAAATTTTCTGTCTCTTCGATTTGAAATAGGGTTTTCATCAATTGGTTTTGGATGAGGCTTCTAATTAATATGTGCTCATTCAGTACACCTTTTGGACTTTATAAATATCTCAGAGCACCATTCGGGTTATCAGTGTGGCCTGAATGCTTTCAAAAATTGACCCAAAAGTATTTTGGCCATTTGCATATTTGGATATAAGTAAGATAGTTAGCAATCGAATAAAACAAATGAGATTGAAATTGTTGCCTTATCAGTTTGAATTAAAGTATCTGCCCGGAAAATTCATGTATATCGCAGATTTTTTATCTCTTAATTTTGTCAAATCTGACCTTGAAGATGACTCATCGTTGCTGGAGAGAGTGCATTGTTTGGGAGTCAAAATCAATTTTACGGATGAAAAATACTCTAAGTTTGTAGCTGAAACCCAGCAGGATCCGTCTCTTTCACAAATAACTGAGTTCTATCGTAATAGTTGGCCGTCAAAATTAGAATCCACTGTAGCTCCCGAAGTGGTTCATTTTTATAAATTTCGTAATGATATATGTGAAGAAATGGTTTATTATATTTAGAGAATAGGTTTATTGTTCCGGTTGCATTGAGCCGGTTTATCCTGGATCTCTTGCACGAGACCCATTTAGGCTTAAACAAAATAAAGAATACAGTTAAGGATTTTCTGTTTTTTTATGATCTGCTGTGATGTAATAATGATTAATAAATGTGAATACAAGTGTAACAGTTTTGTTTATTCAATAATTGCCACACAAAACAAAAGGATCTGAGAAGGAAACTGGAGCGATAACAATTGCCCAAGTTTTTGCCTTGTTTAACCATAGTTTATTCAGGTTAGGCATCGATCCAATCTAGGTTCCCCGGAACCTTGCCAAACGCACCAAATCGGAGAAGGACAAGGATAGATAGATTTGGGAGTCGTCACCGTAAATGGGAACAACGACGAATAAATGATTTTAAGAGAAATTCTCCTAAGAATCAGGACTGTTAGTTTTGTTGAACAATAGTGGCACCAATGTAACTAGTGATATTAGCTAGTGCATATTACACGTAGTAACCGGGACGGCAATCGGTTTGGAAAGAATTGAGAAGTTTTGAGTTCAAAGAAATTGGAAATTTGAGATTGGGGCAGTCTTTCTAGTGGTTTGTAGATGATAGAAAGACTAGAGATCGGGCGATAGTCGTTTGATGAAGTAGCTTTTGTATTTGTATTTTGTCCAATAAGTTGGGAAAACAGAAATTTTGAAGAGAAAATTTCTATATATGGAGAAGTCCTATACCATACCGGCAGGATGGCTGGAACTATAGGATTATAGGATGAGGAAGGTGAAATGGTTGAGGAGACAGATACAAAATAAGAATTTAGTTCATCAAGTGAAAGCTTTGCGGCCAATAGAAATAAATGTGCATATTGTCCAACAAAGTTAAAATTAAAAGAGAACGGTTAAGGGAAGAAAGTTACATGAAAACATCCCCCGGCTTACCAATGACAACCGCTAGGCCGCTTTATCCCACCCGCACGTGACTCACAGCGACTAGGCGAACTTCACCTTCCCTGCCAATCTCATCTGCCTCAGCAGCCAGTAGAGGTGCCTCAGCAGCCAGTAGAGGTGCCCGTTGTCTAGAATCATCTCCTCGCCGATGTAAATTCGCATGTCATTGTCCCGTTGAACGTGCCGGCCTGGTGGAGAAGTCCCTCTTCGTCTTAGGAAGACGGATTAACTCATCCCAAATTCTCCGGACTTCTCTGAAACCCCTCTGATCTCTAGTAGCCTACCGTGAAGCCCCTGTTCTGATCGGCCAGGTGTGACTTCCAGTTGTTCACCTCCGATTTTAGAACCTCGTTATCTTTAACCAGGTTTTTGAGCAGCGAGTGGTGCCGCTCGGCCTGCTCCTCCATCCACTTCAGCCACTCCAAGTTTTCGTACATGAGATCAGCCTACTTCCTTAGCAACTCCTTTAAATCTCTCATGTCGGTAACCAAGGTTTCTACCATCACAAGAATGGACAATATTTATCTTTGATCCGGTGGACCGTGGGACCGTGCGATTCTCCCTGAGCAGGGCCGGTCGGCTGTTCCGTGTAGTGTTATCTACTTTGATGCATTTCATGTAGTGAAGTCCCGTGATAATGTGAGCCCTGCAGGGTCGCCTTCTCCTCCCTATTGATGCTCGTCTTGCAGCTAGAGCAAATGGTCACCAAAATTATGTCATAGAGATTAATTACAATGATTAAAAGAAGAAAAAAAAAAAGATTAAACCCGGTAAAAAGCCAGTAAATAAAATAGTTGAGGAGATTACGTTGGTTGAGTCTCTCACTCAACCTTACTATCACTACCAAGAGCTTCACTGCCTTTAACCCTCCAGAATAGTTGAAGTATATGTTTCCTGTATCACTGTTTAGCGGAGATCGAACACTACCAGGATTCACCTAAATCTTCTTTCTTCTCAGTACTTGCGTACCGTATCATTGTTTTTAAAAATGGACAATTTTACGAAGCTAGAAAATCTCAGGGCACAGAGACGATGTTCGCCATTCAATGGCTAAGGCCAGACAATACTTTAAAGTATATTTCATAAGCAAATCAGAACCCCGAGATCTGTAATTTGATTCCCTAATACTATACCTAATATGATAAGAATCGTTTTTTTTTAAATAACATTTAATTAATTAATTAACGATATTCTATTATTTTTTACGGGACTCATATTTATAGCATCAAATAAATGACAAAAGAGATGAACCTCCAGGTGAAACACAGATTTAGGTAAAGTTGGAAGCACAATTTTGATTCGAGGTTTGATGACTTTGATATTATACAAATATTAGATGTGATTGATCAGGAGGGGAGGATCCACCTTAATTTAATACGCTAGGATTTGTGAATTCCCAGATAATTAATAATTAATAGTACTTATCATTTTTGAAGGAGTTGAAATATTTTGTATGTCATCGGGTCATTAAATGGAGCCCACTGTAGAATTTCATGTACACATAGGTTGTAGGCAGGATACCGACCCACCATCTATCTCCAAGACGTAATTTTTTTTTTAATAACTTTAATTATATTTCTTCTTGATGTGGCTTTTTTTTTATGAAGAAAAGTGTAAATTACCGAAAAAGAATACCTTAGTGCTAGAGAGTCCTTCTTTTAATTTTTCTGCCTTGTGTTTCCATATCTAGTTTTTGGTGTTATTGCTAAACTGGCGAGGGTTATGTAAAATATCTAATCTTAAAATAACCAACTACAAGGCTACTCTATAAAAACAGCTCATCATTAAAAGATTAATTTTACCATAATTTCCTAAATATATAATATTTTACAAAAATAAATTTCCATTTCTGACATGACTCATTTTCTATAATACATGTAATTGTAGATCAAGCTAACTAATTATTTATTTCCTTTTAATAATTGAGTGATTTTTTTATCATGCTACATAAAAATACCCAATAGAAAATTCCTTCGATTTATTTCTGATGAAAGATCTCTCTATGAATTGGCTTTAGCTGTGGTGTTCTCTACCAACTTTTTTTTCGACTGGTGTCACTTTTTATGTTTTTAATTATTTTTTTAAATATCAATGATTGCTGAGATATCTGCTACGTTACGAATTACGGTGTTTCCCCCCTTAATGCGTTTTAATTATTTAAATCCACCAGAACCGTTTTGATTTATTGAATTTTAAACGGAATTCAAGCCAATCACGTAAAAAAACTGCTATCTGATATCCTGAACTACTGTGTAAAACAAGTTTATTTCTGAAGCTGAGAAACAGGTTTGACAGCTTAAGGATCTCTATACGAATATTTGAGTGAAGTTAGCAATATTTTATTTGTTTAATAGTTATTGGCGCATGGCTATTCCTAAAGACCTCGCTAAGCAGATTTGACCTTGTCTTAGTCTCGTGGTCGGACAGCTCACTGGGTTGACCGGAGATCGGGAGATCATGGGTTCCAGCTCCGGCCCTGTCACTATCTTTTTGCTTTGGCTAATAACTGTTAAAATTGTGGTATCACAACTAATGATTATTAACATTCATTTGATATATTTTTGAATCACCAGACAATTTATATTACATTGAATAAAATAATGACGAAAAACCTTGACTGTTAACAATGAAAATTCCATATAAAAATGGCACTGCTGTGACCCTTCTCAAATAGCTCATTATCATCTCTGCCTTTTGATGACTCGAAAAAATAATTTAATGAAATATTACCGTTTATACTTAATTGATCATCAAATCAACATTTATCGATGATCAAAATATTGCGTCATAAATAAATTAAACTTAAATAAATGTAGATATGTTTTGATAAATAAATAACTTAGGTAAACTTTTGTTTGATTGTAGGTACATAAGAGAGATGCAGTTCGTTGACCCGAGTAAGGTGGCCATCCTGGCTTCCGGATACGGGGGCTACCTGGCTCCAAAGTTGCTAGCACACAAATCGGAAATGTTCAAATCTGTAGTGATCCTTTCGGGCATTTTTAGCTGGCCCAACTACAGTGAGTACCATCCAACAATTGTCACCATTCCAGGTTTAATCGTTAATTTACATTTTGAATGACTAGTCAGATTCTACATTAACGTAACAACAAAAAATTAAAAATCAGAACATGAAAAGTAATTGTTTTAAAGTAAACAATGATGTAAATCACATATCTACAACTCATAAATATATGCAAATACAATCGTATATACAAGTAAATAATTCATAATATAGAAATAATTTACTTAATTATAATCCTTCAAAGGCCATTTTTTGTTATACCTTTTTATTTTATCTAAAAGTCTGTATTTGTTCCTTAACAATTTTTCAGTGGTAAATTATATTTCCGTAAGTCTGTTTGTAAATATCAAGGGTATCTAGATCGATCTCCAATTTTGAATGTGTAAAATTAATTGTTGACTGTTCCGTCGCCTGTAAGTGATTGAGTGAGGTGACAGGCCATCATGTTATAGCCTCACCATTTCCCAATGTAATCCATGTAATTATCTACCCTTGTCATTCTTGTTCCATCTGCCCTGCCATTCTGCCATTCTCTCATTCTGTAGTTGTATTTGCTGTAGTACTCCGTATCTACTCCAATCAGCAGTACATACACTGAAATTGGAATGGTACAGAGAAAATATATATATATATTGTTATATTTCAAGAGTTGTGCCTTTATCCATAATTGATGGAAACAAAGTTTTGTAGGTAGAAATTAAATAATGATAAGACAACAGGTCCTTGGACCTAGTAATTTTTGTATCGGTAGCAAATTTACAGTTAAACTTGAAAAGAACTTGGAAAACACACTTGGGGCCAAAGAACCAGGCCAACTTGTCCAGTAATGTCTTTCTATTACTAGCATTGTACATTAGTATCATACTTTACTGGCAGGGCCTTATCACTTAAGATGCGGCGAATTGATATATCAGATGTTTTAAAGAAATAACTATCTTTAGAATAATAGAAATGGCATGTCTAATTTAAGAGAGAAAAATTAGGTTTACCTTTTGAAGGCGGAAGATAATGGGTTAGTAACACGCATTATTATTGACGACTTGTCATGAAACATTGCATCGTTATTATTAATGTTTTGTACCATTTGTTTCACTTTTTTTTCTTTCAGAAGTAATATTTTATTTTATTTTATCATTAGTTACTTTTTGTAACCAACTAATATATTTTTTTTTTTGCGTTGGTTTTTTATTTATGATAAATGTTTTTATTTGTCATTTTTAATGTTATGTTATTTATTATTATTATTTTTTAATTAATTTCTTCTTCTTTATTAAATTTGTATGATAAAATAAATCTCTATTAATATCGCATGAACTTTCATACATGAATATATTTTTAATTATGTAATATGCAGTAACCAACAAATACCTACGTTGGTGGACATACATTGGAAAAAAAATGTCTTATGGTGATAGTTTTTTTGCTTTGGAATGATTTTAGTTTTTTTAATTATTAGCCAAATAATTAAATAAAGCAAGGGGATCTGATACGGTTACTATTTTTTATTTTCAATTAATAATATTTACGAGCTATCATATCGACCGAAGTGGATTGTTCCATTACTGGTAAGGTTTAAGAAATGTGTGTTTTTACAGTTCCTGTTATCGCAGGTCGTTAGCGATCATTTTAAATTGGGCATTTATCGGTGGTGACTCAAAGTGTTGGGACGCCATTAGTGACAATGTGATAAGGGGTATTAGAGCTAATGCTTCGCTTTTGCTCCTAGCCGATATCGCCTTATCTACTCCGACAAATGACTGTTCCTTCCTCGCAAATCCCCATCAAGAGTGACACTGGTCCAAGCAATCTAATCCCGCTACAGTATAGCTTCAGTATTCATGCTCAAATATACAAATTTAAAATAGTGGTTATCAGTTGGACAATTTGTAATCTTAACATATTCTATTTAAAAAAAAAAAAGAAAGAGAGATTGACGACCCAATATATCTGCTAAGGCATCAGTATGATAGCACTTTATCTGGTTCCTGACGAATGATCAGGCGGAATTGGAACAGAAAGAGAGAGATATCAAATAGTTTTTATAATATCAACATATCTTTAAAAAAATAATCTTCTAAAGAGAAAACATCCCAAAAAGAGACACCAGTATTTTATTATTTACGCAGAGTGAAAATAATGGTTTTGAAAAAAATGTTGGATTCTCTCAAAGTATCATTGATTTATTGTTATTTCACATATTCAGGCATCCTCAACACTATGATTGATATTACTTGTAGATCATCCCATTAGTCTACAATTGTATATCGAATTACAATTACGGTTACTTTTCCACAATCTATAAAAACATTTTTAGAAAACTTGTTATAGAAAAAAAGTCTATTGTCCATCTAACAGAAAAACTAAAAAGCAGTACTGATTTCTCCTTGATGGATTTTTATTTCTGTGCTTATGGATTTATGTTATGTGCAGTTTGTTATCTAGTTCATAAAAATAACAAATATCATTTACCACCATCAAGGGGCAAATAGTTAATATTCCTTCCCAAGTTTATAAAACCTCCCCCAAGACAGTAATGTTTGTTGTCTTATGAAGTGGACAAAAGAAACGTTTTCTATTGGTCTCTTTAGTTTTTATACATAATGGAAATGTTGCCAATTTGGTATACAATAGTAGAAGGATGAAACAATGAATCTAAATATAATATCATTTACAGTCCTGACAATCCTTGAATAAGCGAAACATCAACTTTTAAATTTCCACACGGTGTAAATATAAAAAAAAATATGTTAATACCATCTGAACCGATTTTAATAGGTTTAAGTTTTAGTGCCTGATCTGAAGGAAGCTAGCCTATTTTTCATGCTCATTCACATGTTCTACTACACTAGAAGCTATAAGGATGGTTCAATTCATTTCAAATTGTACAGGTGTTCTCCGTACCACCTTGAAATGTTCTCATTATTTTTTGTTAAAATATTGCAACAGTAAATTTAAAAAAAAAAAAATTAAACATCTTCATGAAAAAAATCAGGCCCGTTTCGCAAATTTTCATTATTACAATTCATAATTGTCTTAACAAAATTATATTCAATGTTGATATAACAAATCAAAAAAATGGCAAGCCCAATGGTCCTTAAATTAACTAGTCTTCCACAATCTTTAATTGATTTTGAAGGATTGACGGTTGTGCGAAGTTGAAAGAAGCAAAGATACAGATAGTATATATGTTACAGACTCCATGTGGAGTGAACGCTACTCCCTCGATGATGATGTCACTGGAGTGGCAAGGGCCTTCAAAGGGCATGATCTTCAACTGATCCATGCAACACTCGACCTGTCTGCACATTACCACCAGGTGATGGTGTTCTCTAAGGCACTCATCGAAGCAGGCATCCTCTACACCCACCTGGTCAGTACCAATTGTATTACCTATGCATAAGTGACAGGATGGGCCCTACCTTCCAAATAATGTCTCTCACTTTAGTTTTTCCCACCAGTTTAGAAATTGTATGAGGAAACAACATTTTGGAAAAAAAAAGTTTTATTTTATTATATTTATCTGTGTTAAATGTAGAAGAATAAAAGTGTGATATTTTATGCGATTAGTATAATAACTTATTGTGATACTTCATTGTTTTAAATTTTCAGCTGTGTCCCTAATAGACAAATATTTATAATTAAAATTTTAAAAAAAGGCAATCATCTTTGTATACAATAGATCCTATGAAGTAATAAAAACTTTAAAGGAAACAATAGATATTATTATTGGTAAGAAGAAATCACTAAAATTTTAAAGAAACTAAAACATTTTTTATTGGCCAATCACATCTCCAAAGAGTATGTAGAACCGAATTTTGTGATAAACGAAATAATAAAAGTAAAATAAAAAGAAATTAAAATATATAAGAACGCAAAAAACTCATATCATGATTCAATTATTAGATAAACATTAGAGATGAGCAATATATTGTACAATTTATTACAATAAAACAAGCAACACAAAAAAATGTATACAAAATAAAATTATTATTGATAGCTGCTGAACTGAGACAAGCTTCTTACTTCCCTATACATTAATGAGAGATTTGTTTGATTAAAATTATGTGTTTAGTGATTATTATAGCAAGTTGTTATAGGTTGTTTGTTATTGCCCAGATTTTATGTGGTAATTTATCTTCAATTATTAACAAGTTAAACTTGAAATATGCTAACAAGTTTTAGTAATGTTCTGTGTCTAATTTTTTTATAGGCATATCCAGATGTTGATGGGGATTTTGAAGGAACTCAAGACCATGTCTATACAGCGATTGAGGACTTCTTCGATAGAACACTGTCACCTATCGACTACACGGAATGGGAGACAGGGTCTTCATACTTTAGCTTTAGAAATTAACTCTTCCTGTAAACACTCTTCATCTGAATAAGTTGACTGATCAAGGTTTTTTGTGGCTTGTGCCAATAAAGGTTCAGTGGTGCTTTTATTTTCTACGATTTGAATATTAATATAAGATATGTGGTCTTTAAGTGAATACTTCTAATAATCACATAATTAAATGCTTTTATCAATTTTCCATTGTTATTTGAAAGCTCAAGTGACTGCTGCCAAATTGTAAACAAGTGATACTTATTTCGTCCGAAATAACACTGAAAGAGTAATTTATTAAGTATAATACAGCTCATTTAAATTCAAAATTCTACATAGTTGGTTCATTTTTCAACAACAAGTGAATTTAAAAGTTAATACAGTATGCGTCATAGAAACAAATTTAACACAACAAATAAAACATGTCCCAGTATAAAAACAAGACATCGAAGATCTAAAATGACAGGGTTTTTTATTTATAGACATAATTCCCCATAGCATTGATTTGATGAACTAAAACAATTGTACAATATAGCAGAATAACATAAATTACTTCTTTAGTAATTTAATTTATTAACCAAAATTAACGTATTGGTTAGGAAAGAAAAAACAACAACCTTTTATGAAAAATAAAAAGTTAGACCTAAATTATTCAAATAAGGTAAAATAAATATTAAAAAAAAAAAAAAAAATAATAATAACAATATAACACGAAAACTGGTGAAAATTAGAATGGTCCGTCCAATAAATAAAAAATAAAGTAAAAATAATATACCAAAATAAAATATTTTTCTCTCTGAAACTTGATGAAATGCGGTGAAAATATAAGGTAAATCTGGAAAATAAAATTATACTTTTCAGAAATTGTTAAAAATTCAGTCTCAAAAATAATAATCCCTTTGCCATTGTAATGTTTTAAAATCAGATCTCCAAGCACTACCATAGTGCATCACAAAGTCAAACCAGTAATATAAAGAAATATGATTAAAAGATAAACATTTATATCACAAAGATAAATTAAACCACTTTTAATAACTAATTGAGGTAACAAACCTTATTAGAAATACAACTAATCCTAGAAATATTTGAAAAAATTTCCCTACGCTAAGTATTGATGTCCAGAAGTAAAAATAAGTTCTGAAATGAGGTTTTCAGCTAATCAAACAGCAATGAAAAGTATAAAATGAAGAAAACATTTCATTAAAATGATTCTGTCTCAGAAAAATTTTAAGAGCATTTTCAGTATTCCATAAACACAGTTTCAACTTCAAGAAACCACTCTCAAAATAGTTTATTTGAAGATAATTTATTACTAATTAATAAATTTTACACAAAAAATAATTTCATCTACATGTTTACGCACTTAAAATGTGCACCAAAAACATTTTTTTAAATAATATATCTATATTCTATTTTCAAACCAGGTAATTATACTTAATGTTACATCATTAATGAAATATTCTACCTTATTCAATTTAAGTGGATATATTTTACATTAAGAGAATTTATGGTTAGCTATACATTTCAATAATGAAAAGGTGATCAGTTTGTTTTGACCAATAAGCTGTGTTAAGTTTTCATCTACAATTTATTTATTAACAATGTTTTAACATAAAATGTATGTCTTCATCATGTCCAATGAGGAAATTGCGACTTTTCATTATGGTTTCATATGGAAAATAAATAAATAAAATGAAGATTTAACTATTTTTCTTATTTATCAACACAAACTGTTTTGCAGCAAATATTTTATATCAATGTAAAATATATATTTATACATATTTAACTTTATTAATGTGTACAACTTTCTCTTCTTCATGTCATTACAACTTATTGTTGTAAGCAATAGTGTGGCAAATTATTAGTGTTTATAATATTTTTATTTTGTGAGAGTTATTCAAACATCATAGTGTTCAACTGTGACAAAAAAGTTTGTTTGGAGCTCCTTCAAAATATGCATTTCAGCAAGAGACAGTCTTATAGCTTCCTTGGAGTAATACTAAAACATTTTACTAATTACATAAACATGCCAAAATTTGAAAATAAAAAGTACTATGTTTGACCAAGTAAATAAATATTATCTAAAACTGATCTCACCTTCATTAAAGTATTGTGACTCCGAATTTCCAAATAAATTTATTCAAATGACCAATAAATATTATTTAACAGTTGATAATGTCATGGGTTGGTTATGTAAGTCTCACTTTTTTTCCATCACGAATGTAATGTAGTTGACACATCTGACCTGACACCATGATAATACCACATCAACAACTTTTTATTATAAGTAACGATCTTATTCAGAAATACCCTAGCATAAAATAATCTAGAGCCAAATTTGATGTTATACTTAAATACTATCTAATCGACTATACAGAAACTAAGGATACTATATTACCTACAATTTTTAAGCTCATGTCTTAGTCAGATAATATACCAATGATTGGCCAATGTTGAATTTAATGAATGTTAGTCAGGAATTATCTGTTTTCATGTTTTATCTACAAAACATACAGAGTTATTTTTATCCAATTTTTTTTTAAATATATATTCTATGATTGTTATTGATAAAGATAATATATTTATGAAATATACATATATATTTTTTACACATATATAAAATTAGAAAAACATTACAGAATAATTTACTTTCCTAATGTAGAAATCAAGTTTTCTAGCATTCAGAAGCATAAAATAAAACTGAAATATACAACACATCACTTATAAATTATTTCTACTTTTGGTTGATGTTAGTTACTTCCACAAATTAAAAATTTCAAGCATTTGAACAGGTACATTTCACTAACTTTATCAACCCTGAAAAAATTTGTAAGTCTTATGTCTTATCATGTTAATAATCAAATATGACAAAATATAGTTTTATACTACTTGGTTTTTCTTAAATTTCAGAGGCTCCGGAACTATTGTATTTAAATGATAAAACTAATTTTATTTTTTTTAAGAAACTAAATGTGCCAATATATGAAAACAAATGAAATGATTTTTGGAATTATTGTTCAAAAGTGACTTTTACTTTATTTGATATATTAATTAATTTTTAATTTGTTTAATATCATTATTAATTTTTTTAATGAGTTTTGGTATAACAGGGGATGTGGACTCGAGGGATTTAGTCCCTTGTATTATATTGTTCATTTTTTTTAATTGTGAAGTGGCATTTAGATCTTTTAATTCCAAAAATAATTTTTGATGATAGATAATTAGTTTGAAAAAAGGTGCCAATATACATAATTTTTTTTCAACCAGACAGATAAATGTAAATGGTTGCTGATTGTTCTTGAAGAAATTTCACAACAATGTTTTAATTTGTAAAATATATTGGGCTTTATGATACCTTACGCATTTGTATGGATCTTTGTTTTTTTTGGTGAAAAATAATAATAATGATAATTATCCACTGAAATTTGATATCAATTGCTGCAAACAATTTGTTAAGACGTTTTCTATATATAGCTCAGTTAAATGTTTAAGCTATTATATATAATTGTTATGATATATTATAAAAATTATATGAACTATAAATATTATTATACAGTTATATACATATATTATATTGTATAAAACACGTTATAACTATATATTTTATTAACAATTATGTAATTATGTGTATAGTTATGTAATATGTATACACAAATATAACAACTTCATATATATGGGTGATTCTAAAGCAGTTGTCTTTTAGATGTAAATTGCACTTCTCATAATTTGATTTAGTTTGATAAACGTATTTTATCAAAAACTACTTTTACGTTTCATCATGGAATAATTGTATTATTACTTTAATGTATTCAATAAGTATATCACCAAAAATCTGTTATATTATATCAATCAATCAATTAATTTCTTTGTATTTGGGAAAGAACTCCATACTGTCCAAAGTACTGCAGTGTCAGAGCCTATAATGTGTAAAAACAGCAGCCAAAAAACTACCAAAACTGCTTTAAATAAAGTAATTTTATATATATATATATATATATATATATATATATATATATATATATATATATATATATTATATAATGGGAGAGTTAAATGATATCTGCTTATTGTAACAGTTATGAGGTGATAAGCTGATTAGAATAAGCCAGTAGATATAGGAGAATGAAACCCAAGATCTCCTTAAATACTTAAGGTATTGTTGGTAGCATTCAATTAATGTTCAACATTAATAACAAACTTATTTTTCTAATAATCCGATCGGCAGGTTAAATGATATAATCCGTAATATATTATGTAATAGGTTTGAAAATATGGTCATTCGCGTTCTTTTTCCAGTGTCTGAAATGTTGACTCCCTAGGGACTGATTTTTTAAAGAGATTTTGGACAATATTATCATATATTATTTTTTTAACCATGAAGAAAAATATTAATTTAAATAGTTTTTTGTCAAGGTTATTAATTATTACATTATTTATGGCTTAGTTTTATGAAGTTGAACAACTTTTATAGAATCACCTACATATGTATATATATGAAGTAGTTATAAACATTGTATTTGCTGAATAGCTTTAAATTTTTTATTTTTTGATGTCAGAGTATCCAACAACACAACGGGAAACAAAAAAAAATTTAATGTTGTGTTGAATGTGTCATGTTATATTAAAAGATATTAAAAATACATAAAAAAAAATAGAAAAGAAATCTGTAAGACTGAAAAAAATAAAAAAATTGTATACAATATACGTTTTACGTCCAAACAAAATGTGTCATTTGTTTTAAAAAAAAAAAAAATTGCTACTTTTTTATGAAACATGTGACACATTGATGACCAATTGACTGGGCCGACTTTGACAATCGAGGACTCTAAATTTAAGTTAGCCGAGTTCAACACTGAAAAGTTCTGTGATTTTTCAATTTATCCTTCGTTTTTTTCCCACGCAAAAAACTATTATAAAATTCATAAAAATAAAAAAAAAACCTGGTAATCATTTGGGGGGGGGGAGAAGAAAAAGTTGGATTTTCGAAATTATAACCCATTCGGGATTTATGCTAGATCCACGTTTTTCAAAAACCACCAAAAAAATTGCAGCCCTAAGTGGTGTAACGGGCGCGAATTTTCGATTTCTGACAGAGGATTCATGATCGGGTGAACATTTTTAACTTTTCATTGGTAAAAAATGTTCTTTTTAAAGTTGAAAAGTAACCATCATGTTTATTTTTAAACTTTTTTTTTTTTTTTGTCAGAATTCTATTTTTGTACCCTGATCATGAATCGTTGAATGAATTGTTTTATCCCACTGATTGTGCAAGTGTTAAGTGAACGTTAATTTAGAAGCTAAGCATACGCCAAGATAATTAACGTTATATCTCCATTCTAAAGCTTAGTCTCTTATTACTTAACCTTGTAGCTCGTATCAGCCTTTTTTTTCTTTTTTTTGGTAAATAAAGTATCTCTCATTTGAATTTATTTTCCATCTGTTAAAATGGTATTCTTGTTGTGTTTTTTTTAAAGTAAATCTTTATTTGAATAATATTACAGTCTGGCCTAGAAGCGCAATAAATAATCGTGCTAAAGCCCCCAGTGACTAAATATTTACTAAAAATCACGAAGCTACTTCCGCGTCAATCTCTGAGGAGGGTTATAGGTATGGGTGATGCATGAAAGTAATCTTGCTGAACATTTTGATGGTCAGAGAATTTCTGATGGAACCCAACGGTATAAAGATTGGAATACAAAGTCTTTAAAGTATCGTCTGAGGGTTCCAGGTTAATCTTTTATCAAGGTAAACTCCACGGTATCGCATTGTGTCTGATATGGGATGAGGAGTAGCATTGAAGAGTATTCTATATCGAGGTCTTCATGGAATGAAAGGACATCTATATTATCACCAAAGGTAGTAAAAAAGGATTCAAAACACAAGATCTGCCGAAAACATCGCCGCTGTCCGTGAGAGTGTGCAGGAGAATCCGAGGCAGTCGATTTCGCGTCGCTCACAAGAACTCGCAGACCACAACTTGGCGAATTATGCGTCATGACTTGGGCCTGCACCTGTACAAAATTCAACTGACCCAGGAGCTGAAGGTAAACTACCAAAGACAACGACGTGTGTTCGCTGAATGGGCCTGGGAGCAGTTGGAAACTGACCCTAATTTTCATCGAAAAGTCATCTTTAGCGATAAGGCCCATTTCTGGATGAATGGGTACGTCAACAAACAAAATTGTCGAATTTGGGACGATACAAATCCACATGAGATCCAAGACGTCCAATGCATCCCGAAAAATGAAGAAATCACTGTTTGGTGTGGATTTTGGGCTGGTGGTGTCATCGATACATATTTCTTTGAGAACGACGTTGGCCAGGCATCACCGTCAACGGCGAGCGCTATAGGTCGATGAGTACCAACTTCTTTTGGTCTGAATTGGAAGATATGGACACCAACGACATGTGGTTTCAACAGGACGGCGTTACGTGCCACACAGCTCATGTCACATTGGACATTCTCCACAAGCGATTTGAGGGCATGGTCATCTCACGTGGTGATGTGAACTGGCCACCGAGATCGTGTGATTTGACTCCGTTGGCCTTTTTCTTGTGGGTTTTCCTTAAGTTGCAGGTCTATGCGAATAAGCCACATATCACAGTGATCCTCAAAGCCAACATAACCCATGCCATCGGTCAAATTCATCCTGATTTGTCCACCAGAGCCATGGAAAATTGGACACTTCGGACGCGCGCCACCCAGCGAAGCCGCGGCGGGCATTTGCACAATGTTATAATACATACATAATGGCATCGATAGACCTTTCAAACGAATAAAAAATTTCGATGATATCTCACACACACTTTTTTTTTTAATTTAAAGATAGAAAGCGCTTAATGATAGACCCTTTAGTTCTGATTCTTAGTATTTTCCTTCATGCGAAGTGCATTGTTTACCATTACTGGCCAATTTTACATCTCATTTTCCTTCTAATTGTAGCCACTTAATGTTAATTGGAGTTTTCTATTAACCGCTAAAGACGATTTTTAACTTGGAACCATGTGCAAATGCAAACTTAAGAAGAAAAATGAGGCATTTTACGCATTTACTTTGAATCATGATTTTGCCATTTTATGTATGGATACCCTTCGATGTAAGGACATCAAGGAAATTGTCGAAAAGTAATTTTCATATTATAATTTACAATTATTTATTTTACTTTGTTTTATATTATACGTTTGCAAATCTCGCTGAAGAGATTTATTTCCGCTATATACTCCATTTAAAATCGGAAACAATTCTCGAGCGTTCCTCGTTCAAATAAAATCATACACTTTATGTTTAAAGATTTGATTAGTCGTGGGACAGTGGGATTTATCAGATATAGACAGACAGGATAGGTAGGAATCGAAGGATTCAGATCTGTATGATTCCAACTTTCGCTTAACCAGCTTGTAGAGTTGCTAATAGGGAGTGGTGGTTGTAAGAATGCCGGGCTTTATGCCAAGTGCCTTGGGATTGGCTTAATTCTGTCATATGTGTGGGCAGGGGGTTCTTAGTATTAACAATGGGATTTGGAAGCCTGCCATGCACATTGCTCGATGGAAGTAGTAAATATGTGGACAGGGTTGTCCAAGTCTTGTAATGTTTTGAGAGATACTTTTAGGTCATGGAGTCAGAAAATATCTTGCGGGAATGTTCCCATCCAAGCATGTGTGCTCTGATAAAAGAAGGAGATAGTTTATGGTATAGGGGTAAGATAGAGACAAAGTAGTACTAGGCTATGGTCAAAAGGTAGATAATCAAGAGAGGTAATCGAGAAATGCAAGGATCTTAACCCACAGTAGATAATGAAGTCTAGAATGTCAGGAATCCTATGAGGGTTTGTAGGCCAGTAAGCAGAAGAATCTGGCGAACGGAAGGAACGGCGTTTGGAAGATAGTTTGGGCCTCTGGACTTCACACATCGTGTTAAGTGGTGGCAGCATGTCTTGCTATAACCGTAGGCCTTGTCAACTATACTATGTCGCGTCTAAAGTGAGGCCTTTTGACTTGTACTTTTGTGTTGTACAAGGAGTTGAGGTCATATATTTTCTCGAACCTTGTGGCAGGTTCAACAAAAAGGGCAAAAGCAGGGATAAGGGAATTGTACCATAATGTTTATTACTTGACAAAACCTCGATCCTATTGAGGTAAGCTCATCTTGGAATACAGGTCCTGGAGTTGTATGATGGAGGTGCCTTAGTAACCACCCGGAGAGCTCTCTCCTTCTTCAGCTGGTAAATCAGCTTTTGTTTCGGGCAAGTATTAAGGCAGGTATACGAGGGGGGACTCGTATGTCCCAGTCCACACTGATTCACTCAGCTCAGATATTAGCAATTTTAAATAGCTAATATTTCTTATATTATATTAGAGTGGCTGTTATTTTTAGGGGGTGTGCTGAATCCATTCTTCCATCTAGATTTTGCGTAATGCATCGAAATTGTTGGGTGGAAAACTATGTCTAAAAATGTGGTGTCAGTCCGCAATATCATTTTAGCATTCCTTTATACCATTTGTCAATGTACAGTCCACTACATCATCCCATTATTTACCAGCACCCATTAACTACATTAAGTAATGAACAACACAGAATACTTCATAACAGAATAGATATAATCGTCAAAATGCTGTGGTAGTCGTCGATTATTACGCCGCTTAAGAAAGCTAAAGAATCACATAAGGCACAGAAAGAGTGCGTCTTTCCAGGCACCATCTTGTGCAGACGTTTTCTTTGATGGTACACTTTTTCCACAGATGTCAAAAAAGAAATCACGCTACATTTCATTGGTTCAGAATACATTTCAGGCAGCACAAATGGTCACTAAGCAGCCAACATAAGACACAGATGTGTTAATTGTGAAAACTGCCACTTTAACACGATTCTGTTATTCTTATTGGAAAATAGTTTTAGTTTCGGTGACAGCTTTAGCACCAGACAATGTGTTCTTTTGCGAATCTGAAAGGAGTAACATGGAAGCGTTGTATTCCAAAACACCTGTCAAATGTAAAGCTTTGTGTAAAATATTCTTTTTCTTCATGCGATAAGTAGTTGGGATACCGCCTTCTCTCTCTTTGGGCAGTGGAAAATGAAGTTTTGTGCCACACTTCAGAGTGATGCTTCCAGTAATGAAAGTGTTGCCATTTTGCAAAAGAAAAAATCACGGAAGCCAGTGCTACATTCCTTATGGAGGTACTTATCACTTGCGGTATCTTCACTTTACTGCTAGTTATCTCATTTAGTAATACAAAATGTCAAAGAATATTAAAGAAACATGATAACGATTCACGAGTACGTTCATTCATTTATTTATTCTATTACTTATTATCATTATTTAAACTTATAAATAAAATAATAACATGATTTTCTTTTTATAATGAGCTGAACATGAAGATATTATACACTGGTCTTTGTTTCAGTAAACGATTTAAGAAACAAAAACTAGACAGAATAAACATTTATGGAAATGAAGCATTGTTTTCTCACAATCTTTTATTTTACTGCACGATTACTTTCGACAGTCAAGCTGTCATCCATCTTATATAAATATTTACAGTTTCTCCTAAAATATTGATTAGTTTTCATTAAAATATCGACGAAGTATAATTATAGAAGAAAAGTATAATTATCCTTTTATCACAATAGCTCGATGAAACAGAGTGTTAAGTTTTCATCAAATTTATTAATTGGCATCGGTTCGACATATCTGTGCTCAGTTGGCAAAATGTGTGGAAAAACTTTTCCCACCAAAGTGATTTTTTCACATTCCATAGTCTTCCAGGAAACTGACATAAATTTCTACCTCCTAGGGGATTGGAGTACAATATCTTGCATATAGAACTTATCTCCAAGTTCAAACGTGGATTGGGCGTGACAAAGACGCCCTCAAGTGGCAGGAAGTAGGATATATTAGTGGCCTAACTCCAGTATCAATTAATAAAGAACCATCCAATTTAATCCCTAAACATGATTTCATGCTAATGTACAAAGGCTTGTGGCAGCGAATGCAGCTGTGAAAGCAACGAGCTCTACGATGTTCTCTGGCCAACAATGCCCATGATGTTGGTCTCTGAGGGTTTTGAATTAACTTGAGAACGTCTTCTTTCTAACAGTTTCTGCACATATTGCTACTCCCCGAGCTGTACAAAGAAGTTGACCAGTCTCAGTAGCACTTGAAACCCTATTCCTAAGAGTGTGGAGTACAATAAACCGGTCATCTCTTGGCTCTGGGACTCGCAACCGACCCGAACTGGGTCTGCGTGTGCACAAACCCATCTCATGGTAATGTGTAATTGGTTTCCGAACAGTAGTTTTGGCTAAATCTAATCCACGGGTTTCATATGTTTGTCTTCGGTGGTCTTCCACGAAAGCAACATCACGGTCTACTTGCTCGACCGTCAAAACCATTTTTAAATGAAAAAAAAAAACCTTTTGCTAAATTTTTAGAGATCAGTTACACAACAAATCGAAATAGAAATTCAGTATAATTGTTTTAAATATTTATTGGGGTTCCTTCATATTTATAGCTCCTTATCGCTAAAAACGTTTACTTTTAATTAAAAAAGAATTTAAACCCAAAATAATTCTATTAAGAAGCAAATATTTGAATTTTTCTTAGTATGCCACTTCTTTTGTGGAGGACTGTATATACATTAACCACACCGGGGCAAAAACAACAAAAGCTGGTAGGTACTTAACTTTAGCTTATGTATATATCATTAAAATAAAATTTAAAATGTATTTTTAAATTGTATAGTTTGATAATAAGTATTTGTGAATACGATAAAAATTAGTGTTTTTCTTTATCAAAAAGTTCGTGATCCCCTGCAATTTATATGCAACTCACGAACTACACGTATATATTACATACATAATGGATTAAAGATGATAGTACACTGAGGAATACTAATTTGAACAGAGGGTGATATTTTCAGTTACTAGCCCACTTTCACTGAACTTCACTGAAGTGAACATTCCTCAACGTCTATTGGGAGTAATTACAAATATCTTGTATAAATCTTATAGGAAATTTTATTTTCTGCAAGATTGACATTTTGCACTGAACTGCACCACAATAAAGTTATTTAAGTGTAACCAACGACATAGTTGACTTTTTGACGTTACTGCAAATTTTCACGGCTCTGTATCTCTAAGGGGGTTTTCAAGATGGTGGAAAATCCGCATACCTAAAAAACAAAAATACTGCACCTGTTGCAACCCGAAATTATATCTTTGCTGGAGTGATAGTCATTGTAGAGCTTGAAATCCTTATTTGATGGCCTCTCCTCGGGACCTTTGTAAACCAGTCACACCACCCGAAAAAAACAACAAAAAAAAACAGGTACGGAAGGAAAAAACTGTGACATAGGAGCACATTGGCCCTATTTAAAAACCTCTCAATTTTCAAATATAACAATTATCGTAAATATATATGTAAAATTAAAAGCAGATACCGTTACGAAATTGCGAAACTGGTAATTGGCGAAGCAATTGACCCCTACATCAACTACTTGAATTGCATTTTATTAATGGAAGCTTGGTAATTAAATAAGTGAGTCAGTATTTTACAATTTTTTCATCGAAAAGTGAGTGGACACAAAACTAAAACAAAATGACCTTAACTTAGCATATCGAAAATGACAAAACAAATAAATGTAGTAATAACAGATCTTAATAGATAAAAATCAGTGAAAAGAACATATCAAGTATATATTTCCATGAATATTTTTAGAAAAACACTTATAGTGCGAAGTCAGCGAAAGTGTCATGTGGTAGTCAAAAAGAGAGGATCTAATTTCAAACAGGTACAGGGCAAACATGTTTCTTGACTGTCTGCCAGCCATAGCATAGTGATCGTAAAAGTGATCAAGCATTCTGACGAATCTCTTGATTGGTATATTCACGAGCCGACTACATAATAATAACCAATACTTAATGTCCCAGCCTTTCAAATCAACAAAGCAGCCCTTTTAAGCTTCCACTGCTAACAATATAACAACCCATCACTATCCAACTTTTTTTTTCTTCAACTTTAACTCAATGAAATATCCATAATAACTAATCTATATGTTTGAACAAAGATACTTCTTTTATTTGTTTAACCAAACTCAGTCACTGGAAATTGCATTTAACCAAATTGTAAATAAATCAAATATAGAAGAAAAAGCTTATTGAAACCCGGTTCGAGTAGGATATAATAGATACCTGCAAATAAGGCTGTTGGGGTCATAGTGTTTGTTAGGTGCTGCAAATAAGGCTGTTGGGGTCATAGTGTTTGTTAGGTGCTGCAAAGAGTCAAAAACTTGATGAACTCACCTACTGACGGTACACCAAGTAGCGGGGCACCTGACCTGCTGGTCGGCGTTCTTTAATCTCTCTCGAGAGTTATGTCTGATCACTTTTTTCATGATCCCGTTCTGAACTTGCTGGATACTTTTAGCTGTATTGTCAGTCAAATGAGTATATAGCGGGACACAGTACACTAAGGCTGGCCGGATGTTACATTTATACATCATCAGTTTGAGATGAGACGAAGCGACAAGTTGGCTGAAGTTAGCAAGTAGTGAAGTCTTACGGGCTGTGTCATACTTTTTTTACTAAAATGAGTAGAGAAATGGAGAAGCATTTCTAGTTGCTGTTCCATGTCCGCTTGTTACAAATTTATATATGAACAAAATATAGACTACAAACGAATCTATTTACAATTGCTTCATCGTATTTCCACAAATTCTAGTATACAAAATATATTGTTACAAATGTGATTAAATATCGAAAGCAAGTAGAACTCAATGTTAATTGATACAACCTTTATAAGTAATAAAGACAACTAGTTAAAATTCGATTGAATATAAAGCAATGCTCTTTCTCTAACTCACGTTTTCCGCTATTATTTTATCTAAATGAGAAGAATAAAGACGACTTTCGTGTTGGAAAAGGTAGCGTTTTCTGTGATATTGTTCACGAGTTGCTGATAAGCACTCGAATTGTTTTCTTTGATTTTCTTTAGAACCAGCATACCTTATCCTGTAACACTCTTCCTTACAACCATCCTCGTCACCTAAGGGGCCCTCGGAACCTATTGTAAACAGATATGTGAGTCGTGAGGTTTCTGATACATACCATCATCCCCAACCATGTCCTGAGTGTCTGTAGCTCTCTTGCTTTCTCTCATAGATCTGCACTTCATGGCGAAACGCTCGAAGAGGGAGGTGGGGGTGGGAGCTCCACTGCTACGAACCCTTCCACCAGCTTCCTGAGGGAATTGCAGGGGGGCGCCTGGGCATAATATGTATTTATATTGGTGTGTTCAACCCTTCATCTCACGACATTATGTTAAATAGAATATTAAAATAATAGATATATAATATACACATAGGAATTTGGGTTTCCTACAGGTAAAAAACAACCCCTCTCTTTTACCCAAACCCCAAATAAAAAAAAACGGATTTCGTAGGTATAAGGTATTTTAATGAGAAAAAAATGTATCAGCGTGAGATACTTTTTTGAGGAATTATACTAACAATATTTTAAGCTTTCTATCCAGAAGTTCGAACGCTCCCACGAAGGTACTGTATACCTTATTCTAGCGATTGATGACAAATACTGATTCATTCGGAGTTTAGGGGTCTTTGTTAAAGCAATGGAAAAGGAAGGAGAAGGGTTTCTTGTGCCTCAAACAAAATTTCAAAAATTGAGTAGGTTAAAGCGGGGAATTTGGTCCGGCAACAAGTCCACAGTAATTTATTTTGAAATAAATGAAAAAAAGCTTGATTTGAAAAAGTTTATTACAACTTATTGCAAAATTGATCAAGAGAGATTACAAACAAATTGTTGAAGAATCATTTTCTTTAACTGAAAATGAGCTTCTTGCAAGCTCTGTGTTGTAATGTGTGTATATTTATCCACTCCCCTTTGGGTTTTTCCCCTCGGGGAGCAGTTTTAGGTGAAACCCCCATCAGGATATAGC
The DNA here is from genome assembly GCA_930367205.1 of Acanthosoma haemorrhoidale. NCBI lineage: Eukaryota > Metazoa > Arthropoda > Insecta > Hemiptera > Acanthosomatidae > Acanthosoma > Acanthosoma haemorrhoidale. The sequence goes on along the minus strand of OV884009.1, from coordinate 107,419,630 downwards.
TGGAATGGAGACAAGGTAAATAGGAATGAAGAGATGTTGGTGGGTTACTGTCGGACACTGCAGTGGGAGACAACTGAAGGAGAATATAAAAGGAAAAAACTAAACACTGATCTGACAGTTATTTATTGCTTAAATTCAATTAATATGAATTAGAAATAAGTATATTTCTGAAAAATATGAAATAAATAAACAGACTATCAAATTCTTCGTTGGTTTTTTTTTACTTCAGCCACATTTTTCTCAAAAATGGTCCCGATGGATTTTTTCTGGATTCTAATTCAAGCTCAGCGCACTTTAAAACAAAGGAATCAGGAAAAATTTCACCAGGGAGAAAACAAATTGTTTCTGCAGAACTGTGTTACAATCTTAGAACAAATTTTAGGTTAGGTAACACATGGTCCTAAATCCTCCTAATCATTCCACGAAGATGAATAGTATTTGCTTTCCTTCACCAATGAGGTGAATCCCGTCTTTTCTTCATACGATTCATGAAAGAAAACTTACTAGTCTTTATTTATAATACAATAACAAACTGAAATACAAATATGACGAATGAAGGACTTGAAAAATGGTGGAACAATACCGAGAGATGCGGAAAACGCGAGTTCTTAAATACTCACTAAATCATTATATAATACTTGACCCACAACTAAACATCTCGGATAAAACAGAAGCACTTGATGAAAATATTTTATTAGGAAGGAAAAACTTGTTTTGTTTTTAGCCACCAACAAGACCCCTGAATACAAATTTTGACAAAATCCTAAAATATTTACCTCAAAATTTTCACATCACATTTCCTTCGTTTTTTATTTGAAAACTAAAAAAATAGCGAAAACTCCAAGGCGACTTCTCCAATCTGCACTAATCTTTAGAGGGTACGAGAGGCCTATTAACTGTACGTGTAATGACACCAACCCGCTTTCCGTAAATAAATTAGAAATGGAGTAATAAAATAAAACGTTTTAGGTGTTTCTGTTCATTTCATTATTGTTTTTACTTATAAATGCTTCCAACCTACTTGCCGTTGACTTGTACTTGCGAAGGAAGTCAGCTACGCAACAGTGACATCAGCGTTGAATTTGGGTACAATTTGGACTAATATGAAGACTTAAGTGGAATTGAAGCAAACGCCAGGGGAGGCGTATTTAGCCAACATTGTTTTATTTTCGATTGCCACAAATATTTGTATTTATACGTGTTTAGGTGTGCTGAAAGTGAGTAAATACGCACTTGTTTTTTATTTTTTTACATTTTATTTTTATTTGAAGTTCCTCCTGTTTTTTTCATGATATAAATAAATAAGCTACGCTCATTTAATACAGTCTAGCACATTTTTGTCATATTCTACGAATAAGAACAACTTGGATGATGTATGACAAAATTATTTTAAACACAAGACAGAAACGAAATTCAAAAAATGGACCTGTTAAACTTAATTCGTTTTTATTCGCCTCCTGAGGCACATTGGCAAGATTGGTCGGACACGGTTCGTATGAGCAAAAAACGTTTCATTGGAATAGGCCACCCCATGGCCCTAGCCAGATGTTTGATCATAGGGTAATCCGAGACCAACCTTGTACTACCTGAGCACTGGTCTCTAGTCACCGTGGTCGGGCGTGTTCATTTAATAGATAGTTATTAATAGATACATAGTTTACATCAACAGGTGCATATAGCGTAAGCCAGGCTGTTCACTGAATACAACCTTAAAGTCCAATGGGAGCTTGATGCACCGCTGACTTATGCCTGCCATTTATGATACCATCTAGCAAACTTCAACTGAGCTCAGTATAGCTTCCTGTTAATTTCAATTTCTAAGTGAATATTAACAGTAGCTAAAGGTACACTTCAACCCTTATGGCAAATCGTAAAAAAAAACCAGAAGTGGCCGTTGCCAAATTTGAAGTAACTTGTTAATTTAACAGTTTCCATCCAATCGCCTTCATTTAAAAAAACGCTCGTCAGTAATAAGTCATTTTGTACTGAGTAATACGGAACTTAGACTTTATTTATCTTTTAAAGTAAGAAAAGTATTGGCAAGGGGAAAATAGACTCCATAATGCTGGATTCGAATACAGTGAAAGTGACAATGTGGGACGCAGTATGTAGGATATGGTGGTAGCTCAACGAGGTGCTATTTAATCATTATTATTACAGCACAATTCTAACCGTTGTCTATTATTCGCCGATTCCGAACAAGGATACTTAACCTCAAAGCTGGTACAGCCAATTTAATTTATTCTGCCTCATCAACCAATCCATCGGAAATTTAAAAAAGTATTCCACAACGCCATGGATTACACTGAACTGGATGTGATGGTAAAGACCCAACGTTGGAAACTTTAATATATAACATAATGCATGACTATTATATTCCTCCTCAAACGCCTCTTGCCCATATTTGAAACTAAAAACCTTCTTTTCAGTTATCAATTTGACTTCCGCTTCAGACACTCCATTATTCACTCAATAACAAGGCCTCCGCGTTGTTGATCACAAATCCTCTGCACTTAAAACCAAACACTACTGCACGGATGCCGTTTCGGAGGTAGCTCAGGCTTTCGATCGAGTATGGCACGCAGGTTTGCTTCACCAGCAACCTCTCTTTACCACCAAGTCTCTTTACCACAGACCCTTTATCTAATCCTTCAATCCTATCTGTCAAAGCGGTTCTTTCGGGTCCGTTGTGGTTCAGAGTATTCCAAATATTATCCCATACAAGCAGGAGTTCTTCAAGGTAGCGTCCTCGGTCATACCCTATATACCCTTTACACTACTGACATTCCTGTGAGTCCTTGCACCTTCCTTGCTACTTTTGCTGAACACACAGTAACTCATTCGTCTCATCCCAATCCGTTGACGGCATCTAGCAACCTCCAAAGTCACCTCAAAGTAACAGAGAACTGGTACAACCAATGGCGCATCAAGGCAAATGCGCTCACGCCACTTTTACTCTCCGTCAAGGATCCTGTTCATCCGTATCCAATTCAATACCAATTCCTGTGCCTAATACTGATAGATACCTAGGTTTTCACCTAGATAAAGTGTAGACTTGGAACCCTCACGCAAGGCTTAAAAGACTTGAATTGAACAAACGGTATGGACAGTTATACAGACTCCATAACATAAACTCTAACATCACACTAGAAAACAAACTGAATAGAAGGACAGCCAAACCGTCAAACACCAAACAAGTCCAAGCATTTCAATCCAAAGTCCTCAGAACTGCAGTCAACCCACCCTTTACATTACAAACTCATCCCTTCACAGAGATTTCCAAGTTCCAGCTGTCCTTGACCTTATATTCTTCAAATTCCAGAAAAACTTGTCCGTTGATCAAAATCCTCTTGTCAACTCCTTATCCAGTAATACACATCCTTACAGTCCTCTTCGTCACCTAAAATGACAGTGGACTCGCGATCTACCGTAATCTATTAATAGATATATAAGTAATGGGGTCTTGGTACCGGCTATCATCCTCACTCTTAGCCTGAGCATCTCTGGCTCTCTTGCACTCTCTTTGGTCTTCGGCAGATGATGAAATGGTTGGTGGAGGGGGGAGCTTCGCTCCTTCCCGCCCTTCTACCAGCTTGCTGGGGAAGTCCCTAGTGAGTCCTGACCTGGGGAGGGCTCCTGAGCAGAATTGTATAAATGTCGGGGTGAATGGAATTGTACATAGATAAGAATGAATTCATACACTACAATTACTAATGCTGTATAAACAAATTGTAATTTTCTAAAAAAGATCTCTAACCAGAGAAGAGGCAGCAACTGTTAACATTTAAAGCATTGTCTCCATCAATAGTCCAAAAGAATGACCATGACTTGAACGTTGATGTCCATCTCCTAATCTGGTGATTACAGATAACTGCACAGTTCCCAATGGAAATGGGTTTATTTTGTTAATCGCCATGTTTTTTAATGTCATTCTTTTTGAACACGACTTTCATTTTCAGTAAAACATGAAACGAATACGTACGTGCTTGAAAAAAAAGCCAAAAGGGTTAGAAATATTGGAACTATTGTCAATTGTCGTTTGTTGACTATCAACCAGATACCAAAAATATATGAAGGTTATTTTCTATATTGATGTGCCAGTTTTTTTTTTTAAAGTGGTATAAGTCATAGTGTAAAGCACAGAAGTCAATGAGACTTCTAACTCTCGAGACCTAAGGTCGATCCTAGGTTCACCCTAAAATTTTCTTCTGGGATCTGGTCGGCATTTACTCAGCCTCGTGAGGACAAGCGAGTAGCTTAATACAGAAGTAGGGAATACGGTTATTACATCCAAAACAAATGTTAAGAGATAAAATCCTATTACCAACGACTACTGTGACAACCTTCGGTCAATCCTACCTCTTCACGAGAAGTTGCCCCTCTTTAATTAATTAAATCAATTTTTTAAAACACTTTTATCAATAAAATCACCAATTACCTAATTTGTGGGGGGAATGGACTCATACTACTTTTTAAAAAACAACTCCTCATGTCCTATTATATTATTGTACTCATATTAAAAAATAACGAGAGTGTTAGCAACTAATCCTCTCAGATTTTAGGTAGACTAAATTGTATAAAGAAACCAGGATTTATATCCCGACTATGTCACTGTCATTGCTTTCTTACCAACTAATTTCGCAAAATATTATTAACTACAACCACTAGTTATCAATATAAAAAGTTCAATGTTTTCTAAAGTTAAGAACGAATCAGATGTGCTTAAACTAAATAGTAACATAAGGGCCAGCAATGGAAATCGATAGTTTGGGCCTTTTAAACTTCTGTTTTCTTGTAAATAATTTAGCAACTACAGATGATTTACAAGTTTACTTTTAAAAAGTGATTTCCGATCACCGAGATGGTTCAAAAGTAAATGTAAGTAGCTTTTGTTGAAAACATGGTGTACGTTTTTTAGTTCCATTTCATTAATGCACTTATAAAAACAATAAAAAACAAGTGGACAAAAAACAAATAAGAAACCCGGCACAGGGAAGAACCTTGCTAGGTTTTTTTTTTATAATTCCGTTCTTGGTATTTTAATTTTTTAGCTTTAATAATTCATATATTATATTTTGACGAAATATTTTAATCCATCTGTAATAAGATAGTTGGTAAGTAAACAAATGCATCAGTAAATATACGTATATGCCATGTGTAAGAAAAATAATACAAATAATCCTTGGATTTACAAATGTATTAAATTATGTAATAATAAGAAAAAAAGCGGAGTCGAAAAGATTGCTGGACAGCCTTGAGCATTTTTTGGCATTTAGTATGTTTGCATTTGTATTTGGAGGACTCGTGAGTGTTTGGCAATAGTCGGCAAAGATCGGCGCTGGGGTGGCGGCTATCCGGGACCTGCCGAGTCAGGTGATGCCAGTTATCGAGCGGTAGCTGGACCTCTGGATCCGCGGATCGGCTGCCTTCCATATACTCATGTCTCATTCCACACCTACCGAGTCACCCATGATACATACATAAGCCATAGGAGCTTAGTTTTAGGTGACGGGGAAATATCAATTATGTCAAAATGTAACGTGTATGAGTGCATGTTTTCATATTATTAGTTCTTTGTCAATTGCCACTTATCACTTACATTATATAATTAATTGTTTAAAGGCGACGAAACATTTTAGCGTGCAGAGATAAATATGTGCAAATACGTACGCAATTGTTATTATTTGACTTTCACTTGACATATACCCGAAAGTAAAGGGCTTTGCCTGAGTGTCGTCCGTTCAGGACAGATAAATCAACACAACAGTAAAACAAGCACAGATAACAATTATTAGTTTCACTTAACTTTTTTTTAACTGATAAAATATGTTGACTTTTATGGCCATATCTTGTGGTTAGAAAATATGGTGTTAATTATAAAATGAAATTTCTAAATTCAATCCATGCCACATTCTATCCCACAAGGGATCCTACTGTGGGGTCTCCTTTACTCCCAATGTCTCCTCGTTACAAGAAACAGCGAACTGGTTTTTCGACTACTACTCAATTCTCATAAAGTACACTTTGTTACACTATACTACTATACTACTATACTATACTATACTACTACACCACACGAGTGTGAAAATGTTTTCCAAATACACAAAGGTCTACATACTGACACAAGAAAACTTTGTTGTTAGAGCTTAAAAGTTTTCTCATTGGTGCCGCAACATGTGTTCTCTATACACAATTTACAAACTTTATATTCAAGGTCAGTTTTTTCGTAGGCAATTCTGTAGTGGCATAAAGAGTTTCCCACACACCTTAAACAATCGTTCTTCCTAAAGCCTCAACTTCAGTTAAATAAAATGTATAATCAGAATATAAAATTTATTTCACTCTTAGACATAATCAGTAGCAGCATTTTCTCATTTCACAATAGCTTTAACATAATATTTTTGATGGAATGATTATACATTAGACAATGAGCCGGTGAGACGGTTGCCAAATTCAAAGACACATGTTCACAATGCATTAAGCCATTTTTAATTAACTGTTCACTTAGAATTTCCAATAAATTATTCACTAAACCAATTCATAATTACATTTTTCCCTGCTGGTGGGGGAATGTATGAACTTCGTAACTTTTAAATGGACCAGATAGAGTTTCGTTTTGCCTGAAATATTAGTGGATTGACGTTACACCGTTGGTGTTTTTAATAAACATTTTTAAGGAATAAGGTGAAAGTGACACATAGATATGGATTTAAAAACCCGTAAATGCCTTGAGTCTGGAGTGTTCCGTAGCATGCCCGTTTATATCTGATCTTATTTTTTAAATTAAACTATCAATGTTGTTTTGTGTTTTAATTGCGATACATACGAAACAAGAAAAGGGTAATTATCACATCCATAACTATTATTTAAAATGTTATATTTTTATTAGTTATTGAGGTATGAAATCCCACTGTTGTAAATTTTAATAATGATTGGTGTGAAAAAATAGTAGCACGGCAGGTATTCAAACCCCAAGCCTGATATCTGTTGTATAAAGTGGCATCTACTTGCGGTGCTAGAACCCACAAATAAATGTCGACCTCAAGTACTTTCCTTTGAGCAGCCGCTGGGATTTTCCCGCCCTGTTATTGTCCAGCACCAAACCATTATCTGACGCGTACAGTAAATTATCCTCCAGTATCATCTAATACAACTAATTTGTATGAGAAAAGGTTTTTTGGAGAAACTGTCCGTCGAAGCCGCAAGTATACCTCATACTCATCATTCTATTTGCAGTTTTCTATCTCAGCTTGGAGGTGAGGCCGGCTCCACACATTGGCCTGTGTATCGCTAGTTAGTAGCGCCAGTCAATGCCTTGGTGATCGTTAGATTTGCCCCCGTTCACCCCTAAAAAACTCCTTGGTGGTAAAGAGGGTGTCAGCATTGCACAAAGGCATTAGGCTAGGTGGCAAGTGTCGGTTGATGGCCATCCAACAGTTTCCTGCTTTCGTAGTTCCGGTTTTGTTTTAATTTTTGAATGGCAGTGTTTTGTTTTTTTAAATGTTCCGTCGGTCGAAATGTCATGACTGTGATTTTTTTTAATTTCAGGCTGAAACAGCAACCATTAACAAAAATACGAAAACGCGGCTTCATGTGGTTAACCTATTTGAAACGTCTGTAGACTTAGTCGGGCTCGGAGGAGTGGAAAAGATGCTGTAAAATACGAAAGTAAACATTACAAGTGCGTGAAATAGGATACTAGGGCAATATTAGCCAAGTTATTTTAGAGCGCAGTACAGCAGAATAGTAAATATAGAAACATTTTTAAAATCTGTAAATCGGTTTATAAAACTTTATTGAACAAATTAGAAATACATTGATTGATGTTTCTTGTTTTAAAATAGAAAACAAACATGGGAGATGAGTTAAGAATTTTGAGGAACATGGTAAATAGGAAGCAACATGTTAAAAAAAAAAAGTTAAACTCAATTTAATAATGAAATACAATCATAGTTCCTTTTAACAATTTCGCAACGCACACGACTAAAGTTGTATGCAACAATCTGTAGTTCTTTTCATTTTCTTACAAACCTATCATCAACCTAGTAATAACTTTAATATATCTTTATCTGTTTGGCCAAAGAGCGTGGATGGGAGATAGGACGTATCGACCACTCATATGATGTGTGTAAGACCAACTCCTTTGATGTGCGGAAAAAAAACATGTCGTACAACCATAGCTAACACCCTCCAGCGCTAACACCAACGACCAACCTTCCATCCACACGTTTGGAAAAGGCTACTTGGGCTAGGTGCTTGCTACGTGTGTGGAACGGAACCTCGCTATCACATCGTTACTACATTGCAACTTCATCTGCCTTTGGAGCTCAGAATAACACGGATTGGCCCAAGTATTTCTTTTATGTATTTCATTTGATAATTTAATAGGGTTTGTGGGGCGCACCCGCTGAGGGAGCTCCCGTTGACCTAGCCACTGCCCGGCGGGCGTCAGAAAGATATTAACCTGAGGTGACCTTTGCTGGTGGCCTAGTCGGTGGGCAGCTTAATTCTTGTTTGTTTATTGATCTGACTCCATAAGATCTTAGAAGGTTTGTCTCGACAGTGCACTGTGTTCAGGAGAAGAGGTAAAGGCCATGTTTTAGGTAGTCTACCTGGTCTTGGAATGCCCATGAGTTATCCACACTCGATACCTTAGGTTAGACGAAAACCGTCCCCATCCCGAAGGTGAGTATAAACCGGAAACGCTACATTGTTGAAAGTTTTTAGGACCCTAGAAACCGTAGTCTGCATGGAAGGGGTCCCTTCCCAAGGATATGGCAGTCTAACGGGCAGAAACCAGGAAACTCAACTGGGCTGATAGCGGCGAGACTAAATATAGTGTGTTAGGAATAAAGAGGTGCAGAGGAAATTATATAAGAAAGTCGTGGTTCAAGAAAAGCAGCAAGCGGCAGTGCAGAAAGAGAGAGCAGTGCTAACTTCAAGTATTTGGTTCTGACTCAAGAAACTGTGAGTTTCTGCCTTATATAGGCAGGTAGATTTCTGCAGCAGCCAAAAAAAGGCCGGCTTATTCCAACCATTGAGCAAGGCGGTTATTGTGAGCAATGAGGCTCTACTACACCAGCGGGCCTAGTGAGCGCTCGGGGTGTAGAGATCGTGTACTAGGCCCATCTCTCTATTCTCATCCCGAACTTTATTAACATAAACATATGGAAAAGTAGGAGGGTGTTTTCTGGTCCGTGAAGAGGCTAACTTCTGTGTGTTGGCACAACAGGCTAGTTATGAGAACATGCTTTTGTGTCCATTTTCACATTTTCCTACAATAGTCTACATCAGCACCGTCAATTAATTTAAACTTGTATCGGTATTGATTGGGGGCTTTTCACCTAGTTCCAGTTTCCATTTAGTTTGGTTGTCCAACTCTAACCGCACGATCCAAACATTTCGGTGGAAATTCGGTTTGGTACTAGAAAAGATTCCATTCGTTCGAGAAGTTCATTTCTGAGATCGTTTCAGTTGGCATTGGTACCTTTGTCCGATTTCCCGCAATGGTCCGGTCTATGCCTCATCCTCGTGGCATAGCACCATGAGTTTAATTTGAATAATAAAATGATTTATCGAGCTAGACGACTCACTATACAAGTGCAGGTTTGTTGTTGTCCAGAATGGCGGTTATAAAGCTGCTATAAAATGAAACAATAGGCTATTCCTAAACGGAACCGAACGTCATTCTATCACCTCCACTTTAACACTCTAATAAAATATTTTATCATTTTCTTCATATCAAATCAAATAGAAGGGACTCTCCTCAAAACACTTAAAAATTAATTTATCTTTAGACATTTATATTGACTTTTTTTTTAGAATATGAGGACGGCCCATTAATTAATCAATACATATTTGTAGTGTACATATCACCGGCTTTTTTTTAATATATCAAAGTTCAATTAAGTGATTTGTTTTTAAATAACCATGGATTATTTGTTTATGATATGTTAAACAGTTAAAAATTTATAAAATGATTTTACTGTATGAATGAGCGAGTGAATTAAAATTCTAAATGTGGTGTGAATGAGATCATTTATCAGAATCACTTATTGCCCAATGAGGCAGATTGTAATTTTATCACAATATAGTTGTTTAAAAAAAAATAATAAAATGGTTTATCTACATACGATCCTAGAGCAAGCCACCCGCCCTTTTTCATAATTATTTACTTTTACTTCTAGTAATTTATATTGTAATAGCAGCGTTAAAATCTAATGAGTTTGTCACGATCCCGCAAATAATTATTAGTTGTTAATTTCCAATTATAACAGCAACAATAACATACGGTTCGAGTATGTAAGTACGTTAATGTATAGTGAGCGAGTTTTCATTCTTGATTTTTGGAAAGTTCGAAATAATTAAATTTTTTTCTCCGTTATTTGTTTTCATACTTGCATTCAATAATTCAAACTTGAAAATAGATATAGCGTCATCATTTTATCATTTGTAAACATTTTTTGCATTGTTTCTTTTTTTGCTATAAAAGCAGATCGATGTTTTTGGTAATTGTAGTTGTGCCGGTGTTGTTTTTTTATCATCGATGTCTCAGTCCTAAGATGTCTTAGAAAGATGGTTTATGAGTCACTGGAAAGGTTATGCAATTATCTAAGAAATGGTTGACATAACGCCTCACGCAAACAAAGCACTCTTGACCACAACCGGTGGAGAATGCGGAAAATGGCCCTAAAACTGTCGTATCTGAGCCATTCTCCATGGAATATGAATAGATTGTAGAAAATGTAATCCCTAAAACAATTGTTCTCTTTTTTTCTTCTTTAAAATGAACCTTCCACCGTTATTTCACAAATCTTCAATGTAGTTCCAACCTTATTTCTCAAGCCGTTAATAATATAGTTATTGAACATTATGACGACAAGACGTCTATGGATATCATAACATACTATTATCGACGAATATAATTTAAGGGACACTAAACGAGTATCGAGAGTATTTAAATAGAAAAAGTATTTCACCCGGTTTTGCATCTACCAGACGTCCAAAATGAAATAGATCTAAAAGATTACGCAATCTTATGAGCGAGTGTTAAACTAATTAATTCGAAAAGATAAAAACTAAAACTTGTGGCTATGACAGTTAACATTCATTGATTATTGGAGAGCTTTTACTTTGAAGCATGTCCGTCAATCGGTGGTCCATTTGACCTGTGTTCTACGAAAGTAGTCGTCAAATCATTCAATCCATCTCAAATGGTATTTTAAACAACACAAGCAGCACACCTATTTTCCTCAGGATTTAATTAAATTTAATTTTTCAAGTTCCAGCTGAAAAACTAATATTTGAAGTACTCGTTATTCTTCATTGTTAGGGATACATTAAAGATGATTTTCGAGGATATCCCAACAAACAATCTAAGAGATGATCATGAAAATCGTGTATATAATCCCTTCCGCACTTAGTGGATGACTTTTTCTAGAATTTCTGTTACTTATTCTTCAAGTTTGATAGCGTAGTCGTGTCAATCGCCCTTGCGGTTCACATGCCCCTACAGGAAAAAAAATTTATTGCAAATACAGGGTATTTTTCCACCAATTTTTATTGAGTGATCAACACACGACTAGCACATGTGAATCTTTTAATATTGTTTTTGTTTATCTTTCAAATTGTGTTTATATAATTGTAAAAAAATGGGTGATCCTTGGATCCACTAGCTTTGAATGGCTCGGAAGTGCTCGGGTAGGCTCGGGGTCACCCGGGCCTGGTCGGCTGTCTCCGGAGATAGGGTGCCAGCTAGCCAGCGCCCCAGAGCGGAGCTGACAGTGTGCCAGTGATCCGTGCCAAGGGCCAGTAGCCATCCGCCTTTTACAGCATGTGGAAGGTTCAGTGCCTGGAGCTGTCCAAGCTGCTCTACTTCGTCCTAGCCTTCATCGTAGTCTACATCAGCCAGAACGAGAGGTACAAGTGCATCTATCGGGCCATAGTCAACATACCCAGGGATGTCGAGTGAGTATTGATCACTTGTCTCTAACGGGACGCCAAGCCGATCCCTCTCTGCTTATGGCAGTCTCACTAATGTTTATTAACCCTCTTTGGCATTTTAACATCAGCCGGTGCTGTATATGTCTCCGACCGGGAGAGAGAGAGAGAGAGAGAGATAAAAAACAGCAACTGAACGGTTATTGTCTTTATTATAGTCGTAATCCGTGGTGTAACGGTAATAGTAATAATCTCTATGCACAATAAAAATATGAAATCATCCATTACTGTAACAATATTTCACACGAAAGATTCATTTCAGTTGAAAATAAATGCTCCCGTATTGATTTTTCTTTTACTTGTGTTTTAAAATTAGAAGGGATTGAACAAAGCTTTAAAAGTAGTATACACTATGAAAAGAGTAACTGATAAAATTCTTCTGGACAATGAGGTGCATTAATTCTCTTACAACCCTACACCATTACAAAGAAAAAACCCAATAAAGGGAATCAATTTCAAACAGTTCACCTAAGTACTCCGATTACAGAACGACTCAGTGATAAAAAATATTACTAAGATTGTTTTTTAAATAAAATATAACACCATGATAACACTGCTCCAGGCATTGAACCTTCCACATGCTAACACATATTCTTCTCAATGGCTCATTGGAGTTATCGAACTGTCATGGAAAAATGTTGTAAAGACGCAGTTGCATTAGTGAATTAGATTGTATTGCAAGTTTTAAATATGTTTTAGGCGGTATCAATAAAGATTCTATTGAGCTAATTGCTTGGCGATGGCTATCGGTTGGGCCGGTAGGCTACAACGTCTGTTATCCGCCGCAAACTCGCATCAACATTCAAGCATTTTATAGATTATATGTCCTCATCACAGTTTGTTTAGTTTAATTGTTCTGCATAGGGAGAGTTATGGTTACTGTTGTTAGGTAGATTAATGAAATCTTGACATCAATATGCATTTAATTCTAGACCTCTAAATGGGATATTAGACATATATACATGTACATTATATAGAAACATGAATGGGAGTGTATATATAATTCTATATAATAGTATATATATATACTATACATTATTATTTAGTTCATAAATATTCTACCCTAGAAAGTGTAAATTTTCTAAAATTGAGTATCTATACAATCACTGTTTAAGTGCATATCAGTTTTCTGATTCAAATATTTGATTTGATCCACATGGATACCACATGTAGTTTGATAAATATTCTAGATGATTGAATTTATAATTTGAAATAAAAATATCTATGTTGTAATAGTCTCTAAGGGATAAAGAGAAAACAAAAAAATAGAAAAAAAATTCCTGAAAGAGGAAAATAATTTAAAATCCTGAAATAAATATTTATGTTACAACTCAAATTAGATCACTTTAGTCTCTGAGGTCAGCAAGGTATTTTTGTAAAAAAATTAATACATAATAAATTACATAGTATCCTCCCTGATGATGCATTTATGTTTGCACTGAGATAGTAATTGATATGTAATACATGATATGTATTACATTAGTGATAATAACAATTCTAATACAATAAATGGCTGATATTAATTCACTTCTGTCAAGTTTAGTAATATTTTAATTTATTCAGTTTCCTGGTGTAAACCGAGAATATTCTACTCCTCTATGAGAAGGGCGCTTAAATAAGTATGTTTTTCTGGTTGTGAATTACCATTATGCTAATTATTGTAATATGTTCAATATTCAACCTTGGTCTAAATTCTACTTCTTCTTTTTAAATTGTGTATAAATTATTTTAATTACAATGAAATCAGACAGAGGGATTCTGTCTGAAATAAATTCTTAAAGGTTGCAACCGGACACTTTATGTCTGATGATAATGGCTCTACTTTAAAACAACCATGGTGGGGACACAATCACAATCAATCTGAAATTTGAAGACCTATTCCGCAGCAATCATTTCCTTAGATTTTGATTAACGTACATTACATACAGCAAGCATCAAATGTCTTGTTAAGCCCCTCAAATGTCAAACCGGATATCATTGGTAATCTCAAAAAATGTCCCTCAGGTTTACAACAAATTAAAATGCGTAAGGTTACAGATATTTTAAAAAATAAAGTTTTATAAGGAGATTCGTTTATTTTTTACTTATCCTAGGGTGCTAACAAAATGTGATCAAGTGACTTATTTTACTAAACTACCCACTATTTTACTACAAATAAGCAGTCGTAGATTTTATTTTATTTTATTTTATTTTTTATCGAAAAGATGTCGTTAACTATCTATAAGAAGATATTTAAGTAGAATGAATAACCTGGAAGTTGATATGAATAAGTGCTAAATTACTACTTTCCTGGCCCCCAAAAATTCACCTAGATCATTTGCATATTTATTTTTGACTAAATATAATTGGGTTTCTTTCTTAAACCAGGGGTCATTATTTGAATTGGCTTTATACATAAAATAAAAAAAATAATAAAAAATGTCTCTTAATAGTTTTAATAGAAAGAGCTGGAATGTAATCGGTATTGTTGTTGAATGTACAAAGTTTGAGATGGTGTGTCACGCACGCTCTGGGTCCTCCTCCATCTGCCGGCCCTTGTGCAAGGTCACTCCCTCCGCTGCTTCTCCTATGGGTTATCCCAATTTCCCATCCCAGCTCGTATCTCACAATCCCACATAAAAACTCATTTATTCGTTGGGAATCTGTCCAAGGATGGCGTATGAATGATGCTAGTTATCCCTTATATTTTATGTATTCGGATACAGCTGAGTGGAATCCCATTGAGCCCAATAAAGGAAGCACTAATAATTGGACTCAACAGTTCTAGAAGGGACGTGTTTACACACACCATTTCAAGAACTGAACTGAAACGGAAACAGGACAAATAGGTCCGCCCTGGCAGTTTTTTTTTTTTATTACACTCAGGATTGACAGGACAGTTCAACTGAGCAGTAAGAAACGGAACTGAAGGCTGACCGGATCGTGTAAAAAAAAAAAGACCTTTTCAGACAGGAAAAGGAATGAATTCTATCTTTAGTGTAAGAGTTATTAAGTAAAATCTTTACAATATAATTTTTAGCATTTGTATTTACACCTTGAGTCTTGGACGAACCCTCCCATGAGCGAGTAACGTTTAAGTCGTGGGAGATGGGAATCTCAAAAACTAAGCCTTCTGTTCAACCTAACTGGGCTTGAATGACATCGGAACTATCACATATTAGCTTAGCGTGCCCGAGAGCTGTGTGTTTTACACAAATGCCGAGCATTTTCATGTTTTACCCTTCTCATGCTGATGGGTGCTGAAGCGGATCGGAGGTGTCACTATTCACCTTAATGACTCCGAAAACTATGCATACAACATTAATATCAGTCGTTTTCGATTATACTATTGTCACCACCTCCCCCGTCCCAGTTTGGGGGGACAATATATAATATAATATCCCCTACGAATTATTCCAGTACAATATTTTATTGAAAGTTTACTATTTTATTTTTAATTGACATATTGTTACATAAATCAGTTACTAAATTATATTTAATGAAGTGTTAAATTATAACGCCTCTCTTCAATTCTTAACATCTTTATATACTGCGTGTTAGGTCCTAAGGAGTTAAGCACTTGGAAATTAAGAAAACTATTGAACAGAACCGGACAATTGTTGTCTTTTAGCTGAAATTAAGTAAATTGTATTTTTTTAATTGAGACGTGCCAAGAAATGTGCAAATCGCGTCTCAAACAATTACAAAATTGTTAATAAGGTGTATATTGACTGTTAAAGTTGGCACAGGTGGCGTCCCTTACATATGTTTCCATTCGTAAAACTTGATTGGGGTATCTTTAAAATTATTTTATTATGTTTTCTTAACAATGGGAAATTAAGGAGCGCTTTAAGTGTTGAATGTTATGGTCGAGCACATGGACAGGTAGCTGTTTAGAAGTAAAAGCGCCTTTATACAGTTTTTCACTTTTTGTGACAGGCGGGGCTACTTACCACTATATTACCGAGGACTGTTAACTTTTTGTGACAGGCGGGGATACTTACCACTATACTACCGAGGACTGTTCATTTTTTGTGACAGGCGGGGATACTTACCACTATACTACCGAGGACTGTTCACTTTTTGTGACAGGCGGGGATACTTACCACTATACTACCGAGGACTGTTACTCTTTGTGACAGGCGGGGATACTTACCACTATATTACCGAGGACTGTTAACTTTTTGTGACAGGTGGTGATACTTACCACTATACTACCGAGGACTGTTCACTTTTTGTGACAGGCGGGGCTACTTACCACTATATTACCGAGGACTGTTCACTTTTTGTGACAGGCGGGGCTACTTACCACTATACTACCGAGGACTGTTCACTTTTTGTGACAGGGGGGGCTACTTACCACTATACTACCGAGGACTGTTCACTTTTTGTGACAGGCGGGGCTACTTACCACTATATTACCGAGGACTGTTAACTTTTTGTGACAGGCGGGGATACTTACCACTATACTACCGAGGACTGTTCATTTTTTGTGACAGGTGGTGATACTTACCACTATACTACCGAGGACTGTTCACTTTTTGTGACAGGCGGGGCTACTTACCACTATATTACCGAGGACTGTTAACTTTTTGTGACAGGCGGGGATACTTACCACTATACTACCGAGGACTCTTCACTTTTTGTGACAGGCGGGGATACTTACCACTATACTACCGAGGACTGTTCACTTTTTGTGACAGGCGGGGATACTTACCACTATACTACCGAGGACTGTTCACTTTTTGTGACAGGCGGGGATACTTACCACTATACTACCGAGGACTGTTACTTTTTGTGACAGGCGGGGATACTTACCACTATATTACCGAGGACTGTTCACTTTTTGTGACAGGTGGTGATACTTACCACTATACTACCGAGGACTGTTCACTTTTTGTGACAGGCGGGGATACTTAC